>OX451738.1:83025850-83278350 GCA_948472305.1 Vicia faba | reverse complement strand
TTTGACGTGTAGAATATCGTGGTAAAGTTAGTTTTTCGAGATTGCGAGTTTTTAACGGAGCGACCCGAAATAAGTCAATTTACGGTTAAGTTGAACCGGGTTGCGTTTTAGTCGGTTTAAGTCGCGTGTGGACAATCCGATTTCAATGTTAATGATTATGATTGGTGCCGATTATTATGAATGACTTTCGCGACAATTATCGATGTTTGACTATTTTTTTCCGTGTTTGAAATTTAGTGAATTATTTGATTATGAAGTGGTGTGATTAAATATGATGTTTGCGACGATTTATTTATAATGAGTACTTGATGATATGCAATGATATGTTTATCTTGATGTGGATAAATATGGCGACGTGGGTTTTATACCAAATTTTGATGTGCGATGATGATGTTTTGTTGTGTCGTGTTTGTGATGTCGTGTTGTCGAGTCACATACATTGCATTGGCGACGAGGGCTTTTATGCCAAGCGACGAGGGCTTTTATTCCAAAGCGACGATGGGCTTTTATGCCGAATGTCCCTAATTATGGACAAAAGCGACGGGTACCACATGCATAACATAGTCGTGTCTCATGGAGTCGGTTATGTTTATTTTTGAGTCTTTTGGCGTTGAGTTTTATTTGATGGCTTATGACGAATTGCGATGTTATATGATACTTTGTTTGTGATGGTTTTTGTGTTGAACATAAAGTGAATATATGTGATGATCTCATGATGAGTAAGCGATGAATACAACATGACGGTAAAGCGATGATATGAGTTATGGCGACGGAGTTTATGTTTTATTTCGATATGATTATGGTGATTATGTGGTGAAATTAAAGTGTTGATTTTATGCACTAAATGGTGATTTTTAAAATATGTGAGATTTTGATATTTGTTGACATATTCTTATTAATCCCATATCATTTATGATTCCAAAACTATTTATATATTTTATCATGCCGTTAATTATATGTTTTGGAGTATCTCACCCTTTACTTGTTTCGCCGTTGCCTTTATATTGGTAACGTGCAGGTGATCCACGAGGACGATGAGGATTAGCTCGAGTCTCTTTATTTTGAGTCGCTCTGCTCTGATAGTAGTAACACTCGGGATTTGGGGCGACGTTATTATTTTGATAGGATAGTTTGTGTATACTATCTTATGACTTTATGTATTGATGATAACGTGATGATTTATACATTTTGTGAACACATCCGCTGTGCTATGAATATTCATATGTTTATATGATGATTTGTGATATGAATCGGTATATCCGACTTTTGATTTTTGTGATGTGCATTATAATGCAAAGTGATGAAAAACACGAATATGTGATACCTCAATTTATGTTTGGATGAAATTTTGAAACTCTGATTTTATTATTAATTACGAGGGGTAGAATTGGGGTGTTACATTAGTGGTATCAGAGCAGGTCGGTCTGTCCGGCCAAGTTGTTGAGTTTGTTGTTGTCTAACAATCAAGTATTGTTATTTGTTGATTCTAATCCTTGTTTTGTTTTGAGCAGAAGTTGTTATGGCTGGAAGGAACACTGGTAGGAATGATGAGGCTCTTGCTGCTGCTATGCAGGCGATGGCTCAGGCTTTCCAAAACCCGCCAAATGCTGACGAGAACGCTGGGTCTCGTAGTTTGGCAACCTTCCAAAGAGAGAATCCTCCTACTTTTCAAGGAAAGTATGATCCTGAAGGTGCTCTGGCGTGGCTGAAGGAGATTGAAAGAATCTTCCGTGTGATGGATTGCACTCCTGTGCAAAGGATCCGTTATGGTACTCATAAACTAAGTGCTGAAGCGGATGACTGGTGGGTTGAAACCCGTCAGAGGCTTGAGATTGCTGGTGAGGAAGTGACATGGGAAGTTTTCCGAAGGGAATTCATGAGGAAGTATTACCCGGAAGATGTTCGGGGAAAGAAGGAGATAGAGTTCCTTGAGCTGAAGCAAGGAAGCATGTCTATCACTGATTATGCTGCAAGGTTCACTATGTTGGCCAAGTTCTATCCGCATTATGATGGGCCGAATGGCGAGTTCTCTAAATGCATCAAGTTTGAAAATGGTTTGCGTCCTGAGATTAAGAAGGCTGTTGGTTATCAGAAAATCCGTGTCTTCTCGGATTTGATTGATAGTTGTAGGATCTTTGAAGAGGACAGTAATGCTCATTATAAGATTATGTCTGATAAGAGAAACAAAGGTCAGCAAAGCCGTGGAAAACCGTATGATGCTCCAGCTGGTAAAGGGAAACAGAAAGCGTTTCAAGGGAGAAGAACTAGTGGGGGAGATGCTCCTGCTAGTATTGTTTGTTACAAGTGTGGGAAACCTGGCCACAAGAGTAATGTTTGTCGAAGCGATGTTAGAGCTAAGGAGAATGAGGTGAGATGTTTCCGATGTGGAGAAGTGGGCCATATTACTCGCGATTGTAGACATAAGGATGTGGTCTGTTTTAATTGTGGCGAGGGAGGTCACATTAGTGCTCAATGTAAGAAGCCTAAGAGGACTCAAGGAGCAGGAAAGGTGTTTGCTTTGTCGGGTGCTCCGACGGCAAACGAGGATGGTCTTGTTCGAGGTACTAGTTTCATTAATAGCTTTCCTCTTATTACTATTATTGATACTGGTGCTACTCACTGTTTTATTGCTGTTGATTGTGTAAAGAGATTGGGTCTCACTTTGTCGTCTCTGGATAGAGATATGGTGGTAGAAGTTCCGGCTAAGGGAACGGTTACTACTTCTTTTATGTGTGCAAGTTGCCCTTTATCAATATTTGATAGAGACTTTGTGGTGGATCTTGTTTGTTTACCGCTTGTCGGGTTGGACGTGGTTTTAGGTATGGACTGGTTAAAAGCTAATTATGTCCATATCAATTGCTATAACAACACTGTGAGGTTTTCTTCCTTAGTAGAAGAGGAACAATCTATGTTGGTGTCGACGAAGCAGTTGAATGAGTTCATGAAGGATGAGGCGTTGGTTTTCTTGTTGATGGCGACTCTTTCTATGGAGAGTCAAGCTGTGATATCAAACTTTCCGGTGGTGTGCGATTTTCCCGAAGTATTCCCTGATGAGATTCCTAGTGCACCTCCAGAAAGAGAAGTTGAATTTTCTGTGGATCTTGTCCCTGGTACCAGACCTATCTCTATGGCACCATACAGGATGTCTGCATCCGAGTTAGCAGAATTGAAGAGCCAATTAGAAGATTTGCTCGAGAAGAAGTTTGTTAGACCTAGTGTGTCACCGTGGGGAGCTCCTGTGTTATTGGTGAAGAAGAAAGACGGTAGCATGAGACTTTGTATTGATTATCGTCAGTTGAATAAAGTGACTATCAAGAATAGGTATCCACTTCCTAGAATTGATGATTTGATGGACCGATTGGTTGGCGCTCGTATGTTTAGTAAGATTGATTTGAGATCGGGTTACCATCAAATAAGGGTGAAAGAAGAAGATGTTCAGAAAACTGCTTTCAGGACGAGGTATGGACATTATGAATATTTGGTGATGCCTTTCGGTGTCACTAATGCACCGGGAGTATTCATGGAGTACATGAATCGTATTTTCCATCCTTACTTAGATCGTTTCGTGGTTGTTTTCATTGATGATATTCTGGTTTATTCTAAATCGGAAGAAGAGCACGCAGAACATGTGCGCATCGTGTTGAAAGTTCTGAAAGAGAAGAAGCTTTATGCTAAGTTGTCAAAGTGCGAGTTCTGGTTAAGTGAAGTGAGCTTTTTGGGGCATGTCATTTCTGGGGATGGCATTGCAGTTGATCCTTCTAAAGTTGATGCTGTGTTGAGATGGGAAACTCCTAAGTCTGTTACTGAGATTAGAAGTTTCTTGGGATTGGCTGGTTACTATAGAAGGTTCATTGAAGGTTTTTCTAAGTTGGCGCTCCCTTTGACAAAGTTGACTTGTAAAGGGGCTGCATTTGTGTGGGATGTCAAGTGTGAAGAAAGTTTTGTTGAATTGAAGAAAAAGTTGACAACGGCTCCAATCTTGATTCTACCAAATCCTGAAGAACCATTTGTTGTTTATTGTGATGCTTCTAAGATGGGTTTAGGTGGTGTGCTTATGCAAAATGGAAAAGTGGTTGCTTATGCTTCTAGGCAATTGAAGATTCATGAGAAGAATTATCCTACGCACGATTTAGAGCTTGCAGCGGTTGTTTTTGTGCTTAAGATTTGGAGGCATTATCTTTATGGTTCTAGATTTGAAGTATTTAGTGACCATAAAAGTTTGAAGTACTTGTTCGATCAGAAAGAGCTTAATATGAGGCAAAGACGGTGGCTTGAATTGTTGAAAGATTATGATTTTGGATTGAATTACCATCCTGGTAAAGCTAATGTGGTGGCCGATGCTTTAAGTCGAAAGACTTTGCATATGTCACTGTTGATGGTGAAAGAGTTGGAAATGATTGAGCAATTTAGAGATATGAGTCTTGTAGTAGAAGTGACGCCGAAGAGTGTTATCTTGGGAATGTTAAAGATCAATAATGATTTCCTTGATAGTGTTAGAGAAGCTCAGAAGCTTGATGTGAAACTTGTTGATTTGTTGGTTGGTATTGGACAAACTGAAAATGAAGATTTCAAGTTGGATGCTCAGGGTGTATTGAGGTTCCGAGATAGGATTTGTATTCCCGATGATGTGGATTTGAAGAGAATGATCTTGGAAGAAAGTCATAGAAGCAATTTGAGTATTCATCCCGGAGCGACCAAAATGTATCAGGATTTAAAGAAACTATTTTGGTGGTCGGGCATGAAGAGAGAGGTGGCTCAGTTTGTTTATGCTTGTTTGACTTGTCAGAAGTCTAAAGTGGAGCATCAGAAACCTGCAGGGTTGATGCAACCGTTAGAGATTCCAGAATGGAAATGGGATAGCATTTCTATGGATTTTGTAACGGGGTTACCGAATACACCAAGAGGACATGATGCGATTTGGGTGATTGTTGATAGGCTTACGAAGTCGACTCACTTTATTCCTATTAACATCACTTATCCCGTATCGAAGTTGGCGGAAATTTATACGCATGTGATTGTGAGATTACATGGTATTCCTTTGTGTATTATTTCGGATAGAGATCCGAGGTTTACTTCTGAATTTTGGAAGAGCTTGCAAGAGGCTTTGGGTTCAAAGTTGAGGTTGAGTTCGGCTTATCATCCTCAAACTGATGGTCAGACGGAAAGGACGATTCAATCGTTGGAAGACTTGTTACGTGCTTGTATTCTTGAACAGGGTGGTTCATGGGATACATATCTTCCTTTGATTGAGTTTACTTATAACAATAGTTTTCATGCTAGTATTGGAATGGCACCGTTCGAGGCTTTGTATGGTCGGAGGTGTAGGACTCCTTTGTGTTGGCATGAGTCGGGTGAAAGTGTGGTGCTTGGACCAGAATTGGTTAGAGAGACTACTGAGACGGTGAAGATGATTAGAGAAAAGATGAGGATTTCTCAAAGTCGACAAAAGAGTTATCATGATAAAAGGAGAAAAGACTTGGAATTTCAAGATGGTGATCATGTGTTTTTGCGAGTTACTCCTATAACCGGCGTTGGGCGAGCATTGAAGTCGAAGAAGCTAACTCCTCGCTTTATTGGTCCTTACCAAATTACTAGTAGAGTGGGAAAAGTGGCTTATAGAGTGGCGTTACCGCCAAATCTTTCGAACTTGCATGATGTGTTCCATGTGTCGCAACTTCGGAAGTATGTTCCGGATCCTTCACATGTGATTGAGATGGATGATATTCAATTGCGAGACAATCTTACGGTGGAGACGATGCCATTAAGGATCGAAGATCGTGAGATAAAGTCTCTTCGTGGCAAAGAGATCTCCTTGGTTAAAGTTGTTTGGATAGGAGCAGTTGGTGAAAGTGCGACGTGGGAGTTAGAAAGCAAGATGCGAGATTCCTATCCCGAGCTTTTCGAGTCAGGTAATTTCGAGGACGAAATTCTTTTAGTGGGGGAGAGTTGTAACACCCCGATTTTATTAAGCGTCGTATTTATTTTATTATTTTTGAAGTTATTGATTATTGATGAATTCGTGAAAACGATGTGGTTTGACTGGTATAATTGTTAAATATATTCGGTGTTAATTAGTCGGGCTGATAATTATTTAATCGGGATTAATTGATTTTGAAGTGTGTTTATAATATTATTTATTAATAATAATATTTGTTGAAATATATTAATTAATTAATTAATATAAGTATTAAATATGAATTATATAAGTTATATATATTATATATATATTTCTATGGTTTACTGTAAGTAGCACATATATTATAAGATTTATATATTATATGTTATGTATGTTATATATATCAGTATATAAATATGTTAAGTTATATAATAATGTAAAATGGCTTACAGTAGTACATATATATTATAAGTTAAGTTTTATATGTTATATATAATATGTTTGGCAGTAAGTAATGTATCGTATTGAAAACAAAAGGAAATAATATAAAATGTATATAATATAATAATAAAAAGTAAGGGGGTTACTTAGATATGTTGTTGTTTTAGTTTTAGTTTAGAAAACAGAAACATAACATTAGAAGCAGAGAAGAGAAAAAGGGTTTGAAGAGAGGAAGAGGAAAAACAGCACAGCCAGGGTTTGAGGAACCAGGAGAAAAATCAGAAGATCGATAAAAACGTCTAGAGGTAAGGGGTTTGATTTTTCCAATTTCTATAGTTAGAGTTTGATTTGATATATTTTGGATTTGGGTTTAAAAATTAATCTTTAGGGTTTATGAATTTGTTGAGAGATTGTTGAAATAAATTGGAAGAATTGATTTAGGTGTTATTGTTGTTGTTAAATTAGTATTAGGTTAGTTGAAATTAGAAATGAAGTTTAAAAGCTATGCAGTATATTATGGTTTCAACAAGTAGCAGTATGTTCATTATGTAGCATAGAAACTAAAGTAATTGAATTAAATTAAGTTTTGAAACCAAAAACTAGCAGTTAGTAGTATAGTTAGTTTTAAAAGAAAACTAGTAGTATAGTTAGTTTTAAAAGAAAACTAGTAGTATAGTATAGTTAGTTTTAAAACAAAAGCTAGCAGATAGTTAAAACGAAAAGAAAAACTAGCAGTAGATATGGAAAAACAAAAGAAAACTTAAACTTACAGTATTAATTGAAAATAAGTTTAGAATAATTAATTAATTAATTAATGTTTTCTTTTTCTTTTCTTAATTTAACATATTTAATATTTATATTAATTAAATATAAATATGATATAAATTAGCCGATTTAATTTGGAATTCGATTTTGTTCCGATTTCGGCAATTTCGGCGACGGAGCAAGTTGTCCCGAATTTAACGAAAATTGACGTGCTAGCTAATTTTGACGTGTAGAATATCGTGGTAAAGTTAGTTTTTCGAGATTGCGAGTTTTTAACGGAGCGACCCGAAATAAGTCAATTTACGGTTAAGTTGAACCGGGTTGCGTTTTAGTCGGTTTAAGTCGCGTGTGGACAATCCGATTTCAATGTTAATGATTATGATTGGTGCCGATTATTATGAATGACTTTCGCGACAATTATCGATGTTTGACTATTTTTTTCCGTGTTTGAAATTTAGTGAATTATTTGATTATGAAGTGGTGTGATTAAATATGATGTTTGCGACGATTTATTTATAATGAGTACTTGATGATATGCAATGATATGTTTATCTTGATGTGGATAAATATGGCGACGTGGGTTTTATACCAAATTTTGATGTGCGATGATGATGTTTTGTTGTGTCGTGTTTGTGATGTCGTGTTGTCGAGTCACATACATTGCATTGGCGACGAGGGCTTTTATGCCAAGCGACGAGGGCTTTTATTCCAAAGCGACGATGGGCTTTTATGCCGAATGTCCCTAATTATGGACAAAAGCGACGGGTACCACATGCATAACATAGTCGTGTCTCATGGAGTCGGTTATGTTTATTTTTGAGTCTTTTGGCGTTGAGTTTTATTTGATGGCTTATGACGAATTGCGATGTTATATGATACTTTGTTTGTGATGGTTTTTGTGTTGAACATAAAGTGAATATATGTGATGATCTCATGATGAGTAAGCGATGAATACAACATGACGGTAAAGCGATGATATGAGTTATGGCGACGGAGTTTATGTTTTATTTCGATATGATTATGGTGATTATGTGGTGAAATTAAAGTGTTGATTTTATGCACTAAATGGTGATTTTTAAAATATGTGAGATTTTGATATTTGTTGACATATTCTTATTAATCCCATATCATTTATGATTCCAAAACTATTTATATATTTTATCATGCCGTTAATTATATGTTTTGGAGTATCTCACCCTTTACTTGTTTCGCCGTTGCCTTTATATTGGTAACGTGCAGGTGATCCACGAGGACGATGAGGATTAGCTCGAGTCTCTTTATTTTGAGTCGCTCTGCTCTGATAGTAGTAACACTCGGGATTTGGGGCGACGTTATTATTTTGATAGGATAGTTTGTGTATACTATCTTATGACTTTATGTATTGATGATAACGTGATGATTTATACATTTTGTGAACACATCCGCTGTGCTATGAATATTCATATGTTTATATGATGATTTGTGATATGAATCGGTATATCCGACTTTTGATTTTTGTGATGTGCATTATAATGCAAAGTGATGAAAAACACGAATATGTGATACCTCAATTTATGTTTGGATGAAATTTTGAAACTCTGATTTTATTATTAATTACGAGGGGTAGAATTGGGGTGTTACACTAAACCCTAAACCCTAAATCCTAAACCTTAAACCCTAAACTCTAAACCCTAAATCTTAAACCTTAACCCCTAAACCCTAAACCCTAAACTGTTAACCTTAAATCCTATACCCTATACCCTAAACCCTAAACCCTAAACCCTAAACCTAAACCCTAACCCTAAACCCTAAACCTTAAACATTAAACCCTAACCCTAAACCTTAAACTCTAACCGTAAACCTAAACCCTAAACCTTAAACATTAGAGAGGAAAAATAGGACCATACAGGAATCTGCCAGAGCTATGATACATGCCAAAAGACTTCCTTTTCATTTTTGTGCTAAAGCTGAATACATTACAGCTGGTAGTAGCTGTTCTCAAATTATCTGGATAAAACAGATGCTCACTGAGTATAATGTCACACAAGATGTTGTGACATTGTACTGTGACAATCTGAGTACAATCAACATTTTCAAGAACCCTATTCAGCATAGCAGGACCAAGCACATTGACATTAAACATTACCTTATCAGAGACCTTGTAGAGGAGAAGACAATTAAACTGGAACATGTTGCCACTAAGCTACAACTGGGTGACATTTTTACCAAGGCTCTTGATGCAAATCAATTTGAAAACTTGAGGGGCAAGTTGGGCATTTGCCAACATGAGAAATTGTAGCAATTAATTTTGCTTAAAACAAGGGTTGAAGGAGTTATGTTTGTTAAGTCTATTTTGAGTGGGTTAATCATATGTTTTCCCAATTCTTTCAAAATTATTAAGAAGTTGAATAGACACACATTTGCCTCCTTCCTCTCTCGACCTTGCAACAACTCCCATTCTCTTAATCAAAGTTTTCTCTCTAGTTGGTACTGGTTTTCTAAGACTATCAAAATGTCTCAAACATCATCCTCATCCAAGACGACCGTTTCATCTTCATCAGCTAATCAAGATTCTCGGGCAATCACCTCATGCATGGATTCTGAAGTCCTGGAGATTACACCTCTTAGAGAAATGGCAACTAACCCTTCCAAGGTCAAAAAGCTGAGAACAAGGCATGTAGGAAGGTCTCAGGCTACGTCATCTGGTAATCCCTCTCAACCTTCATCTTCTGTACCTAATAGGGAAGGATCAACTTATGTACATCAAGCAATAGCTAGGCTTGTTACAAGAATCCTGAGTGAGAACCACTATGTACCGGGGATTTCTGTTCCATTAAATCAAGAATCAGCAAGCCCAAATGTTGAAGCAAATCTAGATGTCTCTGAGAATGTTGAGACACCAAATAACAACATTCAAAAACCATCTGAAAACCTTGATGATATTCAGAACCCTTCAGAGAAGAATGTTGAACCACCTGTTATTGATGTGGATGAGGAATACTCAGACAATGACCTAATTGAAAATATCAACCCTAGCATAGCTAGGAGAATGATGAACAGGAAGGGTAATCAAGATGCTGCAAAATGTCTGACCAAAGAGAAACCTACTGATAAGAAAACCAGGTCTGAAGGCAAGACTGGTGTAGAAACTGTGAAGACTGGACAGTCCAAAGGGAAGGTGAAAGCCCAAGTGCATACTGGGAGTCTCTCAAAGCCTGCAAGACAACCAATAACAAAGAAGAGAAAAGAACCTGAACCTACTGATTCTGATGAGGAATCAGATTTTGAAATTGATGCTGAAGACATTCCTCTCAGAAGGAAACTCCCTTCCAGCAAAATGGCTAGAGTTCCTGAAGTCCCCACTGACAACATTTCATTTCACCACCCTGAAAATGCCAACAAATGGAAGTATGTTTGCTTGAAGAGAATAGCCTTGGAAAGATAACTAAACAATGGTGCCATGGATTGCAAAGAAATCATGGACCTGATCAAAGCTGCTAGACTAATGAAGACTGTGGTAAAATTTACCAAATGCTATGAAAATCTGGTCAAGGAATTCATAGTGAATTTGTCTGATGAATGTGCTGATGGAAGGTCAGCTGACTTTGAATGTGTATATGTGAGAGGAAGAAGGGTTAATTTCTCTCCATCTGAAATTAACAAATTTCTTGGAAGATCAACTGAGGCTTGCCCTGAACTGGAAGTTACTGACAATGAAGTATGCCAAACCATCACAGCAAGACAAGTCAAGTGCTGGCCCTCAAAAGGAAAGCTAAATGCTAGCAAGCTAAGCATAAAATTTTCCATCCTGCACAAGATTGGTGCAGCCAACTGGGTCTCTACAAACCATAAATCAACCATCTCTACAGGATTGGGGAGATTCATTTATGCTGTTGGAACCAAGACTGAATTTGACTATGGCAGGTACATTTTTGATCAAACTTTAAAACATGCTGGTAGCTATGTTGTTAAAGGCCCAATTGCCTTTCCCTCCCTCCTATGTGGAATCATCCTTGCTCAGTACCCTGATATCCTGGTGGAAAGAGACACTGCTTGCAAGAGAGCTCCTGCTCCTGGGTTACACTACAAGTTGTTTCAGGGATCTCATGTTCCTGACATTGTTATAACATCAGCTGAGACATCATCTGTAAAAACTCAGTCCAAGACATCTGATTTTATAGCTGTATTGAAAGAGACCTGCAAAGAGATGGAGACAAGGAAAAAGACTCTAGAAAACCTAATTGCCAAATTAGAACAGGAGGAGACTGAAGGAAACAGAAGGGAAGAGGGTGCTGTTGAAGATCAGCTCAATGCTGAAGAAAGTAGCTCCTCTGAAGGTGACAGTGCTTAAAGTTTGGTGGAGTTGACAAGCCTGGTGCTGATGCTGTTGGTGCAAGTATCTTCAGATTTTATTTGTTGTTTTTATTACCTTTTTTGGATAACTATATAACTTTTAAGTACATGTATCTTTGGCCCATTTGTGGCTAAAGAGGGGGAGATATTTTGTGTGTTAATTTCTTGGTAGACATTATATTTTTCTGCAGTCATATTCATTCTGCTGCTCTTTATTCTCTGATTGCTTAGGGGTTTTAGCCAAAAATCTGCCAAAGGGGGAGTTTGTAAGTGTTTAGTTATTGGCATGTTTTTTGGTAAAACCAGGTGTGTGAATGTCATGACTGATGTCATAACATTCTGGTTTATTAGGTACATTATGCAGAAAAATTATGGCATACAGTAGCTATTGTGTATGAGTGTGTATCTGAGCATTTTGCAATGATCACATTTATTGCCTTCTACCAAAATCAGTAAACAGGAATTCTGATGTCATAACAAATGTTAAGACATCCTGTACTGATCTAACAGTTATGCAGTTTGGTTAATTCTGAGATTTTTCAAGAAGTTGAGTCATTCTTTCCAGAACAGAATCTTGTGTGGACCTTAGGTTAACCTAGCTCAACCCTAATCTGGTTGATAAAGTCTTATGACCAAGTCTTAAGGTTAACCCTAGCTTTTTGTGGAAACCCTAACTGAAGAAACAGCTGCATATATATTCAAAAGGAATGCTGGTTGCAGAGTATCTCTTTTTGACTGAAGATCAATTAGGAGCTGTATAGTTTTAACTGCTGTAATCCTAGCAATTATCATTGTGATAAGTGACTTGGAATAGGTTTTGATTGTAAGGGTTTTTGTATCACTCAAAGCTTTGAAGCAAGAGTGTTTGTGTCTCTTGACTAAAGCTTTGAAGCAAAGTCAAGTTAGGTTTATGTATCACTCAAAGCTGTGAAGCACGGGTGTTTGTGTTACTTGATTAAAAAGCTGTGAAGCATAATCAAGTGTATGTTCTGAAGAGTGTCTTTATTATTTCATTAGTCAATTGTTTTAAGTATCACTGTTGTGATTGAGGGGGAGTGAGTAGGAACTTAGGTTTAAGCTGTACTTAGATTGAAGTTGCATTGGGTAGGTATTAAGTGAAGGAGATAAACTGGTTGGTTTATTCCTGAATTAATATCTCTTATAGTGGACTTCCTCCCTGGCTTGGTAGCCCCCAGAGTAGGTGTTGTTTTACACTGAACTGGGTAAACAATTGACTGTGTTCTTTACTGTTTTTATTTACTGTCTTATAGAAAGTCAGATACGGTGTCATAACATTCACTGTGACATTGAGTATCTGCTGCCAGAATTTCAATAACCCTAAATCCTAAACCCCCAACCCCAAACCCTAAACCCTAAACCCTAACCATAAACCTTAAACCTTAAACCCTAAACCCTAAATACTAAACCCTAACTCTAACCCTAAACCCTAACCCTAAACCCTAAACACTAAACCCTAAACCCTAAACTCTAAACCTTAACCCTCATCTTAAACCCTAAATCCTAAACCCTAAACCCTAAACCCTAGACCTTAAACCATAAACCCTTAACCACACCCCTAAGCCCTAAACCCTAAACTTAAACCTAAACCCTAAACCCTTAACCTTAAACCTTAAATTCTAAACTTAAACCCTAAAACCTAAACCCTAAAACCTAAACTATAAACCCTAAACCCTAACCCTAATCTATAAACCCTAAACCTAAATCCTAAACCCTAAACCTAAACCCTAAACCTTAAACCCTAACCCTAAACCCTAAATCCTAAACCCCAAACCCTAAACCTTAAACCATAAACGCTAAACCTAAACCCTAAACTCTAAACCCTAAACCCTAACCATAAATCCTAACCCTAAACCCTAAATCCTAAACTCTAAACCCTAAATCCTAACCCTAAACCTAAACCCTAAACCCTAAACCCTAAACCATAAACCCCTAAACCCTAAACCCTAAACACTAAACCCTAAACCCTAAACTCTAAACCTTAACCCTCACCTTAAAACCTAAACCCTAAACCATAAACCCTAGAACTTAAACCGTAAACCCTTAACCATACCCCTAAACCCTAAACCCTAAACTTAAACCTAAACCCTAAACCCTTAACCTTAAACCTTAAACTCTAAACTTAAACCCTAAACCCCAAACCCTACCCTTAAACCTAAACCCTAAGCCTAAGCCCTAAATTATAAACCCTAAATCTTAACCCTAAACCCTAATCCTAAACCCTAAACCATACACCCTAAACCTAAACCCTAAACCTAAACCCTATACCCTAAACCCTATACCCTAAACCCTAAACCATAAACCCTAAACCCTAAACATGAACCCTAAACCCTAAACCTAAACCTTAAACATTAAACCCTAACCCCCAAACCCTAAACCTTGAACCCTAGACCCTAAGCCTAAACCATAAACTCTAAACCCTAAACCCTACCCTAAATCGTAACCCTAAACCCTAAATCCTAAACCCTAAATCCTAACCCTAAACCCTAAACCCTAACCCTAAACACTAAACCCCTAAACCCTAAACCCTATACCCTAAACCATATACCCTAAACATAAACCCTAACCCTAAACCTTAAACCCTTTAACCTTAAACCCTAAAACCTAAAACCTAAAACTATAAACCCTAAAATCCAAAACCCTATACCCTATACCCTAAACCCTATACTCTAAACCCTAAACCTAAACCCTAAACCCTAAAACCTAAAATCATATAACCCTAAAACCCTAAACCTTATACCCTAAACCCTAAACCCTATACCATAAACCCTAAACCCTAAACCTTAAACCATAAACTCTAAACCCTAACCATAAATCCTAAAGCCTAAAACCCTAAACCCTGAACCCCAAAACCCTAAAACGCTAAAACACTAAACTCTAAACCTTAAACCATTAACCCTAAACCCTAAACCCTAAACCATAAACCCCAAACCCTAAACCTTAAACCCTTTAACCCTAAACCATAAACCGTAACCCCTAAACCCTAAACACTAAATCTTAAACCCTAGACCCTAACCCTAAACCCCAAATACTAAACCCTAAATCTTAAACCCTAAACCATAATCCCTAAATCCTAACCCTAAACCCTAAAACTAAAACCTTATACCCTAACCCTCAACCCTAAACTTAAACCCTAAACCCCAAACCTTAAACCCTAAAACCTAAACCCTAAACCGTTAACCGTTAACCCTAAACCCTAAACCGTTAACCCTAAACCCAAAACCTAAACCTTTAACACTAAACCCCAAACCCTAAATCCTAAATCCTAAACCATAACCCTAAATCCTAAACCCCCAACCCCAACCCCAAACCCTAAACCCTAAACCCTAACCATAAACCTTAAACCATAAACCCTAAATACTAAACCCTAACCCTAAACACTAACCCTAAATCCTAACCCTAAATCCTAAACCCTAAACACTAAACCCTAAACCCTAAACTCTAAACCTTAACCCTAACCTTAAACCCTAAATCCTAAACCCTAAACCATAAATCCTAGACCTTAAACCGTAAACCCTTAACCATAACCCTAAACCCTAAACCCTAAACTTAAACCTAAACCCTAAACCCTTAACCTTAAACCTTAAACCCTAAACCGAAACCCTAAACCCTAACCTTAAACCCTAACCCTAAACCCTAAATTCTAAACCCTAAATCCTAACCCTAAACCCTAAACCCTAATCCTAAACCCTAAATCATACACCCTAAATCCTAAACCCTAAACCATAAACCTAAACCCTAAACCCTATACCCTAAACCCTAATCCTAAACCCTAAAGCATACACCCTAAATCCTAAACCCTAAACATATACCCTATACCCTAAACTCTAAACCCTAAACCTTAACCTTAAACCCTAACCTTAAACCCTAACCCTAAACCCTAAACATAAATCCTAAACCCTAAACCTAAACCCTAAACCCTAAAGCTAAACCTTAAACCCTAAACCTAAACCCTAAACCCTAAATCCTTAACATTAAACCCTAAACCCTAAGCCTAAACCCTAAATTCTAAACCCTAAATCCTAACCCTAAAACCTAAACCCTAATCCTAAACCCTAAACCATACACCCTAAATCCTAAACCCTAAACATATACCCTATACCCTAAACTCTAAACCCTAACCCTAAACCCTAAACCCTAAACCCTAACCTTAAACCCTAAACCCTAAAACTAAACCCTAAACCTAAACCTTAAACCCTAAACCCTAACCTTAAACCCTAACCGTAAACCCTAAACCCTAAACATAAATCCTAAACCCTAAACCTAAACCCTAAACCCTAAAGCTAAACTTAAACCTTAAACCCTAAACCTAAACCCTAAACCCTAAACCCCAAACCCTAAACATTAAACCCTAAACCCTAAGCCTAAACCCTATATTCTAAACCCTAAATCCTAACCCTAAACCCTAAACCCTAATCCTAAACCCTAAACCATACACCCTAAACCCTAAACCCTAGACCCTTGACCCTGAACCCTGAACCCTAAACCCTAAACCCTAAACCATAAATCCTAAACCCTAAACCCTAAATTCTAACCTTAAACCTTAACCCTAAACACTACACCCCTAAACCCTAAACCCTAAATCCTATACCCTAAACATAAACCCTAACCCTAAACCTTAAACCCTTTAACCTTAAACCCTAAAACCTAAACCCTAAAACCTAAAACCATATAACCCTAAAAGCCTAAACCCTATACCCTAAACCCTAAACCCTAACCCTAAACCCTAGACCCTTGACCCTGAACCCTAAATCCTAAACACTAACCCTAAACCTAAACCCTAAACCCCAAACCTTAAACCCTAAATCGTTAACCCTAAATCCTAGACCATCAACTGTGAACCCTAAACCTTAACCCCTAAACTCTAGACCTTAAATCTTAAACCCTAAACCTTAAACCCTAAACTCTAAACCCTAAATCATAAACCCTAAACCATAAACCCTTAACCCTAAACCCTAAATCCTAAACCCTAACCCTATACCCTAAACCCTAAACCTTAAATCCTAATCCCTTAAGGCTAAACCTTAAATCCTAAACCCTAACCCTAAACCCTAAACCTAAACCATAACCGTAAACCATAAACCATAAACCCTAAACCATAACCATAACCCTAACCCCAACCCTAAACCATAAACCTTAACCCTAACCTCAAACCCTAAACCTAAACCTTAACCCTAAACCCATAACTTTAAACCCTTTAACCCTAAACCATAAACCTTAACCCCTAAACCCTAGACCCTAAATCCTAAACCCTGGACCCTAAACCCTAAACCCAAAATACTAAACCCTAAATCTTAAACCCTAATCCGTAAACCATCAACCATAAACCTTAAATACTAAACCCTAAATATTAAACCCTTAAACCCTAAACCCTAACCCTAAACCCTAAACCCATGACCCTGAACCCTAAGCCCTAAACATTAAACCTAAACCTTTAACCCTAAACCCCAAACCCTAAACCCTAAACCCTAAATCCTAAACCATAACCCTAAATCATAAACCCCCAACCCCAACCCTAAACCCTAAACCCTAAACCCTAACCATAAACCTTAAACCTTAAACCTTAAACCCTAAATACTAAACCCTAACCCTAACCCTAAACCCTAACCCTAAACCCTAAACACTAAACCCTAAACCCTAAACTCTTAACCTTAACCCTCACCTTAAACCCTAAATCCTAAACCCTAAACCATAAACCCTAGACCTTAAACCGTAACCCTTAACCATACCCCTAATCCCTAAATCCTAAAATTAAACTTAAACCCTAAACCCTTAACCTTAAACCTTAAATTCTAAACTTAAACCCTAAAACCTAAACCCTAAACCCTAAACTATAAACCCTAAACCCTAACCCTAATCTATAAACCCTAAACCTAAATCCTAAACCCTAAACCTAAACCCTAAATCTTAAACCCTAACCCTAAATCCTAAACCCCAAACCCTAAACCTTAAACCATAAACGCTAAACCTAAACCCTAAACTCTAAACCCTAAACCCTAACCATAAATCCTAACCCTAAACCCTAAATCCTAAACTCTAAACCCTAAATCCTAACCCTAAACCCTAAACCTAAACCCTAAACCCTAAACCCTAAACCCCTAAACCCTAAACCCTAAACACTAAACACTAAACCCTAAACTCTAAACCTTCACCCTCACCTTAAACACTAAATCCTAAACCCTAAACCATAAACCCTAGACCTTAAACCGTAAACCCTTAATCATACCCCTAAACCCTAAACCCTAAACTTAAACCTAAACCCTAAACCATTAACCTTAAACCTTAAACTCTAAACTTAAACCCTAAACCCTAAACCCCAAACCCTACCCTTAAAACTAAACCCTAAGCCTAAACCCTAAATTATAAACCCTAAATCTTAACCCTAAACCCTAATCCTAAACCCTAAACCATACACCCTAAATCCTAAACCCTAAACCTAAACCCTAAACCTAAACCCTATACCCTAAACCCTAAACCCTAAACCCTAAACATGAACCCTAAACCCTAACCCTAAACCTTAAACATTAAACCCAACCCCTAAACCATAAACCCTAAACCCTATACCCTAAACCATATACCCTAAACATAAACCCTAACCCTAAACCTTAAACCCTTTAACCTTAAACCCTAAAACCTAAAACCTAAAACTATAAACCCTAAAATCCAAAACCCTATACCCTATACCCTAAACCCTATACTCTAAACCCTAAACCTAAACCCTAAACCCTAAAACCTAAAATCATATAACCCTAAAACCCTAAACCTTATACCCTAAACCCTAAACCCTATACCATAAACCCTAAACCCTAAACCTTAAACCATAAACTCTAAACCCTAACCATAAATCCTAAAGCCTAAAACCCTAAACCCTGAACCCCAAAACCCTAAAACGCTAAAACACTAAACTCTAAACCTTAAACCATTAACCCTAAACCCTAAACCCTAAACCATAAACCCCAAACTCTAAACCTTAAACCCTTTAACCCTAAACCATAAACCGTAACCCCTAAACCCTAAACACTAAATCTTAAACCCTAGACCCTAACCCTAAACCCCAAATACTAAACCCTAAATCTTAAACCCTAAACCATAATCCCTAAATCCTAACCCTAAACCCTAAAACTAAAACCTTATACCCTAACCCTCAACCCTAAACTTAAACCCTAAACCCCAAACCTTAAACCCTAAAACCTAAACCCTAAACCGTTAACCGTTAACCCTAAACCCTAAACCGTTAACCCTAAACCCAAAACCTAAACCTTTAACACTAAACCCCAAACCCTAAATCCTAAATCCTAAACCATAACCCTAAATCCTAAACCCCCAACCCCAACCCCAAACCCTAAACCCTAAACCCTAACCATAAACCTTAAACCATAAACCCTAAATACTAAACCCTAACCCTAAACACTAACCCTAAATCCTAACCCTAAATCCTAAACCCTAAACACTAAACCCTAAACCCTAAACTCTAAACCTTAACCCTAACCTTAAACCCTAAATCCTAAACCCTAAACCATAAATCCTAGACCTTAAACCGTAAACCCTTAACCATAACCCTAAACCCTAAACCCTAAACTTAAACCTAAACCCTAAACCCTTAACCTTAAACCTTAAACCCTAAACCGAAACCCTAAACCCTAACCTTAAACCCTAACCCTAAACCCTAAATTCTAAACCCTAAATCCTAACCCTAAACCCTAAACCCTAATCCTAAACCCTAAATCATACACCCTAAATCCTAAACCCTAAACCATAAACCTAAACCCTAAACCCTATACCCTAAACCCTAATCCTAAACCCTAAAGCATACACCCTAAATCCTAAACCCTAAACATATACCCTATACCCTAAACTCTAAACCCTAAACCTTAACCTTAAACCCTAACCTTAAACCCTAACCCTAAACCCTAAACATAAATCCTAAACCCTAAACCTAAACCCTAAACCCTAAAGCTAAACCTTAAACCCTAAACCTAAACCCTAAACCCTAAATCCTTAACATTAAACCCTAAACCCTAAGCCTAAACCCTAAATTCTAAACCCTAAATCCTAACCCTAAAACCTAAACCCTAATCCTAAACCCTAAACCATACACCCTAAATCCTAAACCCTAAACATATACCCTATACCCTAAACTCTAAACCCTAACCCTAAACCCTAAACCCTAACCTTAAACCCTAAACCCTAAAACTAAACCCTAAACCTAAACCTTAAACCCTAAACCCTAACCTTAAACCCTAACCGTAAACCCTAAACCCTAAACATAAATCCTAAACCCTAAACCTAAACCCTAAACCCTAAAGCTAAACTTAAACCTTAAACCCTAAACCTAAACCCTAAACCCTAAACCCCAAACCCTAAACATTAAACCCTAAACCCTAAGCCTAAACCCTATATTCTAAACCCTAAATCCTAACCCTAAACCCTAAACCCTAATCCTAAACCCTAAACCATACACCCTAAACCCTAAACCCTAGACCCTTGACCCTGAACCCTGAACCCTAAATCCTAAACCCTAAACCATAAATCCTAAACCCTAAACCCTAAATTCTAACCTTAAACCTTAACCCTAAACACTACACCCCTAAACCCTAAACCCTAAATCCTATACCCTAAACATAAACCCTAACCCTAAACCTTAAACCCTTTAACCTTAAACCCTAAAACCTAAACCCTAAAACCTAAAACCATATAACCCTAAAAGCCTAAACCCTATACCCTAAACCCTAAACCCTAACCCTAAACCCTAGACCCTTGACCCTGAACCCTAAATCCTAAACACTAACCCTAAACCTAAACCCTAAACCCCAAACCTTAAACCCTAAATCGTTAACCCTAAATCCTAGACCATCAACTGTGAACCCTAAACCTTAACCCCTAAACTCTAGACCTTAAATCTTAAACCCTAAACCTTAAACCCTAAAATCTAAACCCTAAATCATAAACCCTAAACCATAAACCCTTAACCCTAAACCCTAAATCCTAAACCCTAACCCTATACCCTAAACCCTAAACCTTAAATCCTAATCCCTTAAGGCTAAACCTTAAATCCTAAACCCTAACCCTAAACCCTAAACCTAAACCATAACCGTAAACCATAAACCATAAACCCTAAACCATAACCATAACCCTAACCCCAACCCTAAACCATAAACCTTAACCCTAACCTCAAACCCTAAACCTAAACCTTAACCCTAAACCCATAACTTTAAACCCTTTAACCCTAAACCATAAACCTTAACCCCTAAACCCTAGACCCTAAATCCTAAACCCTGGACCCTAAACCCTAAACCCAAAATACTAAACCCTAAATCTTAAACCCTAATCCGTAAACCATCAACCATAAACCTTAAATACTAAACCCTAAATATTAAACCCTTAAACCCTAAACCCTAACCCTAAACCCTAAACCCATGACCCTGAACCCTAAGCCCTAAACATTAAACCTAAACCTTTAACCCTAAACCCCAAACCCTAAACCCTAAACCCTAAATCCTAAACCATAACCCTAAATCATAAACCCCCAACCCCAACCCTAAACCCTAAACCCTAAACCCTAACCATAAACCTTAAACCTTAAACCTTAAACCCTAAATACTAAACCCTAACCCTAACCCTAAACCCTAACCCTAAACCCTAAACACTAAACCCTAAACCCTAAACTCTTAACCTTAACCCTCACCTTAAACCCTAAATCCTAAACCCTAAACCATAAACCCTAGACCTTAAACCGTAAACCCTTAACCATACCCCTAATCCCTAAATCCTAAAATTAAACTTAAACCCTAAACCCTTAACCTTAAACCTTAAATTCTAAACTTAAACCCTAAAACCTAAACCCTAAACCCTAAACTATAAACCCTAAACCCTAACCCTAATCTATAAACCCTAAACCTAAATCCTAAACCCTAAACCTAAACCCTAAATCTTAAACCCTAACCCTAAATCCTAAACCCCAAACCCTAAACCTTAAACCATAAACGCTAAACCTAAACCCTAAACTCTAAACCCTAAACCCTAACCATAAATCCTAACCCTAAACCCTAAATCCTAAACTCTAAACCCTAAATCCTAACCCTAAACCCTAAACCTAAACCCTAAACCCTAAACCCTAAACCCTAAACCCCTAAACCCTAAACCCTAAACACTAAACACTAAACCCTAAACTCTAAACCTTCACCCTCACCTTAAACACTAAATCCTAAACCCTAAACCATAAACCCTAGACCTTAAACCGTAAACCCTTAATCATACCCCTAAACCCTAAACCCTAAACTTAAACCTAAACCCTAAACCATTAACCTTAAACCTTAAACTCTAAACTTAAACCCTAAACCCTAAACCCCAAACCCTACCCTTAAAACTAAACCCTAAGCCTAAACCCTAAATTATAAACCCTAAATCTTAACCCTAAACCCTAATCCTAAACCCTAAACCATACACCCTAAATCCTAAACCCTAAACCTAAACCCTAAACCTAAACCCTATACCCTAAACCCTAAACCCTAAACCCTAAACATGAACCCTAAACCCTAACCCTAAACCTTAAACATTAAACCCAACCCCTAAACCATAAACCCTAAACCTTGAACCCTAGACCCTAAGCCAAAACCATAAACTCTAAACCCTAAACCCTACCCTAAATCGTAACCCTAAACCCTAAATCCTAAACCCTAAACCCTAAATCCTAACCCTAAACCCTAAACCCTAACCCTAAACACTAAACCCCTAAACCCTAAACCCTATAACCTAAACCATATACCCTAAACATAAACCCTAACCCTAAACCTTAAACCCTTTAACCTTAAACCCTAAAACCTAAACCCTAAACCCTAAAACCTAAAACTATAAACCCTAAAATCCTAAACCCTATACCCTATACCATAAACCCTATACTCTAAACCCTAAACCCTAAACCATAAACTCTAAACCCTAAACCATAAATCCTAAAGCTTAAAACCCTAAAATCCCAAAAACCCAAAAACGCTTAAAACTTAAACCCTAAACCTTAACCCATTAACACTAAACCCTTAGCCCTAAACCATAAATCCCAAACCCTAAACCTTAAACCCTTTAACCATAAACCCTAACCCCTAAACCCTAGAATGTAAATCCTAAAACCTAAACCCTAAACTCTAAACCCTAAACCCTAAACCCTAAACCCTTACCCTAACCTATAAACCATAAACCCTAAACCTAAATCCTAAACCCTAAACCTAACCCTAAACCTTAAACCCTAACCCTAAACCCTAAATCCTAAACCCCAAACCCTAAACCTTAAACCATAAACCCTAAGCCTAAACCCTAAACTCTAAACCCTAACCATAAATTCTAACCCTAAACCCTAAATCCTAAACTCTAAAACCTAAATCCTAACCCTAAACCAAAACCCTAAACCCCTAAACCCTAAACCTAAACCCTAACCCTAAACCCTAAACCATAACCCTAAATCTTAAACCCTTTAACCCTAAACCCTAAACCCTATATCCTAACCCTAAACCCCTAAACCCTAAACCCATAAACCTAAACCCTAACCCTAAACCTTAAACCCTAGCCTTAAACCTTAAACCCTTTTACCCTAAACCATAAACCCTAACCCCTACACCCTACACCCTAAAGGCTAAACCCTAGACCCTAAAAACTAAACCCTAAAACCCAAATACGAAACCCTAAATCTTAAACCCTAAATCTTAAACCCTAATCCCTAAACCATTAACCCTAAATCATAAACCCTAATCCCTAAACCATTAACCCTAAACATTAAATATTAAACCCTAAATATTAAACCCTTAAACCCTAAACCCTAACCCTAAACCCTAGACCCTTGACCCTGAACCCTAAACACTAAACACTAAACCTAAACCTTTAACCATAAACCCCCAAACTATAAAAACACTAAATCCTAAACCCTAACCCTAAATCCTACACCCCCAACCCCAAACCCTAAACCCTAACCATAAACCTTAAACCCTAAACCCTAAATCCTACCCCTAAACCCTAAACCCTAAACCCTAAATCCTAAACCCTAAACCTAAACCCTAAACCCTAAATCATAAACCTAAACCCTAAACCTTAAATCCTAAATTCTAAACCCTAAACCCTAAACCCTAAATCCTAAACCCTAACCCTAAACCCTAAACCATAAACCCTAAACCATACACCCTAAACCTAAACCATATACCCTAAACCATAAATCCTAAACCCTAAACCTAAACCTTAAACCCTAACCCTAAACCTAAACCCTAAACCTTAAACATTAAACCTTAACCCTAAACCCTAAACCCTAACCCTAACCCTTAAACCTTAAACATTAAACCCTAAACCTAAACCATAAACCCCAAACCCTAAACCTTAAACCCTAAACCCTAAGCCTAAACCCTAAACTCTAAACCCTACCCTAAATCGTAACCCTAAACCATATACCCTAAATCCTAAACCCTAAATCCTAACCCTAAACCCTAAACCATAACCCTAAACCCTAAACCCATAAACCCTAAATTCTATACCCAAAACCATATACCCTAAACATAAACCCTAACCCTAAACCTTAAACACTTTAACCTTAAACCCAAAACTCTAAACCCTAAACCCTAAAACCTAAAATCATAAACCCTAAAACCTAACCTATAAACCCTAAACCCTAACCCTAATCTATAAACCCTAAACCTAAATCCTAAACCCTAAACCTAAACCCTAAACCTTAAACCCTAACCCTAAACCCTAAATCCTAAACCCCAAACCCTAAACCTTAAACCATAAACGCTAAACCTAAACCCTAAACTCTAAACCCTAAACCCTAACCATAAATCCTAACCCTAAACCCTAAATCCTAAACTCTAAACCCTAAATCCTAACCCTAAACCTAAACCCTAAACCCTAAACCCTAAACCCCTAAACCCTAAACCCTAAACACTAAACCCTAAACCCTAAACTCTAAACCTTAACCCTCACCTTAAAACCTAAACCCTAAACCATAAACCCTAGAACGTAAACCGTAAACCCTTAACCATACCCCTAAACCCTAAACCCTAAACTTAAACCTAAACCCTAAACCCTTAACCTTAAACCTTAAACTCTAAACTTAAACCCTAAACCCTAAACCCCAAACCCTACCCTTAAACCTAAACCCTAAGCCTAAACCCTAAATTATAAACCCTAAATCTTAACCCTAAACCCTAATCCTAAACCCTAAACCATACACCCTAAACCTAAACCCTAAACCTAAACCCTATACCCTAAACCCTATACCCTAAACCCTAAACCATAAACCCTAAACCCTAAACATGAACCCTAAACCCTAAACCTAAACCTTAAACATTAAACCCTAACCCCCAAACCCTAAACCTTGAACCCTAGACCCTAAGCCTAAACCATAAACTCTAAACCCTAAACCCTACCCTAAATCGTAACCCTAAACCCTAAATCCTAAACCCTAAATCCTAACCCTAAACCCTAACCCTAAACACTAAACCCCTAAACCCTAAACCCTATACCCTAAACCATATACCCTAAACATAAACCCTAACCCTAACCCTAAACCTTAAACCCTTTAACCTTAAACCCTAAAACCTAAAACCTAAAACTATAAACCCTAAAATCCAAAACCCTATACCCTATACCCTAAACCCTATACTCTAAACCCTAAACCTAAACCCTAAACCCTAAAACCTAAAATCATATAACCCTAAAACCCTAAACCTTATACCCTAAACCCTAAACCCTATACCATAAACCCTAAACCCTAAACCTTAAACCATAAACTCTAAACCCTAACCATAAATCCTAAAGCCTAAAACCCTAAACCCTGAACCCCAAAACCCTAAAACGCTAAAACACTAAACTCTAAACCTTAAACCATTAACCCTAAACCCTAAACCCTAAACCATAAACCCCAAACCCTAAACCTTAAACCCTTTAACCCTAAACCATAAACCGTAACCCCTAAACCCTAAACACTAAATCTTAAACCCTAGACCCTAACCCTAAACCCCAAATACTAAACCCTAAATCTTAAACCCTAAACCATAATCCCTAAATCCTAACCCTAAACCCTAAAACTAAAACCTTATACCCTAACCCTCAACCCTAAACTTAAACCCTAAACCCCAAACCTTAAACCCTAAAACCTAAACCCTAAACCGTTAACCGTTAACCCTAAACCCTAAACCGTTAACCCTAAACCCAAAACCTAAACCTTTAACACTAAACCCCAAACCCTAAATCCTAAATCCTAAACCATAACCCTAAATCCTAAACCCCCAACCCCAACCCCAAACCCTAAACCCTAAACCCTAACCATAAACCTTAAACCATAAACCCTAAATACTAAACCCTAACCCTAAACACTAACCCTAAATCCTAACCCTAAATCCTAAACCCTAAACACTAAACCCTAAACCCTAAACTCTAAACCTTAACCCTAACCTTAAACCCTAAATCCTAAACCCTAAACCATAAATCCTAGACCTTAAACCGTAAACCCTTAACCATAACCCTAAACCCTAAACCCTAAACTTAAACCTAAACCCTAAACCCTTAACCTTAAACCTTAAACCCTAAACCGAAACCCTAAACCCTAACCTTAAACCCTAACCCTAAACCCTCAATTCTAAACCCTAAATCCTAACCCTAAACCCTAAACCCTAATCCTAAACCCTAAATCATACACCCTAAATCCTAAACCCTAAACCATAAACCTAAACCCTAAACCCTATACCCTAAACCCTAATCCTAAACCCTAAAGCATACACCCTAAATCCTAAACCCTAAACATATACCCTATACCCTAAACTCTAAACCCTAAACCTTAACCTTAAACCCTAACCTTAAACCCTAACCCTAAACCCTAAACATAAATCCTAAACCCTAAACCTAAACCCTAAACCCTAAAGCTAAACCTTAAACCCTAAACCTAAACCCTAAACCCTAAATCCTTAACATTAAACCCTAAACCCTAAGCCTAAACCCTAAATTCTAAACCCTAAATCCTAACCCTAAAACCTAAACCCTAATCCTAAACCCTAAACCATACACCCTAAATCCTAAACCCTAAACATATACCCTATACCCTAAACTCTAAACCCTAACCCTAAACCCTAAACCCTAACCTTAAACCCTAAACCCTAAAACTAAACCCTAAACCTAAACCTTAAACCCTAAACCCTAACCTTAAACCCTAACCGTAAACCCTAAACCCTAAACATAAATCCTAAACCCTAAACCTAAACCCTAAACCCTAAAGCTAAACTTAAACCTTAAACCCTAAACCTAAACCCTAAACCCTAAACCCCAAACCCTAAACATTAAACCCTAAACCCTAAGCCTAAACCCTATATTCTAAACCCTAAATCCTAACCCTAAACCCTAAACCCTAATCCTAAACCCTAAACCATACACCCTAAACCCTAAACCCTAGACCCTTGACCCTGAACCCTGAACCCTAAATCCTAAACCCTAAACCATAAATCCTAAACCCTAAACCCTAAATTCTAACCTTAAACCTTAACCCTAAACACTACACCCCTAAACCCTAAACCCTAAATCCTATACCCTAAACATAAACCCTAACCCTAAACCTTAAACCCTTTAACCTTAAACCCTAAAACCTAAACCCTAAAACCTAAAACCATATAACCCTAAAAGCCTAAACCCTATACCCTAAACCCTAAACCCTAACCCTAAACCCTAGACCCTTGACCCTGAACCCTAAATCCTAAACACTAACCCTAAACCTAAACCCTAAACCCCAAACCTTAAACCCTAAATCGTTAACCCTAAATCCTAGACCATCAACTGTGAACCCTAAACCTTAACCCCTAAACTCTAGACCTTAAATCTTAAACCCTAAACCTTAAACCCTAAAATCTAAACCCTAAATCATAAACCCTAAACCATAAACCCTTAACCCTAAACCCTAAATCCTAAACCCTAACCCTATACCCTAAACCCTAAACCTTAAATCCTAATCCCTTAAGGCTAAACCTTAAATCCTAAACCCTAACCCTAAACCCTAAACCTAAACCATAACCGTAAACCATAAACCATAAACCCTAAACCATAACCATAACCCTAACCCCAACCCTAAACCATAAACCTTAACCCTAACCTCAAACCCTAAACCTAAACCTTAACCCTAAACCCATAACTTTAAACCCTTTAACCCTAAACCATAAACCTTAACCCCTAAACCCTAGACCCTAAATCCTAAACCCTGGACCCTAAACCCTAAACCCAAAATACTAAACCCTAAATCTTAAACCCTAATCCGTAAACCATCAACCATAAACCTTAAATACTAAACCCTAAATATTAAACCCTTAAACCCTAAACCCTAACCCTAAACCCTAAACCCATGACCCTGAACCCTAAGCCCTAAACATTAAACCTAAACCTTTAACCCTAAACCCCAAACCCTAAACCCTAAACCCTAAATCCTAAACCATAACCCTAAATCATAAACCCCCAACCCCAACCCTAAACCCTAAACCCTAAACCCTAACCATAAACCTTAAACCTTAAACCTTAAACCCTAAATACTAAACCCTAACCCTAACCCTAAACCCTAACCCTAAACCCTAAACACTAAACCCTAAACCCTAAACTCTTAACCTTAACCCTCACCTTAAACCCTAAATCCTAAACCCTAAACCATAAACCCTAGACCTTAAACCGTAAACCCTTAACCATACCCCTAATCCCTAAATCCTAAAATTAAACTTAAACCCTAAACCCTTAACCTTAAACCTTAAATTCTAAACTTAAACCCTAAAACCTAAACCCTAAACCCTAAACTATAAACCCTAAACCCTAACCCTAATCTATAAACCCTAAACCTAAATCCTAAACCCTAAACCTAAACCCTAAATCTTAAACCCTAACCCTAAATCCTAAACCCCAAACCCTAAACCTTAAACCATAAACGCTAAACCTAAACCCTAAACTCTAAACCCTAAACCCTAACCATAAATCCTAACCCTAAACCCTAAATCCTAAACTCTAAACCCTAAATCCTAACCCTAAACCCTAAACCTAAACCCTAAACCCTAAACCCTAAACCCTAAACCCCTAAACCCTAAACCCTAAACACTAAACACTAAACCCTAAACTCTAAACCTTCACCCTCACCTTAAACACTAAATCCTAAACCCTAAACCATAAACCCTAGACCTTAAACCGTAAACCCTTAATCATACCCCTAAACCCTAAACCCTAAACTTAAACCTAAACCCTAAACCATTAACCTTAAACCTTAAACTCTAAACTTAAACCCTAAACCCTAAACCCCAAACCCTACCCTTAAAACTAAACCCTAAGCCTAAACCCTAAATTATAAACCCTAAATCTTAACCCTAAACCCTAATCCTAAACCCTAAACCATACACCCTAAATCCTAAACCCTAAACCTAAACCCTAAACCTAAACCCTATACCCTAAACCCTAAACCCTAAACCCTAAACATGAACCCTAAACCCTAACCCTAAACCTTAAACATTAAACCCAACCCCTAAACCATAAACCCTAAACCTTGAACCCTAGACCCTAAGCCAAAACCATAAACTCTAAACCCTAAACCCTACCCTAAATCGTAACCCTAAACCCTAAATCCTAAACCCTAAACCCTAAATCCTAACCCTAAACCCTAAACCCTAACCCTAAACACTAAACCCCTAAACCCTAAACCCTATAACCTAAACCATATACCCTAAACATAAACCCTAACCCTAAACCTTAAACCCTTTAACCTTAAACCCTAAAACCTAAACCCTAAACCCTAAAACCTAAAACTATAAACCCTAAAATCCTAAACCCTATACCCTATACCATAAACCCTATACTCTAAACCCTAAACCCTAAACCATAAACTCTAAACCCTAAACCATAAATCCTAAAGCTTAAAACCCTAAAATCCCAAAAACCCAAAAACGCTTAAAACTTAAACCCTAAACCTTAACCCATTAACACTAAACCCTTAGCCCTAAACCATAAATCCCAAACCCTAAACCTTAAACCCTTTAACCATAAACCCTAACCCCTAAACCCTAGAATGTAAATCCTAAAACCTAAACCCTAAACTCTAAACCCTAAACCCTAAACCCTAAACCCTTACCCTAACCTATAAACCATAAACCCTAAACCTAAATCCTAAACCCTAAACCTAACCCTAAACCTTAAACCCTAACCCTAAACCCTAAATCCTAAACCCCAAACCCTAAACCTTAAACCATAAACCCTAAGCCTAAACCCTAAACTCTAAACCCTAACCATAAATTCTAACCCTAAACCCTAAATCCTAAACTCTAAAACCTAAATCCTAACCCTAAACCAAAACCCTAAACCCCTAAACCCTAAACCTAAACCCTAACCCTAAACCCTAAACCATAACCCTAAATCTTAAACCCTTTAACCCTAAACCCTAAACCCTATATCCTAACCCTAAACCCCTAAACCCTAAACCCATAAACCTAAACCCTAACCCTAAACCTTAAACCCTAGCCTTAAACCTTAAACCCTTTTACCCTAAACCATAAACCCTAACCCCTACACCCTACACCCTAAAGGCTAAACCCTAGACCCTAAAAACTAAACCCTAAAACCCAAATACGAAACCCTAAATCTTAAACCCTAAATCTTAAACCCTAATCCCTAAACCATTAACCCTAAATCATAAACCCTAATCCCTAAACCATTAACCCTAAACATTAAATATTAAACCCTAAATATTAAACCCTTAAACCCTAAACCCTAACCCTAAACCCTAGACCCTTGACCCTGAACCCTAAACACTAAACACTAAACCTAAACCTTTAACCATAAACCCCCAAACTATAAAAACACTAAATCCTAAACCCTAACCCTAAATCCTACACCCCCAACCCCAAACCCTAAACCCTAACCATAAACCTTAAACCCTAAACCCTAAATCCTACCCCTAAACCCTAAACCCTAAACCCTAAATCCTAAACCCTAAACCTAAACCCTAAACCCTAAATCATAAACCTAAACCCTAAACCTTAAATCCTAAATTCTAAACCCTAAACCCTAAACCCTAAATCCTAAACCCTAACCCTAAACCCTAAACCATAAACCCTAAACCATACACCCTAAACCTAAACCATATACCCTAAACCATAAATCCTAAACCCTAAACCTAAACCTTAAACCCTAACCCTAAACCTAAACCCTAAACCTTAAACATTAAACCTTAACCCTAAACCCTAAACCCTAACCCTAACCCTTAAACCTTAAACATTAAACCCTAAACCTAAACCATAAACCCCAAACCCTAAACCTTAAACCCTAAACCCTAAGCCTAAACCCTAAACTCTAAACCCTACCCTAAATCGTAACCCTAAACCATATACCCTAAATCCTAAACCCTAAATCCTAACCCTAAACCCTAAACCATAACCCTAAACCCTAAACCCATAAACCCTAAATTCTATACCCAAAACCATATACCCTAAACATAAACCCTAACCCTAAACCTTAAACACTTTAACCTTAAACCCAAAACTCTAAACCCTAAACCCTAAAACCTAAAATCATAAACCCTAAAACCTAACCTATAAACCCTAAACCCTAACCCTAATCTATAAACCCTAAACCTAAATCCTAAACCCTAAACCTAAACCCTAAACCTTAAACCCTAACCCTAAACCCTAAATCCTAAACCCCAAACCCTAAACCTTAAACCATAAACGCTAAACCTAAACCCTAAACTCTAAACCCTAAACCCTAACCATAAATCCTAACCCTAAACCCTAAATCCTAAACTCTAAACCCTAAATCCTAACCCTAAACCTAAACCCTAAACCCTAAACCCTAAACCCCTAAACCCTAAACCCTAAACACTAAACCCTAAACCCTAAACTCTAAACCTTAACCCTCACCTTAAAACCTAAACCCTAAACCATAAACCCTAGAACGTAAACCGTAAACCCTTAACCATACCCCTAAACCCTAAACCCTAAACTTAAACCTAAACCCTAAACCCTTAACCTTAAACCTTAAACTCTAAACTTAAACCCTAAACCCTAAACCCCAAACCCTACCCTTAAACCTAAACCCTAAGCCTAAACCCTAAATTATAAACCCTAAATCTTAACCCTAAACCCTAATCCTAAACCCTAAACCATACACCCTAAACCTAAACCCTAAACCTAAACCCTATACCCTAAACCCTATACCCTAAACCCTAAACCATAAACCCTAAACCCTAAACATGAACCCTAAACCCTAAACCTAAACCTTAAACATTAAACCCTAACCCCCAAACCCTAAACCTTGAACCCTAGACCCTAAGCCTAAACCATAAACTCTAAACCCTAAACCCTACCCTAAATCGTAACCCTAAACCCTAAATCCTAAACCCTAAATCCTAACCCTAAACCCTAACCCTAAACACTAAACCCCTAAACCCTAAACCCTATACCCTAAACCATATACCCTAAACATAAACCCTAACCCTAACCCTAAACCTTAAACCCTTTAACCTTAAACCCTAAAACCTAAAACCTAAAACTATAAACCCTAAAATCCAAAACCCTATACCCTATACCCTAAACCCTATACTCTAAACCCTAAACCTAAACCCTAAACCCTAAAACCTAAAATCATATAACCCTAAAACCCTAAACCTTATACCCTAAACCCTAAACCCTATACCATAAACCCTAAACCCTAAACCTTAAACCATAAACTCTAAACCCTAACCATAAATCCTAAAGCCTAAAACCCTAAACCCTGAACCCCAAAACCCTAAAACGCTAAAACACTAAACTCTAAACCTTAAACCATTAACCCTAAACCCTAAACCCTAAACCATAAACCCCAAACCCTAAACCTTAAACCCTTTAACCCTAAACCATAAACCGTAACCCCTAAACCCTAAACACTAAATCTTAAACCCTAGACCCTAACCCTAAACCCCAAATACTAAACCCTAAATCTTAAACCCTAAACCATAATCCCTAAATCCTAACCCTAAACCCTAAAACTAAAACCTTATACCCTAACCCTCAACCCTAAACTTAAACCCTAAACCCCAAACCCTAAACCCTAAAACCTAAACCCTAAACCGTTAACCGTTAACCCTAAACCCTAAACCGTTAACCCTAAACCCTAAACCTAAACCTTTAACACTAAACCCCAAACCCTAAATCCTAAATCCTAAACCATAACCCTAAATCCTAAACCCCCAACCCCAACCCCAAACCCTAAACCCTAAACCCTAACCATAAACCTTAAACCATAAACCCTAAATACTAAACCCTAACCCTAAACACTAACCCTAAATCCTAACCCTAAATCCTAAACCCTAAACACTAAACCCTAAACCCTAAACTCTAAACCTTAACCCTAACCTTAAACCCTAAATCCTAAACCCTAAACCATAAATCCTAGACCTTAAACCGTAAACCCTTAACCATAACCCTAAACCCTAAACCCTAAACTTAAACCTAAACCCTAAACCCTTAACCTTAAACCTTAAACCCTAAACCGAAACCCTAAACCCTAACCTTAAACCCTAACCCTAAACCCTCAATTCTAAACCCTAAATCCTAACCCTAAACCCTAAACCCTAATCCTAAACCCTAAATCATACACCCTAAATCCTAAACCCTAAACCATAAACCTAAACCCTAAACCCTATACCCTAAACCCTAATCTTAAACCCTAAAGCATACACCCTAAATCCTAAACCCTAAACATATACCCTATACCCTAAACTCTAAACCCTAAACCCTAACCTTAAACCCTAACCTTAAACCCTAACCCTAAACCCTAAACATAAATCCTAAACCCTAAACCTAAACCCTAAACCCTAAAGCTAAACCTTAAACCCTAAACCTAAACCCTAAACCCTAAACCCTAAATCCTTAACATTAAACCCTAAACCCTAAGCCTAAACCCTAAATTCTAAACCCTAAATCCTAACCCTAAACCCTAAACCCTAATCCTAAACCCTAAACCATACACCCTAAATCCTAAACCCTAAACCTATACCCTATACCCTAAACTCTAAACCCTAACCCTAAACCCTAAACCCTAACCTTAAACCCTAAACCCTAACCCTAAACCCTAAAACTAAACCCTAAACCTAAACCTTAAACCCTAAACCCTAACCTTAAACCCTAACCCTAAACCCTAAACCCTAAACCCTAAACATAAATCCTAAACCCTAAACCTAAACCCTAAACCCTAAAGCTAAACTTATTCCTTAAACCCTAAACCTAAACCCTAAACCCTAAACCCCAAACCCTAAACATTAAACCCTAAACCCTAAGCCTAAACCCTATATTCTAAACCCTAAATCCTAACCCTAAACCCTAAACCCTAATCCTAAACCCTAAACCATACACCCTAAACCCTAAACCCTAAACCCTTGACCCTGAACCCTGAACCCTAAACCCTAAACCCTAAACCATAAATCCTAAACCCTAAACCCTAAATTCTAACCTTAAACCTTAAACCTAAACACTACACCCCTAAACCCTAAACCCTAAATCCTATACCCTAAACATAAACCCTAACCCTAAACCTTAAACCCTTTAACCTTAAACGCTAAAACCTAAACCCTAAAACCTAAAACCATATAACCCTAAAAGCCTAAACCCTATACCCTAAACCCTAAACCCTAACCCTAAACCCTATACCCTTGACCCTAAATCCTAAACACTAACCCTAAACCTAAACCCTAAACCCCAAACCTTAAACCCTAAATCGTTAACCCTAAATCCTAGACCATCAACTGTGAACCCTAAACCTTAACCCCTAAACTCTAGACCTTAAATCTTAAACCCTAAACCTTAAACCCTAAACTCTAAACCCTAAATCATAAACCCTAAACCATAAACCCTTAACCCTAAACCCTAAATCCTAAACCCTAACCCTATAGCCTAAACCCTAAACCTTAAATCCTAATCCCTTAAGGCTAAACCTTAAATCCTAAACCCTAACCCTAAACCCTAAACCTAAACCATAACCGTAAACCATAAACCATAAACCCTAAACCATAACCATAACCCTAACCCCAACCCTAAACCATAAACCTTAACCCTAACCTCAAACCCTAAACCTAAACCTTAACCCTAAACCCTAAACTTTAAACCCTTTAACCCTAAACCATAAACCTTAACCCCTAAACCCTAGACCCTAAATCCTAAACCCTGGACCCTAAACCCTAAACCCCAAATACTAAACCCTAAATCTTAAACCCTAATCCGTAAACCATCAACCATAAACCTTAAATACTAAACCCTAAATATTAAACCCTTAAACCCTAAACCCTAAACCTAAACCCTAAACCCTTGACCCTGAACCCTAAGCCCTAAACATTAAACCTAAACCTTTAACCCTAAACCCCAAACCCTAAACCCTAAACCCTAAATCCTAAACCATAACCCTAAATCATAAACCCCCAACCCCAACCCTAAACCCTAAACCCTAACCATAAACCTTAAACCTTAAACCTTAAACCCTAAATACTAAACCCTAACCCTAACCCTAAACCCTAAACCCTAAACACTAAACCCTAAACCCTAAACTCTAAACCTTAACCCTCACCTTAAACCCTAAATCCTAAACCCTAAACCATAAACCCTAGACCTTAAACCGTAAACCCTTAACCATACCCCTAATCCCTAAACCCTAAAATTAAACTTAAACCCTAAACCCTTAACCTTAAACCTTAAATTCTAAACTTAAACCCTAAAACCTAAACCCTAAAACCTAAACTATAAACCCTAAACCCTAACCCTAATCTATAAACCCTAAACCTAAATCCTAAACCCTAAACCTAAACCCTAAATCTTAAACCCTAACCCTAAATCCTAAACCCCTAACCCTAAACCTTAAACCATAAACGCTAAACCTAAACCCTAAACTCTAAACCCTAAACCCTAACCATAAATCCTAACCCTAAACCCTAAATCCTAAACTCTAAACCCTAAATCCTAACCCTAAACCCTAAACCTAAACCCTAAACCCTAAACCCTAAACCCCTAAACCCTAAACCCTAAACACTAAACACTAAACCCTAAACTCTAAACCTTCACCCTCACCTTAAACACTAAATCCTAAACCCTAAACCATAAACCCTAGACCTTAAACCGTAAACCCTTAACCATACCCCTAAACCCTAAACCCTAAACTTAAACCTAAACCCTAAACCATTAACCTTAAACCTTAAACTCTAAACTTAAACCCTAAACCCCAAACCCTACCCTTAAACCTAAACCCTAAGCCTAAACCCTAAATTATAAACCCTAAATCTTAACCCTAAACCCTAATCCTAAACCCTAAACCATACACCCTAAATCCTAAACCCTAAACCTAAACCCTAAACCTAAACCCTATACCCTAAACCCTAAACCCTAAACCCTAAACATGAACCCTAAACCCTAACCCTAAACCTTAAACATTAAACCCAAACCCTAAACCATAAACCCTAAACCTTGAACCCTAGACCCTAAGCCAAAACCATAAACTCTAAACCCTAAACCCTACCCTAAATCGTACCCCTAAACCCTAAATCCTAAACCCTAAACCCTAAATCCTAACCCTAAACCCTAAACCCTAACCCTAAACACTAAACCCCTAAACCCTAAACCCTATAACCTAAACCATATACCCTAAACATAAACCATAACCCTAAACCTTAAACCCTTTAACCTTAAACCCTAAAACCTAAACCCTAAACCCTAAAACCTAAAACTATAAACCCTAAAATCCTAAACCCTATACCCTATACCCTAAACCCTATACTCTAAACCCTAAACCCTAAACCATAAACTCTAAACCCTAAACCATAAATCCTAAAGCTTAAAACCCTAAAATCCCAAAAACCCAAAAACGCTTAAAACTTATACCCTAAACCTTAACCCATTAACACTAAACCCTTAGCCCTAAACCATAAATCCCAAACCCTAAACCTTAAACCCTTTAACCATAAACCCTAACCCCTAAACCCTAGAATGTAAATCCTAAAACCTAAACCCTAAACTCTAAACCCTAAACCCTAAACCCTAAACCCTAAACCCTTACCCTAACCTATAAACCCTAAACCCTAAACCTAAATCCTAAACCCTAAACCTAACCCTAAACCTTAAACCCTAACCCTAAACCCTAAATCCTAAACCCCAAACCCTAAACCTTAAACCATAAACCCTAAGCCTAAACCCTAAACTCTAAACCCTAACCATAAATTCTAACCCTAAACCCTAAATCCTAAACTCTAAACCCTAAATCATAACCCTAAACCAAAACCCTAAACCCCTAAACCCTAAACCTAAACCTAAACCCTAACCCTAAACCCTAAACCCTAAACCCTAAACCCTAACCCTAAATCTTAAACCCTTTAACCCTAAACCCTAAACCCTATATCCTAACCCTAAACCCCTAAACCCTAAACCCATAAACCTAAACCCTAACCCTAAACCTTAAACCCTAGCCCTAAACCTTAAACACTTTTACCCTAAAGCATAAACCCTAACCCCTACACCCTACACCCTAAAGGCTAAACCCTAGACCCTAAAAACTAAACCCTAAAACCCAAATACGAAACCCTAAATCTTAAACCCTAAATCTTAAACCCTAATCCCTAAACCATTAACCCTAAATCCTAAACCCTAATCCCTAAACCATTAACCCTAAACATTAAATATAAAACCCTAAATATTAAACCCTTAAACCCTAAACCCTAACCCTAAACCCTAGACCCTTGACCCTGAACCCTAAACACTAAACACTAAACCTAAACCTTTAACCATAAACCCCCAAACCATAAAAACACTAAATCCTAAACCCTAACCCTAAATCCTACACCCCCAACCCCAAATCCTAAACCCTAACCATAAACCTTAAACCCTAAACCCTAAATCCTACCCCTAAACCCTAAACCCTAAATCCTAAACCCTAAACCTAAACCATAAACCCTAAATCATAAACCTAAACCCTAAACCCTAAATCCTAAATTATAAACCCTAAACCCTAAACCCTAAATCCTAAACCCTAACCCTAAACCCTAAACCATAAACCCTAAACCATACACCCTAAACCTAAACCATATACCCTAAACCATAAATCCTAAACCCTAAACCTAAACCTTAAACCCTAACCCTAAACCTAAACCCTAAACCTTAAACATTAAACCTTAACCCTAAACCCTAAACCCTAACCCTAACCCTTAAACCTTAAACATTAAACCCTAAACGTAAACCATAAACCCCAAACCCTAAACCTTAAACCCTAAACCCTAAGCCTAAACCCTAAACTCTAAACCCTACCCTAAATCGTAACACTAAACCATATACCCTAAATCCTAAACCCTAAATCCTAACCCTAAACCCTAAACCATAACCCTAAACCCATAAACCCTAAATTCTATACCCAAAACCATAAACCCTAAACATAAACCCTAACCCTAAACCTTAAACACTTTAACCTTAAACCCTAAACTCTAAACCCTAAACCCTAAAACCTAAAATCATATAACCCTAAAATCCTAAACCCTATACCCTAAACTCTATACCCTAAACCCTAAACAATAAACTCTAAACCCTAAACCATAAATCCTAAACCCTAAAATCCCAAAACCCTAAACCATGAACCCCAAAACCCTAAAACGCTAAAACCCTAAACCCTAAACTTTAATCCATTAACCCTAAACCCTAAACCAAAAAGCCCAAACCCTAAACCTTAAACCCTTTACCCCTAAACCATAAACTATAACCCCTAAACCCTAAACTCTAAAACTTAAACCCTAGACCCTAAACCCTAAACCCTAAACCCCAAATACTAAACCCTAAATCTTAAACCCTAAACCCTAAACCCTAAACCCTAAACCTAAATCCCTATACCCTAACCCTCAACCCTAAACCTAAACCCTAAACCCCAAACCTTAAACCCTAAACCGTTAACCCTAAATCCTAGACCATCAACCGTGAACCCTAAACCTTAACCCCTAAACTCTAGACCCTAATCTTAAACCCTAAACCGTTAACCCTAAATCCTAGACCATCAACCGTGAACCCTAAACCTTAACCCCTAAACTCTAGACCCTAAATCTTAAACCCTAAATCTTAAACCATAAACCCTAAACTCTAAACCATAAATCCTAAACCCTAACCCCTAAACCATAAACCATAAACCCTTAACCCTAAACCCTAAATCCTAAACCCTAAACCCTAACCCTATACCCTAAACCCTAAACCTTAAACCTTAAATCCTAAACCCTTAACGCCAAACCTTAAATCCAAAACCCTAACCCTAAACCCTAAATCCTAACCTAAACCCTAAACCCTAAAACCATAAACCCTAAAATCCTAAACCCTATACCCTATACCCTATACCCTAAACCCTATACTCTAAATCCTAAACCTAAACCCTAAACCCTAAACCATAAACTCTAAACCCTAAACCATAAATCCTAAAGCTTAAAACCCTAAAACCCTAAACCCCAAAAACCCTAACCGCTTAAACCCTTAAACGCTTAAAACCTAAACCCTAAACCTTAAACTATTAACCCTAAACCCTTAGCCCTAAACCATAAACCCCAAACCCTAAACCTTAAACCCTTTAACGATAAACCCTAACCCTTAAAACCTAGAATGTAAATCCTAAAACCTAAACCCTAAACCCTAAACTCTAAACCCTAAACCTTAAACCCTAACCCTAACCTATAAACCAAAAACCCTAAACCTAAATCCTAAACCCTAAACCTAAACCCTAAACCTTAAACCCTAACCCTAAACCCTAAATCCTAACCCCCAAACCCTAAACCTTAAACCATAAACCCTAAGCCTAAACCCTAAACTCTAAACCCTAACCATAAATCCTAACCCTAAACCCTAAATCCTAAACTCTAACCCCTAAATTCTAACCCTAAACCTAAACCATAAACACTAAAACCCTAAACCTAAACCATAACCCTAAACCCTAAACCTTAAACCCTAAATCCTAACCCTAAACCCCTAAACCTAACCCTAAACCCTAAACCTTAAACCCTAAACCTTAAACCCTTTAACCCTAAACCATAAACCCTAACGCCTACACCCTATACCCTAAAGGTTAAACCCTAGACCCTAAAAACTAAACCCTAAAACCCAAATACTAAACCCTAAATCTTAAACCCTAATCCCTAAACCACTAACCCTAAATCTTAAACCCTAATCCCTAAACCATTTACCTTAAACCTTAAATACTAAACCCTAAATATTAAACCCTTAAACCCTAAACCCTAGACCCTTGACCCTGAACCCTAAACCCTAAACACTAAACCTAAACCTTTAACCCTAAACCCCCAAACCATAAAAACACTAAATCCTAAACCCTAACCCTAAATCCTACACCCCCAACCCCAAACACTAAACCCTAACCATAAATCCTAACCATAAACCCTAAATCCTAAATCCTAAACCCTAAATCCTACCTCTAAACCCTAAACCTAAACCCGAAACCCTAAACCCTAAATCCTAAACCATGCACCCTAAACCTAAACCATATACCCTAAACCATAAATCCTAAACCCTAAACCTAAACCCTAAACCCTAAACCTAAACCCTAAACCTTAAACATTAAACCTTAACCCTAAACCTTAAACCCTAACCCTAACCCTTAAACCTTAAACATTAAACCCTAAACCTAAACCATAAACCCCAAACCCTAAACCTTAAATCCTAAACCCTAAGCCTATACCCTAAACTCTAAACCCTAAACCCTACTCTAAATCGTAACCCTAAACCATATACCCTAATTCCTAAACCCTAAATCCTAACCCTAAACCCTAACCCTAAACCCCTAAACCCTAAATTCTATACCCAAAACCATAAACCCTAAACATAAACCCTAACCCTAACCCTTAAACCCTTTAACCTTAAACCCAAAACTCTAAACCCTAAACCCTAAAACCTAAAATCATATAACCCTAAAATCCTAAACCCTATACCCTAAACACTATACCCTAAACCCTAAACCCTAAACAATAAACTCTAAACCCTAAACCATAAATCCTAAACCCTAAAATCCTAAAACCATAAACCATGAACCCCAAAACCCTAAAACGCTAAAACCCTAAACCTTAAACCATTAACCCTAAACCCTAAACCAAAAACCCCAAACCATAAACCTTAAACCCTTTAACCCTAAACCATAAACTGTAACCCCTAAACCCTAAACTCTAAATCTTAAACCCTAGACCAAAAACCCAAAACCCAAAACCCTAAACCCCAAATACTAAACCCTAAATCTTAAACCCTAAACCATAAACCCTAAACCCTAAACCATAAACCTAAATCCTTATACCCTAACCCTCAACCCTAAACCTAAACCCTAAACCCTAAACTGTTAACCCTAAATCCTAGACCATCAACCGTGAACCCTAAACCTTAACCCCTAAACTCTAGACCCTAAATCTTAAACCTTTAACCTTAAACCCTAAACCTTAAACCCTAAACCCTAAATCCTAAACACTAAACCCTAAACCCTAAACCCTAAACCCTAAACACTAATCCCTAAACCCTAAACCCTAATTCCTAAACCCTAACCCTATACCCTAAACCCTAAACCCTAAACCTTAAATCCTAAACCCTTAACGCTAAACCTTAAATCCTAAACCCTAACCCTAAACCCTAAACCTAAACCCTAAACCCTAACCCTAAAACCATAAACCTTAAACCCTAAACCATAACCATAACCTAACCCTAAACCCTAAACCTTAACCCTAACCTCTAACCCTAAACCTAAACCTTAACCTTATCCCTAAACCCTAAACCATAACCCTAAACATTAAACCCTTTAACCCTAAACCATAAACCTTAACCCCTAAACCCTAGACCCTAAATCCTAAACCCTGTACCCTAAACCCCAAATACTAAACCCTAAATCTTAAACCCTAATCCCTAAACCATCAACCCTAAACCTTAAATACTAAACCCTAAATATTAAACCCTTAAAGCCTAAACCCTAACCTTAAACCCTAGACCCTTGACCCTAAACCCTAAACATTAAACATAAACCTTTAACCCTAAACCCCAAACCCTAAACCCTAAACCCTAAACCCTAAATCCTAAACCATAACCCTAAATCATAAACCCCCAACCCCAAACCCTAAACCTTAAACCCTAAACCCTAACAGTAAACCTTAAACCTTAAACATTAAACCCTAAATACTAAACCATAACCCTAAACCCTAACCCTAAACACTAAACCCTAAACCCTAAATTATAAACCGTAACCCTCACCTTAAACCCTAAATCCTAAACCCTAAACCATAAACCCTAAACCTTAAACCGTAAACCCTTAACCATACCCCTAAACCCTAAACCCTAAACTTAAACCTAAACCCTAAACACTTAACCTTAAACCTTAAATTCTAAACTTAAACCCTAAACCCTAAACTCTAAACCCTAAATCCTAAACCTTAACCCTAATCTATAAACCTTAAACCCTAAACCTAAATCCTAAACCCTAAACCCTAAACCCTAAACCCTAAATCCTAATCCCCAAACCCTAAACCTTAAACCATAAACGCTAAACCTAAACCCTAAACTCTAAACCCTAAACCCTAACCATAAATCCTAACCCTAAATCATAAACTCTAAACCCTAAATCCTAACCCTAAACCCTAAACCTAAACCCTAAACCCTAAACCCCTAAACCCTAAACCCTAAACCCCTAAACCTAAACCCTAACCCTAAACCCTAACCCTAAACCTTAAACCCTAGACCCTAAACCCTAAACCCTAAACCCCAAATACTAAACCCTAAATATTAAACCCTAAACCCTAAACCCTAAACCCTAAACCTAAATCCCGATACCCTAACCCTCAACCCTAAACCTAAACCCTAAACCCCAAACCTTAAACCTTAAACCCTAAACCGTTAACCCTAAATCCTAGACCATCAACCGTGAACCCTAAACCTTAACCCCTAAACTCTAAACCCTAAATCTTAAACCCTAAACCTTAAACCCTAAACCTTAAACCCTAAACTCTAAACCCTAAATCCTAAACCCTAACCCCTAAACCCTAAACCATAACCCTACACCCTAAACCCTAAATCCTAAACCCTAAACCCTAAAACCTAACCCTATACCCTAAACCCTAAACCTTAAATCCTAAACCCTTAACCCTAAACCTTAAATCCTAAACCCTAACCCTAAACCCTAAACCTAAACCATAAACCCTAACCGTAAACCATAAACCATAAACCCTAAACCCTAAACCATAACCATAACCCTAACTCTAACCCTAAACCTTAACCCTAACCTTTAACCCTAAACCTAAACCTTAACCCTAAACCATAACCCTAAACTTTAAACCCTTTAACCCTAAACCATAAACCCTAACCCCTTAACCCTAGACCCTAAATCCTAAACCCTGGACCCTAAACCCCAAATACTAAACCCTAAATCTTAAACCATAATCCCTAAACCATCAACCCTAAACCTTAAATACTAAACCCTAAATATTAAACCCTTAAACCCTAAACCCTAACCCTAACCCCTAAACCCTTGACCCTGAACCCTAAACTTTAAACATTAAACCTAAACCTTTAACCCTAAACCCCAAACCCTAAACCCTAAATCCTAAACCATAACCCTAAATCCTAAACCCCCAGCCCCAACCCCAAACCCTAAACCCTAACTGTAAACCTTAAACCTTAAACCCTAAACCCTAAATACTAAACCCTAACCCAAAACCCTAACCCTAACCCTAAACCATAATCCTAAACCCTCAACACTAAACCCTAAACTCTAAACCTTAACCCTAACCTTAAACCCTAAATCCTAAACCATAAACCCTAGACCTTAAACCATAAACCCTTAACCATACCCTTAAACCCTAAACCCTAAACTTAAACCTAAACCTTAAACCCTAAACCCTTAACCTTAAACCTTAAATCCTAAACCTAAACCCTAAACGATAAACCCCAAACACTACCCTTAAACCATAAACCCTAAGCCTAAACACTAAACCCTAAACCCTAAACCCTAAACCAAACAGCCTAAATCCTAAACCCTAAACCCTATACCCTAAACCCTATACCCTAAACCATAAACTTAAACTATAAACCCTAAACCCTAACCTAAACCCTAAACCTAAACCCAAAACATTATCCCTAAACCCTAAACATAAACCCTAAACCCTAACCCTAAACCTAAACCCTAAACCTTAAACATTAAATCCTAACCCTAAACCATAAACCCCAAACCCTAAACCTTAAACCCTAGACCCTAAGCCTAAACCCTAAACTCTAAGCCCTAAACCCTACCCTAAATCTAACCCTAAACCCTAAATCCTAAACCCTAAACCCTAAATCCTAACCCTAAACCCTAACCCTAAACATTAAACCCCTAAACCCTAAACCATATACCCTAAACCATATACCCTAAACATAAACCCTAACCCTAAACCTTAAACCCTTTAACCTTAAACCCTAAAACATAAACCCTAAACCCTAAAAGCTAAAACCATATAACCCTAAAAGCCTAAACCCTATACCCTAAACCATATATCCTAAACCTTATACCCTGAACCCTATACCCTAAACCCTAAACCTAAACCCTAAACCCTAAACCATAAACTCTAAACCCTAAACCATAAATCCTAAAGCTTAAAACCCTAAACCCCAAAAACCCTAAAACGCTTAAAACCTAAACCCTAAACCTTAAACCATTAACCCTAAACCCTTAGCCCTAAACCATAAACCCTAAACCTTAAACCCTTTAACCATAAACCCTTACCCCTAAACCCTAGACTATAAATCCTAAACCCTAAACCCTAAAATCTAAACCCTAACCCTAAACCATAACCCTAAACCCTAAACCTAAATCCTAAACTATAAACCTAAACCCTAAACCTTAAACCCTAACCCTAAACACTAAATCCTAAACCCTAAACCCTAAACCTTAAACCATAAACCCTAAGCCTAAACCCTAAACTCTAAACCTTAAACCCTAACCATAAATCCTAACCCTAAACCCTAAATCCTAAACTCTAAACCCTAAACCCTAAACCTAAACCATAAACCCCTAAACCCTAAATCCTAAACCCCTAAACCTAAACCCTAACCCTAAACCCTAACCCTAAACCTTAAACCCTGGACCCTAAACCCTAAATCCTAACCCTAAACCCTAAACCCCTAAACCTAAACCCTAAACCTAAACCTTAAACCCTAACCAAAAACCTTAAACCCTTTAACCCTAAACCATAAAACCTAACCACTACACCCTAGATCCTAAAGGCTAAACCCTAAAAACTAAACCCTAAAACCCAAATATTAAACCCTAAATCTTAAACCCTAATCCCTAAACCATCAACCCTAAATCTTAAATACTAAACCCTAAATATTAAACCCTTAAACCCTTACCCTAAACCCTAGACCCTTGACCCTGAACCCTAAACCATAAACACTAAACCTAAACCTTTAACCCTAAACCCCCAAACCATAAAAACACTAAGTCATAAATCCTAACCCTAAATCCTAAACCTCCAAACCCAACCCCAAACCCTAAACCCTAACCGTAAACCTTAAACCTTAAACCCGAACCATAAATACTAAACCCTAACCATAAACCCTAACCCTAAACCCTAATCCTAAATCCTAAACCCTAAACACTAAACCCTAAACCCTAAACTTTAAACCCTAACCTTAAACCCTAAATCCTAAACCATAAACCCTAGAACTTAAATCGTAAACCCTTACCATACCCTTAAACCCTAAACCTAAAACTTAAACCTAAACCATAAACCCTAAACCTTAACCTTAAACCTTAAACCCTAAATGTTGTACCCCAAAATTTTCCCTCCCATATTTCTCAAAATATTTCAAGAAAAATTCACAAGTCCAACCCGGCGCGTCATATTCAGGTATTCTTTTGCCAAGATATCTCTGATAACGTATTCTCAAATTCAGGTTCGGCTCAAGAGTCAATTCTTTAAAGAAGGTATCCGAATGTGTGAGTTTTCTCGAAGAAATACGGTGAAAAAGTGTGCTGAAAGTGCAGTTTTTACGCGCTAAAAAAATTCATAACTTGAAGATCGTGGCTCGTTTTGAACCCGTTTTGGTGGCCAAAATTCCGTCTTGACATTATCTACGTTTTCATCTCTCACGGCTGGAAGCCAATTTCGATCAGAAGGTCTTCAAAAATGTGGATTTATCAAGTATTTTCATACAGAAAATTTGTGACAGAAGTTTATTTGCGTCATGTTCAGAAAATCATAACTTGGTCGATTTTCATCGTATCGAGCTGGTTCCGGCGCCAAAATTTCACAAATTGAGTTGACTACATTTTCACAGAAGGTATTGAGTTCAAACGGTATTCAAAAGGCCTTCGTTGTTTGCTCAGAGTGCGTGACACACTGAAAATCCTGAATGCTGAATATTATTTCATCTGGGCCGAAACTTCGAAAATTCATAACTCGGTCAATTTTTATCGGATTGGGCTCATATTTTTACACAAGGTCCCTGGCTCATAGATCTACAACCTTGCTTCAAAAGTCGAGACCGGATTATGCTCCGATCAATACCAGTTTTTTATTGAAGAACGTGTCAGAGTCGACACTGGAGCCCAAAATAAGTTTGTCTGAGCTGAAACTTCAAAAATTCATAACTAATTCACATTTTATCCGATTGAGCCGATTTTCGGACAGGAGTTAGTTATTGATGTCAGCTACATTTTGTTTTCACATTTCAACTTCAAAAATTGCACTTAAGTCCCTGCGATTTAGCCTGGAAAGTGACAAACTCAAGTGAACATTGGAGGCCCAATTGCACATTCAAAGCCCATTTTCTTTACCCTAATTTCCATTATATAATCACCTTCTTTTCACACAAACCAGAGAGGAGGAAAAGAGAGAAAAAACCTTGCCACAACACTGTTAGAATATCAAATTCTTTCAAGAACCCTAAAACCTTGAAATCCTTATTACAAATCCCTCTCTCACTACAAACAAGCCATCACAGTTACAAACCAACACCTCACTACTTCTTCAGTAAGGGTAAGGCTGGCTTGATCTCCATGATCCAAAAGGCATAAAAGCATTCATGTCACTAATTTTCCAGTGAGGGTAAGATTGATTTGATCTCCATGATCAAAAGAGTATAATCATTCATACATGCCATATTGTTCCTAAACATTAAATTTCTTCATATATTGGCTTTATTTGCATTTTATGATTTTATTTAATGTGTTCATGAGATTCAACACTGCAGATTTAGACAAGATCCCATGCAGGTTCATTAAGGAACATTGAGGCCAAAAGCCAAATGGCCAAAAGCCAAAAGCCAAAAGCCAAAAGCCAAAAGCCAAAAGCCAAAAGCCAAATGGCCAAAAGAACAACTTATGCATGACACTAATACATGGCGAGACAGACATTCTGGGAAGATTAAGGAACGTTGAGGCCAGAACTCAAATGGCCAACAGCCAGAACACAAATGGCCATGAAACCCAATTCAATGGCCAAAGAATGCAGACCACGGTACTCAGGAGTCAATGAACACGTACGTGATGCCAGAAAGTCAAACAGGGCCTTGATTCAATGGGCCAAATTTCTCAAATCATACCTCCCTTTGGGTCTGAATACCCCCATGGTTTGCACATTTTTAATTTTTATTTGATTTTCTTTTCTAATTCTTTTTTAATGTTTTAATTATTTCTTTTTACCATAAAATAATTTTCACAATAATAAATACAGAAAAATCAAAAAAATGTTTATTGTTATTAACATTAATTTCACCATTATTTTTTGTAAATAATTTTAATAATTAACTTAGTTAATTTAGGTTTCAATTTTAACCTTTTTCTTAATAAATTAAAATATGTAGAAATTAGGTTTTTTTAATATTCTCATCCTTTTTTTTTATAAATAATTTTCTCATCATTATTATTATTACTAATTACTACTTTTGTAAATAAATATGTAAAATAATTAATTAGTGTAAACTAGGTTAAACTTTAATATTTTCTAAATAATTAAAAATAACTTAGAATTAGGGTTTCTTTTAATTTTTAATCTTTCCTTATTTTCATAAATACCAAAAACCTAAAAAACATTTATTTTCTTTTAATAAAATAATTAATTAACTTTTAATTCAATTTAATTTCAAAAGGGTCCAACGCCCTCGAACATTCTATTTTTATTCTTTTCGCACGTTATTTTATTTTCTTTGTGAATATTATGTAACTGTTCAAGCCATGTAATAGTAATTAGGTTTTTTACTTTCCGCATCTTTTATTAAAATGGGTCTTTGTTAATTTGGCGATGTATAGACCCGCGCCTTGTAATAGCGTAGGATTTACCCTTTCCGTCATTTAAATTTCCGCATTCTTAAAACTGCTAAACTTTGCATGAAAGAATGTATGGCTAATTAAAAACAAGCGTAGCTCACAATGCCATGATCAAAGATAATTGCTAACATGAAAATAACACACAAATTCACACACCACTCTTAGGGTACGCCTCACTGTTGCCTTGCCTTCGAAACGTGGTCGTCGAGTATAGGACGTTTTAGTAAGTCCTCATGTCCGTTGATCCATATGCCTCAAAACAAGTTGCCTCGGAAAAGTTGCCTCGAATTAAAAAAGGATCAATGGTATAAGGGTAGATTCTAAGGTGTCCTACTGTTGCTCTGGTGACCACACTGTCCCTACAAACGAATTGACCCGAACACCTCCAACGGTGGTGCTACCTACCTCTCAATGGTGGGATGGCACTACCTTAAGGACATTTACACAGCCTAATTCCTTAGGGTAGGTAGATGACTTGTAGATACTTGCTCTATTCAAAACAAATCAAAAACTCTTTTCACACCGACACTTTCAAAAAGCTTTCAAAACAATTTTTCAAATACTCTTGAGGACTGATACAAGAGTCGATCTGAAATCTTTAAACGAAACTTTTTCAAACCCACTCACATCTTAAAAAGCAATCATCATTTTGAAAACACAATGAGCAAGTATCTAAGAGCCCATGGATAACCATGGATAGAAAGGGTGCTAACACCTTCCCTTTCTATAAATCTACCTCCCGAACCGAGAAACTATCTCATAAGGAATTTTGCTGTGTGTTGTACCCCAAAATTTTCCCTCCCATTTCCTCCACATTTTCTCATCACAAGACCTTTGAAGATCAAGATCCAGTTAGGATTTCCTATGCTCAAGACTTCTCCTTGCATTGTTAACCCAAATTAGGGTTTGTGGTTGAACAAAGATGTTTTGACCTAAAATGCCTAAGATGACTTTCATGCTTCATGTTGGACTCCCAAGTTTATCCATACCAAGTTTCAAGTCTTGATTCCAAGTTTTGCCCAGTCAATTGGACAGATGACCTAAAAATCAACTGTATTGGGGAAAAAGTCAACTGTGACCAATTGACAGTCAAACCTCATGATTTTTGACCCACATCAACATTATGAACTCATATGGACCCTTTGATCAAGTTTGGATCACAATTCCACAAGAAATTTGATCAGATCATCAAAAGGGCAAAATGGTCATTTTTAGGGTTTTGACTACACAAGGGTAATTTTTGACTGTTTGACCTAGCCAATGGCAAACCAAGCTCACATATGGACTCAAGGACCCCATGGAATTATTTTGACATGCTCAACAAACTCAAAAGATCCCAAGTACACAAGGTTGACAGTTGAATTTCCCAGTCAATTGATCAATTTTGACTGTATACTGAAAAGTCAAACTTTGACTTTTTGGTCAAAATCAAGATTCAAGATCCATTTTTCATCAAAACATGCCAAATCATGAAACTTGTTCACCAAGAAATCACAAAATGCAAATTAGGGTTTGAAATGGAATTTTTCATAACTTAGAATTTTTTCTAAGTTATGGAAAACCCTAGTTTTTCCCCAACTTTGCCCCACTTTCTCACCAAGATCCATTTGGATTCAAACAAAAGTCAAAACATGAAAGTTGTAGCTTGTTTCATAATCTACAACTTTGATTCACAAAGTTTTCACATTTGAGGCTTGTATCTCAAGTTACAAATTTTTGAATAAGGGCACTAAACCATTCTTAACTTAGTGAAAATTTGACCTATTTTGGACAAGTTTTTTGCCTAACTTCAAGACCATTTTTCATACACTTCCACTTAGAATTTCAATTTGAACTTCAAAGATGGATTGTAGTACACATTCCAAGATTTCCAAAATGTCAAAGAACTTCTCAAACAACCTCATGGTTAGGGAGAATCGAATTTTGCAATATGGAAAAAACTCACTTTGTTCATGACCAAGTTACATGTCCATAACCTTGCAATTTGAACTCAGCATGCCTTAAGCTAGATTACAGGTCCTTAAACCATCCAACACTCATAAATTTAATGCATATTCTTTGTGCCAAGACCATGTTCTTTGAGTTCAAGCATTGTCTAAAGGTTTAATCCCAAAGTAGATAAAGCAAATTAGCCATTTTTGTAAAAGGTAGCTTTATGTCAAATTGAAAATCCAACAAGTACATTGCAAATCTGATTGGCACAAGATTATGAGCATAACACACTGATCAAGGAGGGATTATGCAGCACATTAGGGGGTCCTCTACATGCCTAGAAACACAAGTTGGCTTTTGTTGCTTAAGAAAGAAGAAAAGTGTCATAACATGATACAACTCTCATTTCCTGTAAACCAAGCTTAGACAAACTTATCAAACACATTCCAAAGATCAGAACCAAGCTTTTGCACGACCCTAAAACCTCTCAAACACTCCCAATCTCAGAATCATCCCAAAACTGCCAAAACAGAGTGGCCTCTGCAGTTTGAGTGCCAACTTCTATTTCTCTCAAGCTCTCTTGCCCAAACCAGTTCACATACTTTCTCTACCATCCATACAAACTGTCCAAGGCATTAGAAGCAGACTGTAACACTCCTAACCATCATCATCATTTTCATTTTTCCATTTTTGCAGTTGAAGTTCTACAGCTCAGTTCAAGGTGTCTCAAGGCAAAGTAGATATTGGAACAGCATCACCACACCTCAAGGAAGCTATACCAACCAGTATGTTGCATTGTAAGCTCCCCATTTTCCAGTTAGAACTCCAACTGAACAAGTACTATGGTGAACTTCTATCTCTCTCCTTAGGCATCATTAGCTCTAAGTTTGTGAATAAACAATGCTCTACTCATGCCACTGAACATGTACACGCTTTTACTTTTCATTTCTTTTGCTTGAGCTGTGAGAATTTAAGGTTTGAAAATGGCAGAAAACTTAGGTTAGGATTTGGGATTGTTAAAATTCTCTCTCATTTCTGAGAGTTAGGAGATGTTCTTTATATATTTGGAATCGTGGTTTCATGCTTAACATTTTTTGTGTTGGAAGTTTGTTCAAAAAATCAAAGAATCAGGATATTCAAATGGAGCTTCTTGCGCGCGTTTTCTGAATAATTTTTGTTCAGAGGTTGAAGAAAGGTGGCTTTGGGCTGGGCTTGCTTTGTGTTTTCTTTTCACACCACTCAATTGGTTTCACACCCCCCTGAGCCCATTGGCTTGATTTAATGATTTTTTTTGACATTTCTTTTTTATTTCTGATTCATTTATTTTTTTCTAATAATATTTAAAACTTGAAAAATCATTTTTACACCATTTTTTCATTTTTTAAGTATTTATTTGATTATATGGACATTTATATACAAACATATATATATCTTATTATTTAGAAATATTATTAATAATGTAAATATATTATATTTCTGATTTTTTGCATTTTTTATTTTTCCTTTTGAAATATTTGTACAAAAAAAGATACTTTTTTTATATATATATATAAAATTAAATATTATTATTTTTGGTATATTTAATATATTTTGTAAATAATATAAATATATAAGTCTATATTAGTATACTTAGGATAAAAATGCCAAAAATGTACATATTTTATTTTTTTAATATTTAATACTAAAAATACCTTTTTTTTACAAATGTACTTCTTTTATTTTACTTTTTGTGTATAAATGACAAACATTATATATTAACCAATAAATACCTTTATTTAATAAATTAGGGTTTTTAACCCTAAACATGAAAAATTCTCAAAAAATAATACTTTTCTTTTATTTATTTTGACACATAAAAATACTTTTTTTCATACATACAAAAACCATTTTTGCATCTTGCATATTTATTCTTATTTTATTTAAATTCGTGCAATTAATCATCTTGTAAAATATTTCAATATTGATGTAATAGTTTTAGGTTTACATTACTTGTCAAAATCCCCATTTGAACATTTGTACCCCCCTTCCCATATTTGGTTTTGTAATAGCTTAGTAAATTTATTTTCGCGCTTTATTGCTTTCTAATTATGCCATGTTAGAATTAGGGTTTGTATGCGAAAAAAATGACAAAATAGTTATGACCTAATCTCAAGACAAACAAGCATGAAAATGAACACACAAATCACACTTGTACCCCTAGGGTATTCCACTTTGTTGCCTTCAAATAATTGGACCATATTGCATGTTAAGTCTCTTTGGGCAAAACAAACAAACCAAATGATCATAGTCCCTCGATAACATTTTCAAAATACTTCCAAAAAAACAAATGATCAAGTCCCTTAAAGAAAATGCCCAAAGATACTTGGCACCATTGCAATTATGGTCTAAACGATGACCCGTGCCCGTCCCTTTCACATCCTAACATAAGATTGTCCACCAAATGCAATGGTGGAACAAACTTGTTAAAAGGGTTAAAACATAGCAATAATCTTTTGAGAAATTTAGGAGTAGATAACCTCTTAGTTACTTGAATCAATCTTGCAAACTAAAACACTTGCCTATTTCAAAAACCACACATCACTACACTTTCAAAACAACTTTCAAAAACAAATGAAACCCTTTTCAAAAGACATACATCTTTGTATACATCCCAACATGGATCATTACAAAGGTTGCCACCACATTGGCTTCTTTTCAAAACAATTTTCAAACCCACACACACACAAGCACCATTTAAAACAATTGAAAAAAGGCAAGTGATCTAAGCAAGTAACTAAGAGCCCATGGATAACCATGGATAGAAAGGGTGCTAATACCTTCCCTTTCTATAATCTACTCCCCGAACCCAAGAAAACATCTCAAAGGTTTTTGCTGTGCTTTTTAACCTTTCCTTAGGATAAAATAAAAAGTCGGTGGCGACTCTTGCTCAACCGAAACATTTGCAAAAACAAACGCAAAACCTCAAGTCAGTTCTCCCACCGTATCACAGAACTGGCGACTCTGCTGGGGAATAACTTAAAAGTGGAGTAACCTTAGGGTTTAGATCACCTTTGTTTTCAATTGTTTGCTTTGTTTGCTTTTATATTTGTGGGCTTTGCATCGGAGTTTCATAGATCCTAACCCGGATCTGGGAAATACCCTTTTTAGGTAGCATAATCTGTGAGGGACCTGTCCGGCGTAGACCGACATGGGTGAAGCAGTGGCTACGTTGGTGTGGCACCTTAGTCTGTACCTATATCCCTTGTGTTGCAACGGGGAGAATATAGGTCTTCTAAAGAGTCATTAAACACCAACCAACCTTAGAACCTTAAATTGACCAACTTGGCTATTAGGACAGTAGCAGTATGCTACACTCATTGAGGCTAAACTCTCGAGATGGTTCTGGCCGCGAGAAAAGATTGCGATGCTGGAGTTATGACCGATTGAGGGTAGCCAATGATTTGAGATCCTCTAGAACCCGGTTACTTTTGATAGGACAAGTTTTAACCAACAAAACCAAAAGAGGGTAATACCTGAAATTCATGCTGGCCTAAAACCTAAGGGTGTCTTGTGTGACTTGTGTGCCTTATCATGTTTGCCTGTGTGAATACTTGTGGTGTGCTTCATCATAGCATCATGCCATCATACCATTGCATGCATCCTGTATAAAGGACTAACCCATTTCAAAGACAAAAAAAAAGTTTCATCTTTGCTCTGTTTTGTAGGACATCATGATGCCCGTACGTAGGAATACCATCTGGCTCAACTTTGTTCAACCACCAGTTTTACTCAAGGATTTGGTCGGAAGGATTCCAAACACTTCTTCCTTCATCAACAGACATGGTTCTCTCCTTGGCTTGATCACTGCAAAATGGGACCAACAACTGATAAGTGTTCTGACCCAATTTTATGACCCTCTGTATCATTGTTTCACCTTTCAAGACTTCCAGCTGGTTCCTGCCCTGGAAGAATTCTCTTATTTGCTGGGAATCCCTGTCTTGGAACAAACTCCATTCACTGGTTTGGAAAAGACTCCTAGGCCTGAAGAGATTGCTGCAATTCTCCCCTTGACCAAAGAAGAGGTATTAGCTAACTGGGAAACTAGAAATGGGGTCAAGGGCTTTTTGGTCAAATTTCTGGTTGGCAAGGCTAATAATTTCTGGAATGACTTGGACTTCAAGGCGTACGAGGATATTCTGGCTCTTTCGATCTATGGTCTGGTATTGTTTCCCAACCCTGACACCTTTATCAGTATCCATGTCATAAGGATCTTCATGTCTCGGAATCTAGTACCCACTCTTTTGGGTGATATTCTACAACAACTCTATGCTCGTACTGCTCGAAAACGGGGAACTCAGTGGTGTTGTGCTCCTTTGCTAGTAAGGTGGTTTATTTCGCACCTTCCTAAGTTCGTGCTGAAGAATGAAGAAGGAAAAGGTTGGGCTCGGAGGTTAATATCTCTCACTGATAATGACATCACCTGGACTCTCAGAGGTTTGGATGAGGTAACTGTTATTGACTGTTGAGGAGAATACCCTAATGTTCCGTTGATTGGTATCCAAGGAGGAATCTCTTACATTCCATGCTTAGCTCTCCGTCAGTTTGGAAGAGCCAGAGGGGATGGGCCTCATGAAATGCTGGTTCCTCACTTCCATTTTGAGTTTCAGGCAGACAGTGACAAACTACGCCATGGATTCATTAGAGCTTGGGATAGAATTCACAAAGCTGACCCACATGAGTTAGGACCAAAGACTTCTCTACCAATGGAACCCTATTGCAAGTGGGTTCGCATCCGTGCTCATAGGTTAGGTATGCCGTATGAAGCTGTTAGACCTCTCATTCTTGAATCTCCTGATGAAGATGGGGTTCCTCCAACTGTCCTCCCTCCTCAGATGCCTATTGATTTTGACACTCTGAAGAGATCGTGGGCGCAGCTAAAGGAAGAGCGGGATTTCTATCAGGAAAAGTTCAACGAACAGGAACGGAAGAACCAGAGGCTGACTAAGCAATGGGAGGAAGAGCGGGTCCTGAACAACTACATCAACACTGAGAAAAGGAGGCCATGGGAGCATTGATGGGCTTTGGATATTTCCTTTTATGGCTTTTATTTCCTTTCCAGTATTTTTTATTCCTGTAATGCCTAAGGGCAGGTTGTTGAACAATTGAAAATTTTAATCTAATGAAGTGTGTTTCCCTTTTTGTCTACAAAGTTGAATCTTGTTTGTCTTTGAAAACATAAAACATACGCATTCCATTGCACCATATGCATAGCAGGTACCCTATTTCACAGGTTGCTTAATCTCCTTCGCTGTTTATTTTGAACAGTCATCATGAATCCAGACTCATCCAGTGAGCAAGCAATCAAGGCCCTTCAGGCCCAAAGTGCACAGTTTCAAGAGATGGTCCTAAGCCTAGCCCAAGGTCAGCAAGAGTTGAAGACTCTACTCCTGAAGAAGAAAAAGAAAAAGAGGACTGCGTTGTTCAACACCGGACGCAGATTTGGGAACACCCTCCATAATGAAGTTGAACCAACTACTTCCTCTGCTGAGAAAAACAGTCCCCAAGGGGGAGGAGCTCCTAGTCCCGCAGTCTCCGACAACGAGACGGACTATAATGACGAACAATACCCACCTGCTGCTGACAGATACAAGCAATTGGAGGACCGCTTGAGCGCCATGGAAATTCAGAATGTGCCGGGACTGGATTTCGGAGATCTGGGGTTATCTTCTGGGGTAGTAATTCCACACAAGTTTAAGGCGCCTGCCTTCGCCAAGTATGATGGGGTCTCCTGCCCAAAAATGCATCTAAGGTCGTACGTAAGGAAGATCCAACCTTACACGGCAGATAAGAACCTCTGGATTCACTTCTTCCAAGATAGCCTCTCGGGGTCACAGCTTGAATGGTTCTACCAATTAGATGGAACTAGCATCCGACACTGGGAAGATTTGGCAACCGCATTCTACAGACAATACCAATACAATTCTGATCTCGCTCCTACGTGTACCCAACTTCAGGGTATGTCTCTAGGAACGGGTGAAGGGTTCAAAGAATACGCACAAAAATGGAGAGATTTGGCTGGCAGGGTGCAGCCTCCATTAACTGATTGTGAGCTGGTTGATATGTTCCTAGGGACTTTGTCTGGTCCATTTTTCAATCATTTGGTTGGTAACTCCTCCGCTGGGTTTACGGATTTGATTCTAACGGGAGAAAGAATTGAAGCTGGCATCAGGTCAGGCAAGATACAAAAGGTTGCCTCTACAAGTACTGAGAAGAGGCCGTTTAAGAAAGAAGCAAGTGCCGTCTATGGTCCTAGACGACAAGTCAAGCCCGAAAGTCGCCAAGCCGTCAATGCTTTGGTCATCTCAAAACCTGTTGCTGCTCCTCAGCAGTACAATCAACAAAGAAGTGAAAGGCCCAAGAGGCAGTATACTCGGCTGAGTATGACATTATCTCAAATTTTACCCCAACTTTTATCAACCAACTTGGTGACCCTCAAAGAAGCTCCTAAGGTCGTCAACACTGCGTCTCCTAAGTATAACCCAAATGCCCGGTGTGCTTATCATTCTGATAGTCCCGGGCATACTACTGATGATTGCTGGGCCTTGAGAAACAAAGTGCAAGATCTTATCGACGCGAAGGAAATTCAGTTTGAAGCACCTGAGAGACCGAATGTTGTAACTGCTCCTATGCCCCAGCATAGAGTAAACGCCATTGAGGAAGAGTTGTATGTTGTTTCGGTGAATGAAGTTGTTACCCCTCTTTTGACTGTTAAGAGGAACTTACTACTAGCCGGTTTATTTCCGGGTTGTAGTAAGGGTTGCCTCCTGTATGCTGTTATCCCTACCGGTTGTCCACTGCTGAAATCAGGCATCCAAAGCCTGATGGATAGCAAGGAGATTCTGTTCAAGAAAACTGTTGTTCCGTCTGTTTCCATTGAAGATATATCTGTTGTCACGATTTACAATCCTGCCAAAGCTCCTGTGAAAAAGCCAGTCCAAATTATATCTGTTGCACCCATCACTATTACTGTCCCGGGGCCTCTCCCGTATGAGTCTGATAAAGCTGTTCCATGGCATTATGGAGCCGACGTGTATGTGCTTGGGGTGAAGCAGGAGTTTAACACCAATACCAGTATCAGTAACATCACTGGTCCCGCCAAGATTACCCGCAGTGGCAGGCTCTTCTCGCCTAACATTGCACCGCCAGTTATCCGAAAACCTCTCACCATCACACCCGCAAGTGTGCATGTTCCAGTTCAAGTTCCTGTGTCTACTACTGCCGCCGAGTCCTCTAATACTCGGGGCAAAGAAGTTGCTACCGATTCGCCTGCCAGGACGGAGGCACCAAGAAAGAAGACTGCTGTGGAAGCCTCCCAACAAGAAATGGAGGAAATCCTTAAAATTATCAAAAAGAGTGACTTTAACGTTGTTGAACAGTTGGGGCATACTCCCTCCAAAATCTCTATGCTATCATTGCTGCTATGCTCAGAGGCCCATGCAAAAGCCCTGATTTCATTTCTGAAAACGGCCCATGTGCCACAAGAGACCTCCGCGGATCAATTCACCGACTGTGTGGCTAATTTGACGGCTGACAATGGCTTAGGGTTCTCGGATGCTGACCTTACCGCCAAAGGGAAAAATCACAATGATTCCCTGCATGTTTCCATAGAATGCAGGGGCACTACTCTCGCACACGTGTTAGTGGATACCGGCTCTTCCCTGAATGTTTTGCCCAAGAAAGCATTGGACCGCTTGGATTGTGAGGGCCTGGAGTTGAAACCTAGTAACATCATCGTTAGAGCCTTCGACGGTTCTAAGAGGATGGTGCACAGTGAGGTGGACATCCCTATTCGCGTGGGTTCCCAAGTTTTCAACTCAACATTCTATGTAATGGATATTCGTCCATCTTACTCCTGCTTGTTGGGTCGACCCTGGATTCACAAAGTTGGGGCAGTAACTTCCACTCTACACCAAAGCTCAAATACCCTGTCAAAGGGAAGATTGTTACTGTGCAGGGTGAGGAGGAGTACATGGTTAGTCACTTGAATTCATTCCGGTATATCGAGATGGACGGGGAGTTTATTGAAACCCCCTTTCAGCATTTTGAGGAAGTACCCCCAGTGTTGGCATCGGCTGAGGCAGGGGTTGAAGAAGATTTTCCGTTAAAGATGGCGTCCTTGAAGGATGCCCGGGCTGTAATCGAGAAAGGCAATTCTGCAAACTGGGGTCAGCTTCCTGACTTCACTCAAAAGAACGACAAGTTTGGGCTGGGCTTTACTGCAGAGGCTCAGAGGGCTGTGCGCAAGGAAAAGATCAGAAAGGCTCCAGTATTTATCTCCAACCCAAGGGTGAATGCTATTGAGGAAGATGTAGAGGAAGCAGAGTTTGACAGTTGGATCTACCCGACTACTAGCAACGGACCAAGCAACTGGACGGCAAAGGATTTTACACCTATCACATTTGTCACGCAGTAATTAATTTCTTTTGATTTCCAATTTGTAACAAACAATATGTTAAAACTTTGTTGGCTCGGTGTCCTACCCGGGGCATCGTAGCTCCATTTGTGAGGGCTTTTTGTATGACATTTCCATATATCATCAATCAAAACATTGGACGTTTGTTGCATTTCAAATCTTATGCTCTTTTTTCTTTGTGTTACATATATTGCAAAACAGCTATATTTACACACACTCACTTATACAGGTTTCAATCCACTCTGGATCTCACTGGTAACAGCTCTGCTACCGCCAGTTATGACTTCGAGAATCCGATCAACTTGGCCGAAGACGAAGGTGAAGATGATTGCGAAGTGCCTGGTGAGCTCGCAAGACTGCTACTCCAGGAAGAGAGGGCTATTCAACCACATGAAGAGCCAGTGGAAACGATTAACCTGGGTATTGAGACAGATAGGAAAGAGGTCAAGATTGGGGCTAATCTAGAGCTCAGCGTGAAGCAACGATTGATCCAGATGCTACGTGACTACATGGAGATATTTGCTTGGTCCTATGAAGACATGCCTGGTTTGGATGCCGACATTGTGGTTCATCACCTGCCAACCAAGGAAGACTGCCCTCCGGTAAAGCAAAAGGTCTGCCGTATGCGCCCAGAGATGTCTGAAAAGATCAAGGCTGAGGTTATGAAGCAATTCGATGCCGGGTTTCTAGCAGTAACTTCTTATCCTCAATGGGTTGCCAACGTGGTGCCAGTGCCAAAGAATGACGGTAAAGTCAGAATGTGTGTCGACTACAGGGATCTAAACAGGGCAAGCCCCAAGGATGACTTCCCCTTACCTCACATCGACGTTCTTGTTGACAATACTGCTCAACACAAGGTGTTCTCCTTTATGGATGGTTTTTCAGGGTATAATCAGATCAAGATGGCTCCGGAGGATATGGAGAAGACTACCTTTGTGACTCAGTGGGGCACCTTCTGTTACAAGGTCATGCCATTCGGGTTGAAAAATGCTGGGGCAACCTATCAACGTGCCATGGTTGCTTTACTTCATGATATGATCCATCATGAGATTGAATTATACGTTGATGACATGATTGCAAGGTCTCAGACTGAAGAGGAGCACCTTGACCATCTGAGGAAGTTGTTTGACCGACTCAAGTTATACAAGCTAAGATTGAATCCCAACAAATGCACCTTTGGGGTGAGGTCCGGAAAATTGCTAGGTTTCATTGTAAGTGATAAAGGTATCCAGGTGGACCCTGCCAAGGTAAAAGCCATACAAGAGATGCCAACTCCAAAGACAGAGAAGGAAGTCAGAGGTTTCCTGGGACGACTGAATTACATTGCCCGATTCATCTCACATCTGACTGCTACTTGTGAGCCAATCTTCAAGTTACTGAAGAAAGATCAAGTAGTACGCTGGAACGATGAATGTTAGTCCGCCTTTGAAAAGATAAAGGAATACCTCCAAGAGCCACCCATTCTTATGCCACCAGTGGAAGGAAGACCTCTGATACTATACTTGACAGTGCTTGATAATTCAATGGGGTGTGTGCTGGGGCAGCATGACGAGTCTGGCCGAAAAGAGCACGCTATTTATTACTTGAGCAAAAAGTTTACTGACTGTGAGTCTCGTTACTCACTGCTTGAGAAAACTTGTTGCGCTCTAGTATGGGCTGCTCGCCGGCTGAGACAGTATATGCTGACTCACACTACTCTATTAATTTCAAAGATGGATCCCATCAAGTACATATTTGAAAAGCCTGCTCTGTCTGGAAGAATAGCGAGATGGCAAATGATCTTGACAGAATATGACATCCAGTATACAACTCAGAAAGCAATTAAAGGAAGTGTATTGGCAGATCATTTGGCACACCAACCTGTGGACGATTACCAATCATTGAACTTTGATTTTCCGGACGAAGACATCATGGTGGTAACTGACTGTGAAGTACCTGGACCGGATGAAGGACCTGAGGAAGGATCCCGATGGTCTATGCATTTTGACGGAGCCTCCAATGCTTTGGGTAACAGCGTCGGCGCCGTAATCATATCTCCCAAAGGAACTCATACTCCACTCACCGCCCGATTATGTTTCAACTGCACCAACAACATGGCAGAATATGAGGCATGTGTCATGGGTTTACAAGCTGCAATCGACTTAAGGATCAAATTTCTGAGTGTCTTCGGAGATTCCGCTCTCGTGATCAATCAGATCAAAGGCGAGTGGGATACGAAACACCCAAATCTTATTCCTTACAAGGAGTATGTGTCAACCTTGCTTCCCCAATTTGAAGAAATAACTTTTGAGCACTTCCCAAGAGAGGAGAATCAGCTAGCGGACGCACTAGCTACGATGTCTTCAATGTTCAAAGTTAAATGGGACAATGAGGCTCCCCGGATCATTATCTGGAAGTTGGATGAACCGGCATACTGCTGCGAGCTTGAGGCTGAAAAGGTGACTGAAAAACCCTGGTATCATGAGGTGAAGAGGTACTTGGAAGCTCAGGAATACCCTGAAGGTGCATCTGTCAATGACAAGAAATTCATGAGGAGGTTTGCGGCAAAATTCTTCCTCAGCAACGACATTCTCTACAAACGGAATCATGATTCAACTCTACTGCGTTGTGTGGACAAGGCTGAAGCAGAGAAGATCATGATAGAATTGCATGAAGGTACATTCAGAACACATTCCAGTGGACACACCATGGCAAAGAAAATCCTTAGGGCAGGATATTTCTGGTCCACAATGGAAGCTGATTGTTACCAACACTCCCGAACTTGTCACAAATGCCAGATCTATGCTGACAAGGTGCATATTCCTCCGGATCCTCTGAACGTTCTGACGGCACCTTGGCCTTTTGCAATGTGGGGGATTGATATGATCGGTGAAATCCGACCGACGGCATCCAATGGGAATCGCTTCATCTTGGTGGCGATCGATTATTTCACGAAGTGGGTTGAGGCAGCTTCCTACGCCACAGTAACCAAGAGCGTCGTGGCACGTTTCATCCGGCATAATCTGATCTGTCGGTACAGCGTCCCAGAAAGAATCATTACGGACAATGGTACCAATCTAAATAACACGATGATCACTGAACTCTGTGAACAGTTCAAGATACAGCACCACAATTCTTCTCCCTACCGGCCGAAGATGAATGGGGCTGTAGAGGCAGCTAATAAGAATATCAAGAAAATTATGCAGAAGATGACAGTGACCTATAAAGATTGGCACGAGATGTTACCGTTTGCTCTTCATGGGTACCGTACCTCAGCAAGGACGTCAACAGGGGCAACTCCTTTCTCCTTGGTCTATGGCATGGAGGCAGTATTGCCAATTGAAGTCCAGATACCCTCTCTCCGGATAATGAAGGATGCAGACTTGAGTGAAGATGACTGGATCCAGACTCGACTTGATCAATTAAATCTGATTGATGAAAAGAGGCTCACTGCTATCTGTCACGGTCAAACGTATCAAAAACGGATGATCAGGGCATTTAATAAGAAAGTCAGACCACAAGAGTATCAAGTTGGGGACCTGGTAATCAAACGCATCATCCTTCCTCAAAGTGATCCCCGGGGCAAATGGACCCCTACGTACGAAGGGCCATTTGTGGTTAAACATGTGTTCTCAGGAGGAGCCATGATCCTAACCACCATGGATGGTGACGACCTTCCTCACCCCGCTAATGCAGACATAGTGAAAAGATACTACGCATAAATAAAAGACCCGCTAGGTTGACATACCTAGGCAAAAATAAGGGCTTCCCGGCGAACCAAAAGGGTTCGGGCAAAAATAAGGGATGAAATGAATAAAAAAATCTGTACACCCGGCAAGTCGAAAACCTGAAAAGGCGGCTTGGGCAAAAATGGGTATCCCGGTGGGCTGAAAACCCGAAAGGGCGGTCCAGGCAAAAGTTAGGGATAAAGCGTAACACTGTGTCTCATTGGATCACTTCACATCTGGAATTCGGCGTCAACTATCTGGCTCAGACTTCGGCATCAATCAATCAGCTTCATCTTCAACTAGGCAGCAAAGCGATGAGACGCTCAGAGACATAAAGGCGATAGCAGAGTTGGAACCCAGTGGGATTGTTCACATAGCTGTTTTGTTTCCTTTTCAAAATTGTAAACTCTATGTTATTTGGCGGCGTCCTCTTACTAGGATGTCAACCTCTTGTACAAAAACGCCTATTCACAGGCAAAATTCAAATCAATACAAATTCACTTGTCTATACAAATTTCCATTGTTTTTCCTTTTTCTGTTTTGTCTTGCGAAGAACGTCCAATGTTCATTTTGATATATGCATTTGACATTAAATTGCTGATTCATAAATATTTGCATATAAAACAAAAGATTAATTACAGGTGACATCCGAGACAGGGGCAAATGTGGAGTTGTCTGATGCAGTCTGGTTGCTTTGCCCGCCAAGGTACCAAGGTAGATTCGACTGAAGAATGTGACCAAATCATCTCGATTCCCCGCAGAATAAGACAAGATTCAGCAATACAATCCCCAGCGGAGTATAGACATTCATCAGCAAGCATCCCCGGCAGTCTTGATCTAAGATTGTTCCCCGGCGGAATACCATCATCCCCAGTGGAATCATTTACCAGTACAATTCCAAAAGTTTCTCCAGCCGGTCTTAAAGCTTATCCCCAGTAGATTCTGGAAGCTTGTTCCCTGCAGAATACGGACGTCTCTCCCGAGTTTTATTCAGAGTTATTCCTCACAAGGGCTTATAACTGGGTTATCCTCAGCTAATTGCCACGGAAGATCGCCCTCGGCAAAGTTCTTTCATTCCCCAGCGGAGTTTATCTTTGGTTATCCCCAGCGGAGTTTATCATCATTATCCCCAGTGGAATCCATCATTCAAGTCCTCAGCAGGCCTCTCATCAAAACTTCAGCAAAGTATCTCTGCCACAGAGCAACTCCCCGGCAGTTCGTCAAGGATTTATTTTCCTAAAACAAAATTACATTCATAAACATTTCACATTTCCATACATCTCGCTTACATACATGATAAAGTGCATACAACACTATCTCATGTTGAACATCATGACATCATGCATATCATACATCATGACATTGCATACAACTTATGTTTTTGCCTTTTCAGGGAAAAAGACAATCCCAAAGACAATTACCTTCAACTGTCACAATTCCAGATTCGATACCTGTATCTAGCCAGGTCACATCTGAGAGTGATCAGTTTCCAGACTCGACTCCTGTATCTAGCCAGGGCACGTCTGAAGAAGTTCGAAGATTCGATTCCTGTATCCAGCCAGGGTACATCTATCAACTACAGCATTTCCAGATTCGATTCCTATATCCAGCCAGGGCATATCTGTTGACCATATTTTCGGACTCGATTCCTGTATCTAGCCAGGGCACGTCTGAAGAGTTCGAAGATTCGATTCCTGTATCCAGCCAGGGCATATCTATTGATGATTATTTCCAGATTCGACTCCTGTATCCAGCCAGGGCACATCTGTGAACAACCGATTGTAGATTCGATACCTGTATCTAGCCAGGGCATATCTACATAAGGAGACTGAAGATCAAACACCTGTAACAAGCCAGGAAAACATCTGTCTTTCTCAAATACACAAGTTTTCGCTAAGGAATCTCTTATGCGATCAATACTTCCAAATGGCATCTATAAGCCCATTCCCGACAAAGTTCCGTCACATCTCCAGATGGCATCTATAAGCCCATCTCCCTATCCACCATCTCTCCAAATGGCATCTATAAGCCCATTCCCGACATCACATTGCTGATACTTCAACATGCTAGTGCAAATTTCCGGGCACTCTAGTGTCCAATCTCCTTTTACCCTCGAGTCACGAAAGGCAAACCTACCAATCTAACTCTTCAGGTTCAAGAAGATTGAACAGGGGCAACTGTTGTACCCCAAAATTTTCCCTCCCATTTCCTCCACAGTTTCTCATCACAAGACCTTTGAAGATCAAGATCCAGTTAGGATTTCCTCTGCTCAAGACTTCTCCTTGCACTGTTAACCCAAATTAGGGTTTGTGGTTGAACAAAGATGTTTTGACCTAAAATGCCTAAGATGAATTTCATGCTTCATGTTGGACTCCCAAGTTTATCCATACCAAGTTTCAAGTCTTGATTCCAAGTTTTGCCCAGTCAATTGGACAGATGACCTAGAAATCAGCTGTATTGGGGAAAAAGTCAACTGTGACCAATTGACAGTCAAACCTCATGATTTTTGACCCACATCAACATTATGAACTCATATGGACCCTTTGATCAAGTTTGGATCACAATTCCACAAGAAATTTGATCAGATCATCAAAAGGGCAAAATGGTCATTTTTAGGGTTTTGACTGCACAAGGGTAATTTTTGACTGTTTGACCTAGCCAATGGCAAACCAAGCTCACATATGGACTCAAGGACCCCATGGAATTATTTTGACATGCTCAACAAACTCAAAAGATCCCAAGTACACAAGGTTGACAGTTGAATTTCCCAGTCAATTGATCAATTTTGACTGTATACTGAAAAGTCAAACTTTGACTTTTTGGTCAAAATCAAGAGTCAAGATCCATTTTTCATAAAAACATGACAAATCATGAAACTTTTTCACCAAGAAATCACAAAATGCAAATTAGGGTTTGAAATGGAATTTTTCATAACTTAAAAATTTTTCTAAGTTATGGAAAACCCTAGTTTTTTCCCAACTTTGCCCCACTTTCTCACCAAGATCCATTTGGATTCAAACAAAAGTCAAAACATGAAAGTTGTAGCTTGTTGCATAATCTACAACTTTGATTCACAAAGTTTTCACATTTGAGGCATGTATCTCAAGTTACAAATTTTTGAATAAGGGCACTAAACGATTCTTAACTTAGTGAAAATTTGACCTATTTTGGACAAGTTTTTTGCCTAACTTCAAGACCATTTTTCATACACTTCCACTTGGAATTTCAATTTGCACTTCAAAGATGGATTGTAGTACACATTCCAAGATTTCCAAAATGTCAAAGAACTTCTCAAACAACCTCATGGTTAGGGAGAATCGAATTTTGCAATATGGCAAAAACTCACTTTGTTCATGACCAAGTTACATGTCCATAACCTTGCAATTTGAACTCAGCATGCCTTAAGCTAGATTACAGGTCCTTAAACCATCCAACACTCATAAATTTAATGCATATTCTTTGTGCCAAGACCATGTTCTTTGAGTTCAAGCATTGTCTAAAGGTTTAATCCCAAAGTAGATAAAGCAAATTAGCCATTTTTGTAAAAGGTAGCTTTATGTCAAATTGAAAATCCAACAAGTACATTGCAAATCTGATTGGCACAAGATTATGAGCATAACACACTGATCAAGGAGGGATTATAAAGCACATTATGGGGTCCTCTACATGCCTAGAAACACAAGTTGGCTTTTGTTGCTTAAGAAAGAAGAAAAGTGTCATAACATGATACAACTCTCATTTCCTGTAAACCAAGCTTAGACAAACTTATCAAACACATTCCAAAGATCAGAACCAAGCTTTTGCACGACCCTAAAACCTCTCAAACACTCCCAATCTCAGAATCATCCCAAAACTGCCAAAACAAAGTGGCCTCTGCAGTTTGAGTGCCAACTTCTATTTCTCTCAAGCTCTCTTGCCCAAACCAGTTCACATACTTTCTCTACCATCCATACAAACTGTCCAAGGCATTAGAAGCAGACTGTAACACTCCTAACCATCATCACCATTTTCATTTTTCCATTTTTGCAGTTGAAGTTCTACAGCTCAGTTCAAGGTGTCTCAAGGCAAAGTAGATATTGGAACAGCATCACCACACCTCAAGGAAGCTATACCAACCAGTATCTTGCATTGTAAGCTCCCCATTTGCCAGTTAGAACTCCAACTGAACAGGTACTTTGGTGAACTTCTATCTCTCTCCTTAGGCATCATTAGCTCTAAGTTTGTGAATAAACAATGCTCTACTCATGCCACTGAACATGTACACGCTTTTACTTTTCATTTCTTTTGCTTGAGCTGTGAGAATTTAAGGTTTGAAAATGGCAGAAAACTTAGGTTAGGATTTGGGATTGTTAAAATTCTCTCTCATTTCTGAGAGTTAGGAGATGTTCTTTATATATTTGGAATCGTGGTTTCATGCTTAACATTTTTTGTGTTGGAAGTTTGTTCAAAAAATCAAAGAATCAGGATATTCAAATGGAGCTTCTTGCGCGCGTTTTCTGAATAATTTTTGTTCAGAGGTTGAAGAAAGGTGGCTTTGGGCTGGGCTTGCTTTGTGTTTTCTTTTCACACCACTCAATTGGTTTCACACCCCCCTGAGCCCATTGGCTTGATTTAATGATTTTTTTGACATTTCTTTTTTATTTCTGATTCATTTATTTTTTCTAATAATATTTAAAACTTGAAAAATCATTTTTACACCATTTTTGCATTTTTAAAGTATTTATTTGATTATATGGACATTTATATACAAACATATATATATATATATCTTATTATTTAGAAATATTATTAATAATGTAAATATATTATATTTCTGATTTTTTGCATTTTTTATTTTTCCTTTTGAAATATTTGTACAAAAAAAGATACTTTTTTTTTATATATATAAAATTAAATATTATTATTTTTGGCATATTTAATATATTTTGTAAATAATATAAATATATAAGTCTATATTAGTATACTTAGGATAAAAATGCCAAAAATGTACATATTTTATTTTTTTAATATTTAATACTAAAAATACCTTTTTTTTTTACAAATTTACTTCTTTTATTTTACTTTTTGTGTATAAATGACAAACATCATATATTAACCAATAAATACCTTTATTTAATAAATTAGGGTTTTTAACCCTAAACATGAAAAATTCTCAAAAAATAATACTTTTCTTTTATTTATTTTGACACATAAAATTACTTTTTTTCATACATACAAAAACCATTTTTGCATCTTGCATATTTATTCTTATTTTATTTAAATTCGTGCAATCAATCATCTTGTAAAATATTTCAATATTGATGTAATAGTTTTAGGTTTACATTACTTGTCCAAATCCCCATTTGAACATTTGTACCCCCCTTCCCATATTTGGTTTTGTAATAGCTTAGTAAATTTATTTTCGCGCTTTATTGCTTTCTAATTATGCCATGTTAGAATTAGGGTTTGTATGCGAAAAAAATGACAAAATAGTTATGACCTAATCTCAAGACAAACAAGCATGAAAATGAACACACAAATCACACTTGCACCCCTAGGGTATTCCACTTTGTTGCCTTCAAATAATTGGACCATATTGCATGTTAAGTCTCTTTGGGCAAAACAAACAAACCAAATGATCATAGTCCCTCGATAACATTTTCAAAATACTTCCAAAAAAACAAATGATCAAGTCCCTTAAAGAAAATGCCCAAAGATACTTGGCACCATTGCAATTATGGTCTAAACGATGACCCGTGCCCGTCCCTTTCACATCCTAACATAAGATTGTCCACCAAATGCAATGGTGGAACAAACTTGTTAAAAGGGTTAAAACATAGCAATAATCTTTTGAGAAATTTAGGAGTAGATAACCTCTTAGTTACTTGAATCAATCTTGCAAACTAAAACACTTGCCTATTTCAAAAACCACACATCACTACACTTTCAAAACAACTTTCAAAAACAAATGAAACCCTTTTCAAAAGACATACATCTTTGTATACATCCCAACATGGATCATTACAAAGGTTGCCACCACATTGGCTTCTTTTCAAAACAATTTTCAAACCCACACACACACAAGCACCATTTAAAACAATTGAAAAAAGGCAACTGATCTAAGCAAGTAACTAAGAGCCCATGGATAACCATGGATAGAAAGGGTGCTAATACCTTCCCTTTCTATAATCTACTCCCCGAACCCAAGAAAACATCTCAAAGGTTTTTGCTGTGCTTTTTAACCTTTCCTTAGGATAAAATAAAAAGTCGGTGGCGACTCTTGCTCAACCGAAACATTTGCGAAAACAAACGCAAAACCTCAAGTCAGTTCTCCCACCGTATCACACTGTGCTTTTGTCCTGTCCATGTTGGAGAAAATAAAAGATGGTGGTGACTCTTGCTTCCGCGAAATTTCGCGAACCAGCGTTAAACAGTCAGTTCCAGATCCACCGATCACAGAACTGGCGACTCTGCTGGGGAATATTTTAAAGTGAGGTGTACCTTAGGACTAAGATCACTTGTGTTTTCAATTGTTGTGCTTGTTTGCTTTATTATTGTGGGACTGTCTCGGGAGTTCTATAGATCCTAACCCGGATCTGGGGGATACCTTCTTAGAAATTAGCAACAAGGTTGTGAGGGAACTGTGCGGGGTATACCGACATGGTTGAAGCAGTCTGCTACGTTGATGTGGCACTTTGGTGTGTACCGGTAACCCTTGAGTCCAGTCAAGGAGAGTACGGGGCCTCCGCGTGGTGTCGTGAAGCATCAACTGACCTTAGGAACCTTAATTGAACCATCTTGGCCTCTTTAGGGTAGTGAGATAACTGACTTTGGTGCCGTCCGAGGTTGGTTGATACTCGATACTACACTCAGTTGAGGGTTGTTTTCTTGGAATATTTCGGTCGCCAGTTCAGTGGCTAAATCGAAACGATGAACAATGAAAGCAATCCAATGATATTGGGACCCTTAGAACCCGGTTACTTCTAATAGGACAGGTTGAGCCCACCAACTTCAAGAGGGTAATACCTAGACCCCATGCTGGCCTAAACTCTAAGGGTTTCTCTTGTGTGACTTGTGTGCCTTCCAACTTGACTACTTGCATGCTTGTTATCTGACACTTGAGTTTCTTGCAGGTTTTGTTTATAGTCCTTAATCTGGACCCATAACAGGGTTACATACATCACCCCATGCATAGCATAACATCATACCATTGCATACACCCTACATAAGGACTAATCCATTTCAAGGATCTCAAGGGTCTATGATGCAGGTCATGATGAACCAACTGTCCAGCAAGGGGAAAAGGGGATTTATTTTCCTCTAGACAAGGTTGTCAGGGGCTATGACCCACTCGATATGGTGAGCCTTGACTCTTGAAGAAGGCCTCTCAATAATATGCAGTGCATTCCATCAAGCTACAAAATGCAAACTCTAACAATTTTCTTGTCTACCCCGCGAGATCCTTGAAAACATTGCATGCATATATACATATCATTGCATTACAAGTATCCCCTTTTTACAGGTTGCTTACCTTCTTCGCTGTCTATTTCAGTCGATCGTCATGAATCCTGAATCATCTACTGAGCAATCCATCAAGGCTCTCCAGGCTCAGAACGCCCAATTCCAAGAGTTGATCATGAGTTTGGCCCAGGGGCAACAAGATCTGAAGACCCTGCTTTTGAAAAAGAAGAAGAAGAGGACGGTGTTGTTCAACCCTAGACGCAAATCTGGGAATGGATCACGAAACGAAGTTGAGCAGACTACCCCATCTATTGGGAAAGACAATCCCCAAGAAAGGGAGGTTCCTAGTCCATTGGTCTCCGACAACGAGACCGATTACAATGATGAGCAGTACCCTCCGGCTGAGGACAGGTATAAACAGTTGGAAGACCGGCTAAGTGCCATGGAGATACAAAAGGTGCCCGGCCTGGACTTCGAGGATCTAGGTCTGTCTTCTGGGGTAGTAATCCCGCACAAATTCAAGGCACCTGCCTTTGCCAAGTACGACGAGGCATCCTGTCCTAAGCTGCATCTCAGGTCTTACATAAGGAGGATCCAGCCCTACACGGCTGACAAGAATTTATGGATTCACTTCTTTCAGGATAGTCTGTCTGGAACCCAACTCAACTGGTTCTATCAACTGAATGGAGCTAACATCCGCAGCTGGGAGGATTTGGCCACTGCATTCTACAAGCAGTACCAGTACAATGCCGACCTTGCTCCCACGCGCACTCAGCTTCAGGGAATGGCTATGGGTACAGGCGAAGGCTTCAAAGAATATGCTCAAAAATGGAGGGACCTTGCTGGAAGGGTACAACCACCTCTGACTGACCGCGAGCTCGTCGACATGTTCTTGGGGACCCTGTCTGGTCCATTCTTCAACCACCTGATTGGGAATTCTGCTGCTGGGTTTACAGATCTGATCTTGACCGGGGAAAGAATAGAAGCTGGCATCAATTCGGGGAAAATACATAATGGTGATTCCTCAAACATTGAGAAGAAACCATCCAAGAGAGAATCTAGTGCTGTCAACGCGGTAGCTATTGCAAAGCCGGTCGGCGCTCCTCAGCGTCACAATCAACAAAAGGAGGAGAGACCTAAAAGGCAATTCACTCCCCTCGGCATGACTTTGTCACAGATATTGCCACAGCTGCTGGAAACCAAGTTGGTAACTCTCATGGACCCTCCAAAGAATCCCAACATGACTCCTTCATGGTACAACCCCAACATTCGCTGCGCCTATCATTCTGATAGCCCGGGGCATGGTACAGATGACTGTTGGACTTTGAGAAATAAGGTCCAGGATCTGATTGACACAAAGGAAGTCCAACTCGACTCTCCAGAGACTCCCAATGTGATCACTGCTCCCTTGCCAAAATGTGTCTAGGCTTGGATTTTTTGTTCATTCGAATGTTTAATTTGTAATTTTCTTTTGATTGTTCAAACATTTATTCATGTTAAACATTGTTATTTCATTAATGCATTACACATGTCTGTTTTGAAGTAATTATTTCGTATTCACTATATGCAAACTGTTTTCATATTTTTGTGATGATCAACTCTTGATTGAAAATTCTAAGCCTCTTGAGGGAGGATGACGAAAACGATACCACGATCTTCACAGTATGCTTTTGAACAGACCCCGCTGATGAGGTACAGGCATTGTTTCAAATCCTAAACAGTGGAGTTATAAGGAAGATAATCCCTCGTCAACCCCTTCGAGCCAAAGAAGTAGGAGTTTTATGTTTAAACACGAATTGAAACCCTTAATTATAACCTGGGGCAGGGTAGTTCTCTCAGTTGATCCAAGTGCATAACGAATGGCACCAAAGAGGTCCTTACAAAACAAAAGACAGTGATGGTTCCGAACAATCATAAAGAAAGGCAGTCATTATCTTTCAAAATAAAAACCCATAAAGTCAAAACCTATGAAGGAGACTTACAAAACTGGGGCATCCCGCTGACTGTAATCACAAAAGAACAGTTCAGGCAAAAAAAAAGGGATAACAAAAATATAAAAAAAAAGAAAGAGGTCTTACAAACTCTCGACAAAAAGGAATGACTGCCTATTCAAAATAAATTGTCAACATCCGAACCATCACCGGAAAATCAGAGCAAAGACTCAAACAAGGTCTAACGTATGATCAACTGAGTTTAGGTCTGGAGAACATCACGAAGAGCGGGTGGGTACAAATAAAATTTGAGCCTTTATCCTTTGTTTCTTAAACCGTGAACCAGGCCATGTTACAACCCTAAAAAGTCCTAGCTGAAGCATGGGCTAGTTCGAAATCATACTGTTACAAAGGTATCCTAACTCCTTAAGGCTTTCGGTAAAATAACGAGTTGACATCGCAATTTACAAAATTCACTTGTTTTTACTAAAAAATGCATTTTCAAAAAACTTCAAGACAGACATAAGCTTTGCATTTCTAATATAACATTGCTTGCATATGACTAGTTGTTTGAACAACAGAGAAATTCGCACGACGAAAGTCTAACGAACAAGAGTATCTCCAACCAAGGGGCAGACACGATCATTGTCCATCATCTGGGGCAGTTAAGTCAAGATTCGGAGAATCTCTCAAAAGGCCAACCAGCTTGGGTCAAATCTCCATCTGGATCACTTGGGGCATTGGACGATCAAACGAAGATCTTCTGGTGGTATGACAACGCAATGCTACTAACAGGGGCACCTCCCTACATCCTGAGAGCGTGGACATAGTCGAAAAAATACTACGCAAAATCAAAGACCCGCTAGGTTGACACACCTAGGCAAAAATAAGGGCTTCCCGGCGAACCAAAAGGGTTCGGGCAAAAATAAGGGATGAATATGAAAAAATCTGTACACCCGGCAAGCCGAAAACCTGAAAAGGCGGCTTGGGCAAAAATGGGTATCCCGGTGGACTGAAAACCCGAAAGGGCGGTCCAGGCAAAAGTTAGGGATTAAAGCGTACGACTATGTCCTGTCATCTCGTCATTTGCCTACCAGAAGAAGGTTCATCAATCAGCAGTTATCAAGCACCTTCTAGGCTTTCTTCTCCCACAGAAACTGGGGCAATAATGAGTCGTCTAAGCCATCTAGTTGCTCTGCTGTCAAGGTCCCAAGATAAGTCTGGCTGAAGAATGTAACCAAAATACTTTAATTCCCCACAGAGCGAGACGAGGTTCAACAATACTCTTCCCCGAGAAGGCACAACATATCTCCAGCAAGTCAGCGATACTCTCCACAAGCAGAGTTATCCTATGGTCAGCCTTAAGGAAATGAGTATCCCCATAAGATCTCAACATTCCCCAGTGGAGTATAGTTATTCCTCAACAAGCATCCCCGACAGTCTTGATCTAAGATTGTTTCCCGGCGATATACAGACATTCAGTGGAGCCACTTCCCCAGTACATCTGAAAAATTCCCCCAGGAGAGTCTAGTCCAAAAGTCTCCCCAGGCAAGTGGAATCCATCTCCCAGCAGGAAGCTTATCCCCAGTAGATTCTGGAAGCTTGCCACCCGCATAGTACGAATGCTCCCCCGGCTTTATTCAGAAGGTTATTTCCCCACCAGGATATAACTGGGTTATCCTCAGCCAATTGCCACGAAAAGATCGTCCCCGGCGAAGTCTTCCTATCCCCAGTAGGGTTCATCCAATCTTCTAACAGAGCTCAACAACGGTATTCCCAGCGGAGTTATCATCAAACCTCAGCGAAGTACCTCTCTTTCCCCACAGAGTTCACTCCCTGCAGAGTAATTTATTCGCCAAGTTTATTCCCCAACGGAGTCATCTTCTCCTACCGGTATTCTTGCAATCATCATCCCCAACGGAAACGAAGAATCTCACTCTTCAACATCAGCCCAGGATTTAACTTCCTGGCATTCGTCAAGGATTTATTCTCCCAGACGAAGATACATTCATAAACATCACATTGTTATACATCATGATACATGCATATACGCATCATATCATACAATCTCATTTGTTGAGAACATCATTGCTTGATTCATCTCATGCATTGCATATGACTGACCTTTACCTTTCAGGAAGGATACAGTTAAATGATCAGATATGTCAAAAAAGACAAATTCAGTCAAAGTAGACAAATCAAGTCAAAAGAAGACAAGTCCAGTTAAAATTACTTCAACTCGTCGTTATAGACACTCGTCGTTATAGACACTCGTCGTTATAGACACTCGTCGTTATATACACTCTTCGTTATAGACACTCGTCATTATAGACACTCGTCGTCATAGACACTCGTCATTATAGACACTCGTCGTCATAGACACTCGTCGTCATAGACACTCGTCGTTATAGACACTCGTCGTCATAGACACCCGTCGTCATAGACACTCGTCGTTATAGACACTCGTCGTCATAGACACTCGTCATCATAGACACTCATCGTCATAGACACAAGTCGTGATAGACACAAGTCGTGATAGACACTCGTCGTCATAGACACCCGTCGTCATAGACACTCGTCGTTATAGACACTCGTCGTCATAGACACTCGTCGTCATAGACACTCGTCGTTATAGACACTCGTCGTTATAGACACTCATCGTCATAGACACTTGTCGTTATAGACACTCGTCGTCATAGACACTCGTTGCTATAGACACTCGTCGTCATAGACACTCGTCGTTATAGACACTCGTCGTTATAGACACTCGTCGTTATAGACACTTGTCGTCATAGACACTCGTCGTTATAGACACTCGTCGTCATAGACACTCGTCGTCATAGACACTCGTCGTTATAGACACTCGTCGTCATAGACACTCGTCGTTATAGACACTCGTTGTTATAGACACTCGTCGTTAAAGACCACTCGTCCATGAGGATAACCTGTCAGTAGAGACAACTCACCAACCTAACATTACCAGACTCGATTCCTGTATCTTGCCAGGGCACGTCTGAAGAGTTCGAAGATCCGATTCCTGTATCTCACCAGGGTGTATCTGTTGACGACTATATTCTCCGGACTCGATTCCTGTATCTTGCCAGGGCACGTCTGAAGAGTTTAAAGATTCGGTTCCTGTAACCAGCCAGGGCACATCTACATAAAGAGTTTGAAGATCAACTCCTGTAACAGGCCAGGTAATTATTTTTCTTTCTCAGGTACGCAAGTTCTCGCTAAGGAATCTCTTACGCGATCGACAACCTCCCGATGGCATCTATAAGCCCATCTCTCCTATCCATCATCTCTCAACATGGCATCTGTAAGCCCATTCCCTACATCATACTGCTAACACACTCTATGTGAGCGCAAATTTCTGGGCACTTTAGTGTTCAATCATCTTCCACCTTCGGATCACGAAAGGCACGCAAGCCAATCTACATCCTCAGGTTTAAGAAGATTGAACAGGGGCAACTGTTGTACCCCAAAATTTGCCCTCCCATATTTCTCAAAATATTTCAAGAAAAATTCACAAGTCCAACCCGGCGCGTCATATTCAGGTATTCTTTCGCCAAGATATCTCTGATAACGTATTCTCAAATTCAGGTTCGGCTCAAGAGTCAATTCTTTAAAGAAGGTATCCGAATGTGTGAGTTTTCTCGAAGAACTACGGTGAAAAAGTGTGCTGAAAGTTCAGTTTTTACGCGCTAAAAAAATTCATAACTTGAAGATCGTGGCTCGTTTTGAACCCGTTTTGGTGGCCAAAATTCCGCCTTGACATTATCTATGTTTTCATCTCTCACGACTGGAAGCCAATTTCGATCAGAAGGTCTTCAAAAATGTGGATTTATCAAGTATTTTCATACAGAAAATTTGTGACAGAAGTTTATTTGCGTCATGTTCAGAAAATCATAACTTGGTCGATTTTCATCGTATCGAGCTGGTTCCGGCGCCAAAATTTCAAAAATTGAGTTGACTACATTTTCACAGAAGGTATTGAGTTCAAACGGTATTCAAAAGGCCTTCGTTTTTTGCTCAGAATGCGTGACACGCTGAAAATCCTGAATGCTGAATATTATTTCATCTGGGCCGAAACTTCGAAAATTCATAACTCAGTCAATTTTTATCGGATTGGGCTCATATTTTTACACAAGGTCCCTGACTCATAGATCTACAACCTTGCTTCAAAAGTCGAGACCGGATTATGCTCCGATCAATACCAGTTTTTTATTGAAGAACGTGTCAGAGTCGACACTGGAGCCCAAAATAAGTTTGTCTGAGCTGAAACTTCAAAAATTCATAACTAATTCACCGTTTATCCGATTGAGCCGATTTTCGGACAGGAGTTAGTTATCGATGTCGGCTACATTTTGTTTTCACATTTCAACTTCAAAAATTGCACTGAAGTCCCTGTGATTTAGCCTGGAAAGTGACGAACTCAAGTGAACATTGGAGGCCCAATTGCACATTCAAAGCCCATTTTCTTTACCCTAATTTCCATTATATAATCACCTTCTTTTCACACAAACCAGAGAGGAGGAAAAGAGAGAAAAAACCTTGCCACAACACTGTTAGAATATCAAATTCTTTCAAGAACCCTAAAACCTTGAAATCCTTATTACAAATCCCTCTCTCACTACAAACAAGCCATCACAGTTACAAACCAACACCTCACTACTTCTTCAGTAAGGGTAAGGCTGGCTTGATCTCCATGATCCAAAAGGCATAAAAGCATTCATGTCACTAATTTTCCAGTGAGGGTAAGATTGATTTGATCTCCATGATCAAAAGAGTATAATCATTCATACATGCCATATTGTGCCTAAACATTAAATTTCTTCATATATTGGCTTTATTTGCATTTTATGATTTTATTTAATGTGTTCATGAGATTCAACACTGCAGATTTAGACAGGATCCCATGCAGGTTCATTAAGGAACATTGAGGCCAAAAGCCAAATGGCCAAAAGCCAAAAGCCAAAAGCCAAAAGCCAAAAGCCAAAAGCCAAAAGCCAAATGGCCAAAAGAACAACTTATGCATGACACTAATACATGGCGAGACAGACATTCTGGGAAGATTAAGGAACGTTGAGGCCAGAACACAAATGGCCAACAGCCAGAACACAAATGGCCATGAAACCCAATTCAATGGCCAAAGAATACAGACCACGGTACTCAGGAGTCAATGAACACGCACGTGATGCCAGAAAGTCAAACAGGGCCTTGATTCAATGGGCCAAATTTCTCAAATCATACCTCCCTTTGGGTCTGAATACCCCCATGGTTTGCACATTTTTAATTTTTATTTGATTTTCTTTTCTAATTCTTTTTTAATGTTTTAATTATTTCTTTTTACCATAAAATAATTTTCACAATAATAAATACAGAAAAATCAAAAAAATGTTTATTGTTATTAACATTAATTTCACCATTATTTTTTGTAAATAATGTTAATAATTAACTTAGTTAATTTAGGTTTCAATTTTAACATTTTTCTTAATAAATTAAAATATGTAGAAATTAGGTTTTTTAAATATTCTCATCCTTTTTTTTTATAAATAATTTTCTCATCATTATTATTATTATTAATTACTACTTTTGTAAATAAATATGTAAAATAATTAATTAGTGTAAACTAGGTTAAACTTTAATATTTTCTAAATAATTAAAAATAACTTAGAATTAGGGTTTCTTTTAATTTTTAATCTTTCCTTATTTTCATAAATACCAAAAACCTAAAAAACATTTCTTTTCTTTTAATAAAATAATTAATTAACTTTTAATTCAATTTAATTTCAAAAGGGTCCAACGCCCTCGAACATTCTATTTTTATTCTTTTCGCACGTTATTTTATTTTCTTTGTGAATATTATGTAACTATTCAAGCCATGTAATAGTAATTAGGTTTTTTACTTTCCGCATCTTTTATTAAAATGGGTCTTTGTTAATTTGGCGATGTATAGACCCGCGCCTTGTAATAGCGTAGGATTTACCCTTTCCGTCATTTAAATTTCCGCACTCTTAAAACTGCTAAACTTTGCATGAAAAAATGTATGGCTAATTAAAAACAAGCGTAGCTCACAATGCCATGATCAAAGATAATTGCTAACATGAAAATAACACACAAATTCACACACCACTCTTAGGGTACGCCTCACTGTTGCCTTGCCTTCGAAACGTGGTCGTCGAGTATAGGACGTTTTAGTAAGTCCTCATGTCCGTTGATCCATATGCCTCAAAACAAGTTGCCTCGGAAAAGTTGCCTCGAATTAAAAAAGGATCAATGGTATAAGGGTAGATTCTAAGGTGTCCTACTGTTGCTCTGGTGACCACACTGTCCCTACAAACGAATTGACCCGAACACCTCCAACGGTGGTGCTACCTACCTCTCAATGGTGGGATGGCACTACCTTAAGGACATTTACACAGCCTAATTCCTTAGGGTAGGTAGATGACTCGTAGATACTTGCTCTATTCAAAACAAATCAAAAACTCTTTTCACACTGACACTTTCAAAAAGCTTTCAAAACAATTTTTCAAACACTCTTGAGGACTGATACAAGAGTCGATCTGAAATCTTTAAACGAAACTTTTTCAAACCCACTCACATCTTAAAAAGCAAACATCATTTTGAAAACACAATGAGCAAGTATCTAAGAGCCCATGGATAACCATGGATAGAAAGGGTGCTAACACCTTCCCTTTCTATAAATCTACCTCCCGAACCGAGAAACTATCTCATAAGGAATTTTGCTGTGCTTTTGTCCTGTCCATGTTGGAGAAAATAAAAGACGGTGGCGACTCTTGCTTCCGCGACATTTCGCGAACCAGCGTTAAACAGTCAGTTCCAGATCCACCGATCACACTAAACCTAAACCCTAAACCCCAAATCCTAAACATTAAATCTTAAACCATAAGCCTAAACGATAAATTCTAAACTGTAAACCCTAAACCCTAATCCTAAACCCTAAATCATACACACTAAATCCTAAACCCTAAACCCTAAACCCTATACCCTAAACCATATACCCTAAACACTAAACCATAAACCTAAACTCTAAACTCTAAACTCTAAACCTAAACCATAAACCTAAACCCTAAACCATAAACCATAAACATAAACCCTAAACCCTAACCCTAAACCCAAAACCATAAACATTAAACCCTAACCCTAAACCATAAACCCCAAACCCTAAACCTTAAACCCAAGACCCTAAGCCTAAACCCTAAACTCTAAACCCTAAACGCTACCCTAAATCGTAGCCCTAAACCTTATGCCCTAAATCCTAAACCCTAAACCCTAATTCCTAACCATAAACCCTAACCCTAAACCCTAAACCCCTAAACCCTATACCCAAAACCATAAACCCTAAACCTAAACCCTAAACCCTAAACTTTAAACCCTAAACCCTAACCCTAAACCATAAATGCTAAACCCCAAACCCTAAACCATAAACCCTAAGCCTAAACCATAAACTCTAAACCTTAAACCCTAACCATAAATTCTAACCCTAAATCCTAAACCCTAAACCCTAAATCCTAAACCCTAAACCTAAACCATAAACCCCTAAACCCTATACCCTAAACCATGTACCCCTAAACCTAAATTCTAATCCTAAACCCTAACCCTAAACCTTAAACCCTTTAACCCTAAACCATAAACCATATCCCCTAAACCATAGACCCTAAAGGCTAAACCCTAGACCATATACCCTAAACCCCAAATACTAAACCCTAAATCTTAAACCCTAATCCCTAAACCATCAACCCTAAACCTTAAATACTAAACCCTAAATATTAAACCCTTAAACCCTAAACCCTAGACCCTTGACCCTAAACCCTAAACCCTAAACACTAAACTTAAACCTTTAACCCTAAACCCCAAACCATAAAAACCCTAACCCTAAATCCTAAGCCCCCAACCCCAAACCCTAAGCCCTAACCGTAAACCTTAAACCCTAAACCCTAAATACTAAACTGTAACCCTAACCCTAACCCTAAACCCTAATCCTAAATCATAAACCCTCAACACTAAACCCTAAACTCTAAACCCTAACCTTAAACCCTAAATCCTAAACCCAAAACCATAAACCCTATACCTTAAACCGCAAACCCTTAACCATACCCCTAAACCCTAAACCCTAAACTTAAAGCTAAACCATAAACCCTAAACCATTAACCTTAAACCTTAAACCCTAAACCTAAACCTTAAACCCCAAACCCTAAACCTAAATTCTAAATTCTAAACCCTAAATCCTAACCCTAAACCCTAAACCCTAATCCTAAACCCTAAACCATACACCCTAAATCCTAAACCCTAAACCTATACCCTATACCCTAAACTCTAAACCCTAACCCTAAACCCTAAACCCTAAACCCCAAACCCTAAACCCTAAACCTAAATCCTACACCGTAAACCCTAAACCCTAAACCTAAACCATAAACCATAAACCTTAAACCTTAAACCCTAAACCCTAAACCTTAAACCCTAAACCCTAAGCCTAAACCCTAAACTCTAAACCTTAGACCCTAACCATAAATCCTAACCCTAAACCCTAAATCTTAAACCCTAAACCATAACCCTAAACCTAAACCCTAAACCTTAAACCCTAAATACTAAACCCTAACCCTAAACCATAACCCTAACCCTAAACCCTAATCCTAAATCCTAAACACTAAACCCTAAACCCTAAACGCTAAACCCTAAACCTAACCTTAAACCCTAAATCCTAAACCATAAACCCTAGACCTTAAACCGTAAACCCTTAACCATACCCCTAAACCCTAAACCCTAAACTTAAACGTAAACCATAAACCCTAAACCCTTAAACCTTAAACCTTAAACCCTAAACCTAAACCTAAACCCTAAACCCCAAACCCTAAACATTAAACCCTAAACCCAAAACCTAAACCCTAAATTCTAAACCCTAAATCCTAACCCTAAACCCTAAACCTTAAACCCTAATCCTAAACCCTAAACCATACACCCTAAATCCTAAACCCTAAACCCTAAACCCTAAACCTAAACCCTAAACCTAAACCCTATACCTTAAACCCTATACCCTAAACCCTAAACCATAAACCTAAACTATAAACCCTAAACCTAAACCCTAAACCATAAACCCTAAACCCTAAACATGAACCCTAAACCCTAACCCTAAACCTTAAACATTAAACCCTAACCCTAAACCATAAACCCCAAACCCTAAACCTTAAACCCTAGACCCTAAGCCTAAACCCTAAACTCTAAACCCTAAACCCTACCCTAAATCGTAACCCTAAACCCTAAATCCTAAATCCTAAACCCTAAATGCTAACCCTAAACCCTAACCCTAAACACTAAACCCCTAAACACTAAACCCTATACCCTATACCTTATACCCTAAACATAAATCCTAACCCTAAACCTTAAACACTTTAACCTTAAACCCTAAAATCTAAACCCTAAACCCTAAAACCTAAAACCATACAACCCTAAAAGCCTAAACCCTATACCCTATACCCTATACCCTAAACCCTAAACCTAAACCCTAAACCATAAACTCTAAACCCTAAACCATAAATCCTAAAGCTTAAAACAATAAAACCCTAAACCCCAAAAATCCTAAAACGCTTAAAACCCTAACCTTAAACCATTAACCCTAAACCCTTAGCCCTAAACCATAAACCCCAAACCCTAAACCTTAAACCCGTTAACCATAAACCCTAACCCATAAACCCTAGACTATAAATCCTAAAACCTAAACCCTAAACCCTAAACTCTAAACCCTAAACCCTAAACCCTAACCCTAATATATAAACCCTAAACCCTAAACCTAAATCCTAAACCCTAAACCTAAACCCTAAACCTTAAACCCTAACCCCAAACCCTAAACCTTAAACCATAAACCCTAAGCCTAAACCCTAAACTCTAAACCCTAAACCCTAACCATAAATCATAACCCTAAACCCTAAATCCTAAACTCTAAACCCTAAATCCTAACCCTATACCCTAAACCTAAATCCTAAACCCTAAACCCTTAAACCCTTAACCCTAAACCCCTAAACATAAACCCTAACCCTAAACCCTGAACCCTAAGCCTAAACCTTAAACCCTAAACCCTAAACCCCAAATACTAAACCCTAAATCTTAAACCCTAAACCATAAACCCGAAACCCTAAACCTAAATCCCTATACCCTAACCCTCAACCCTAAACCTAAACCCTAAACCCCAAACCTTAAACCCTAAACTGTTAACCCTAAATCCTAGACCATCAACCGTGAACCCTAAACCTTAACCCCTAAACTCTAGACCCTAAATCTTATACCCTAAACCTTAAACCCTAAACCTTAAACCCTAAACTCTAAACCCTAAATCCTAAAACCTAACCCCTAACCCCTAAACCCTAAACCCTAAATCCTAAACCTTAAACCCTAACCCTATACCCTATACCCTAAACCCTAAACCTTAAATCCTAAACCCTTAACCCTAAAGCTTAAATCCTAAACCCAACCCTAAACCCTAAACCTAAATCCTAAACCCTAACCGTAAACCATAAACCCTAAACCCTAAACCATAACCATAACTCTAACCCTAAACCCTAAACCTTAACCTTAACCTCTAACCCTAAACCTAAACCTAAACCTTAACCCTAAACCCTAAACAATAACCCTAAACTTTAAACCCTTTAACCCTAAACCATAAACCCTAACCACTAAACCCCAGACCCTAAATCCTAAACCCTGGACCCTAAACCCTAAACCCCAAATACTAAACCCTAAATCTTAAACCCTAATCCCTAAACCATCAACCCTAAACCTTAAATACTAAACCCTAAATATTAAACCCTAAACCCTAACCATAAACCCTAGACCCTTGACTCTGAACCCTAAACCCTAAACACTAAACCTAAACCTTTAACCCTAAACCCCAAACCCTAAACCCTAAATCCTAAACCATAACCCTAAATCATAAACCCCCAAACCCTAAACCCTAACCGTAAACCTTAAACCTTAAACCCTAAATACTAAACCTTAACCCTAAACCTTAACCCTAACCCTAAACCCTAACCCTAAATCCTAAACCCTCAACACTAAACCCGAAACTCTAAACCTTAACCCTAACCTTAGACCCTAAATCCTAAACCCTAAACCATAAACCCTAGACCTTAAACCGTAAACCCTTAATCATACCCCTAAACCCTAAACCCTAAACTTAAACCTAAACCTTAAACCCTAAACCCTTAACCTTAAAACTTAAACCCTAAACCTAAACCATAAACGCTAAACCCTAAACACTACCCTTAAACCATAAACCCTAAGCCTAAACCCTAAATTCTAAACCCTAAATCCTAACCATAAACCTTAAACCCTAAACCATACACCCTAAATCTTAAACCCTAAACCCTATACCCTAAACCATAAACTTAAACTATAAACCCTAAACCCTAATCTAAACCCTAAACCTAAACCCTAAACCATTAACCCTAAACCCTAAACATAAACCATAAACCATAACCCTAAACCTAAACCCTAAACCTTAAACATTAAATCCTAACCCTAAACCATAAACCCAAAACCCTAAACCTTAAACCCTAGACCCTAAGCCTAAACCCTAAATTCTAAACCCTAAACCCTACCCTAAATCTAACCCTAAATCCTAAACCCTAAATCCTACCCCTAAACCCTAAACCCTAACTCTAAACATTAAACCCCTAAACCCTAAACCATATACCCTAATCCATATTACCTAAACATAAACCCTAACCCTAAACCTTAAACCCTTTAACCTTAAACCCTAAAACCTAAACCCTAAACCCTAAAACCTAAAACCATATAACCCTAAAAGCCTAAACCCTATACCCTAAACCATATACCCTAAACCTTATACCCTATACCCTAAACCTAAACCCTAAACCATAAACTCTAAACCCTAAACCATAAATCCTAAAGCTTAAAACCCTAAACCCCAAAAACCCTAAAAACGCTTAAAACCTAAACCCTAAACCTTAAACCATTATACCTTAGCCCTAAACCATAAACCCTAAACCTTAAACCCTTTAACCATAAACCCTAACCCCTAAACCCTAGACTGTAAATCCTAAACCCTAAACCCTAAAATCTAAACCCTAAACCCTAAACCCTAACCCTAAACCATAAATCCTAAACCCTAAACCTAAATCCTAAACCCTAAACCTAAACCCTAAACCTTAAACCCTAACCCTAAACCCTAAATCCTAAACCCCAAACCCTAAACCTTAAACCATAAACCCTAAGCCTAAACCCTAAACTCTAAACCCTAAACCCTAACCAAAAATCCTAACCCTAAATCCTAAACTCTAAACCCTAAACCCTAAACCTAAACCATAAACCCCTAAACCCTAAATCCTAAACCCCTAAACCTAAACCCTAACCCTAAACCCTAACCATAAACCTTAAACCCTTAAACCCTGAACCCTAAACCATAAATCCTAACCCTAAACCCTAAACCCCTAAACCTAAACCCTAACCCTAAACCATAAACCCTAACCCAAAACCTTAAACCCTTTAACCCTAAACCATAAAACCTAACCCCTACACCCTAGATCCTAAAGGCTAAACCCTAAAAACTAAACCCTAAACCCCAAATATTAAACCCTAAATCCCTAACCATTAACCCTAAACCTTAAACCCTAACCTTAAACCCTAATCCCTAAACCATTAACCCTAAACCTTAAATACTAAACCCTAAATATTAAACCCTTAAACCCTTACCCTAAACCCTAGACCCTTGACCCTGAACCCTAAACCATAAACATTAAACCTAAACCTTTAACCTTAAACCCCCAAACCATAAAAACACTAAATCATAAATCCTAACCCTAAATCCTAAACCCCCAAACCCAACCCTAAACCCTAAACCCTAACCGTAAACCTTAAACCTTAAACCCTAAACCATAAATACTAAACCCTAACTATAAACCCTAACCCTAAACCCTAATCCTAAATCCTAAACCCTAAACACTAAACCATAAACCCTGAACTTTAAACCCTAACCTTAAACCCTAAATCCTAAACCATAAACCCTAGAACTTAAACCGTAAACCCTTAACCATACCCCTAAACCCTAAACCTTAAACTTAAACCTAAACCATAAACCATAAACCTTAACCTTAAACCTTAAACCCTAAACCTAAACCCTAAATCCCAAATCCTAAACATTAAATCTTAAACCATAAGCCTAAACCCTAAATTCTAAACCCTAAACCCTAATCCTAAACCCTAAATCATACACCCTAAATCCTAAACCATAAACCCTAAACCCTATACCCTAAATCCTATACCCTAAACACTAAACCATAAACCTAAAATCTAAACTCTAAACCCTAAACCTAAACCCTAAACCTAAACCATAAACCACAAACCCTAAACCCTAACCCTAAACCATAAATATTAAACCCTAATGTGATCGGTGGATCTGGAACTGACTGTTTAACGCTGGTTTTGCGAAATGTCTCGGAAGCAAGAGTCGCCACCGTCTTTTATTTTCTCCAACATGGAAAGGACAAAAGCACAGAAAAATTCCTTATGAGATATGTTTCTCGGTTCGGGAGGTAGATTTATAAAAAGGGAAGGTGTTAGCACCCTTTCTATCCATGGTTATCCATGGGCTCTTAGATACTTGCTCATTTGTGTTTTCAAAATGTTTGTTTGCTTTTCAAAGTGTGAGTGGGTTTGAAAAAGTTTCGTTTAAAGTTTCAGATCGACTCTTGTATCAGTCCTCGAGAGTGTTTGAAAAGTTGTTTTTGAAAGCTTTTTGAAAAGTGTAGTTGTGAAAAGAAGTTTTTGATTTGTTTTGAATTAGAGCAAGTATCTACGAGTCATCTACCTGCCCTAAGGAATTAGGCTGTGTAAATGTCCTTAAGGTAGTGCCATCCCACCATTGAGAGGTAGGTAGCACCACCGTTGGAGGTGTTCGGGTCAATTCGAGGGTTAGGGACAGTGTGGTCACCAGAGCAAGAGTAGGACACCTTAGAAGCTACCCTTATGCCATGTTCATGGACATAAGGACTTACTAAAACGTCCTATACTCGACGACCACGTTTCGAGGGGCAAGGCAACAGTGAGGCGTACCCTAAGAGTGGTGTGTGAATTCGTGTATTGTTTTCAGTTATGTTTTATCTTGATCATGCATTGGGTGAGCTACGCTTTGATTTTATTTGGGCCATTCATTCTTTCATGTGATTAGCAGTTTAAAGGTGCGGAAATTAAAATGCGGAAAATAAAGGTCCTACGCTATTACAAGGCGCGGGTCTCTACATCGCCAAATTAACAAAGACCCGTTTTTTTTAATAAAATGCAGATAGTAAATAAATTTCCTAATTAATATTACAAGGCTTGAGCAATTACATAATATTAAAAAGGAAATAAAAATAAACGCGCGAAAAGAAATTGGAATCGAATATGCGAGGGCGTTGGACCCTTTAAAGAAGTTAAATGAAATTAAAACTTAATTAATTATTCAATAAAGAAAAGAAGTTATTTTTTATGTTTTTTGTATTTAATGGAAATAAAGAGAATTAATTAAAATTAGAAATTAAATAAAACCCTAGTTCTAAATTGTTTCTAGTTATTAAAGAAAATATTTAAGTTTTGACCTAATTTATACTAATTATTTAATGACATGTTTATTTACAAAATAATTAATAGTTAATAATAATAAGAATAAGAAGAAATTATTTTATTAAGAAAAAAGAAAAAAAATGCTAAAAACCTAATTTCTACATATTTTAGTTATTAAGAAAACATTAAAATTGAAAACCTAAAATTAAACTAAATTGATTATTAGAATTTATTTACAAAAACTATTAAGGAATTAAAAACTAAATAAGCATATTTTATTTTTTTGATTTCTGATTTTTTTTTTAATTTTATTATGAAAATTAATTTTTGTGAATTAGATAAAATAATTAAAAGAATTTAAGAGAGAAAATCAAATAAAAATAAGTGAGAAAAATGTGCAAACCATGGGGTATTCAGACCCAATTTTGGAGGTGTGTTTGAGAAATTTGGCCCAAGAGATCTGGCCCTTTTTGACTTTCTGGAATTGTGTATGGATCCTTGGACTAGGGCGTATGGTAGGCTGCACATGCTGGCCTTTGGATTGATCATGAAGCCACTTGTCCAGCCTGGGTGTTGGGATGCATGATGGTCTTTTGAGAGAGGCGCTACGCTGGAACATGTTAATGAAAAAAATGTGAAATATACAAGGGGACCTGGGAATCGAACCCAGGTCCCAATACCTGCAAGCCAGCACATTAACCAACCCAACCAACGTGTTTATTTGTATGAATAATAGAACGTGATTATTATATGTGAAAACGAATGCTATTGGTATAAAATAAAAAATCACGCGCGAATATTCAAATCATCCAGTCACGTATGGACACGCCAGCTTCGTCTTCATCTCTTTGCCTGTAAACAATATCACATAGCGGGGGTTTTAAACCCCCAATAAACTCAAACCTGAAAAATCGCGAATAGAATTTAAGCAAGCATAAAAAGGGCGCGATGGGTGATTTCAATTCGTTTGGATGTCACGATTCCCATGGTACTGGTTTCATGGCCTGATTTTTCCACATGAAAGAAACCCTAATTTCAAACTTCTGAAACCCTAGAACGCTTCCATGGTGAATTCCTATCTAGGCAGCCATTCTTCAATTGAATAATACTATTAGCTTCAGAAGGTCATGGTTAGTATAAATCAACAATCAAAATGCATGGAAAATGTCTAGAAATCAAAATACGATTATGGAAATTTTCAAGAAAAGCAAGACTCTGTTATACCGATTCCTTGAGTATGGAGACTTGATTTCAATTGCAAAAGCTTCCTGGGTGTCTTGGCAAGCTTTTGGAATAGCTTTTAGGCCTTGAAACGAGATCTAGCTAGGTTTTCAGTTTTGAGATTTTTGTGAAAAAAGTGCAATGTGTTCTTGTGTTCTGAGCACAGCTTCTTGTCCTTTAGCATTAGGGTTCTCTTGTATATGTATCTGAGCATGATTAGGTTAAGAAAAACAAGCCCATAACCCATGCATTGATGATTTGGATATTTGGTTTTCAATGATATCAAATCCAATCTTTTTGCCATGAAACCATTTCCAATTGCATAGAATCTTTCCTTTTTGGTGATGCACGAAATATTGGATCCATAAAGAGTGAATTGGCTGCACAAAAAGATTTGAAACACATGATTTAGTATTTTTCTCATATTTAATCATAATTAAATGAATTAATAGGATTAAAAATTCAATTAATTAATTAAAAATAAGAAAATAACTCCCTTTTAGCTTAATGGGTCGTGCATACCTTTTGGGTAATGATTCATGGAAGAAATTGAGGCCCATTAGCAATTTTGAGGCATTTGAAGTAAAGTTGACTTTTCAAAATTCCCAAAAATTTCCCAACTTCCACAAGGCATATCTTGCTCAATTTTTAAGCTTTGATCATGTTCTTGGACATTTTGGAAAGGTCTTGAAGTCCTCTAATCACTGTATTTGGTCCCATGTCATTTGGATTTACCAATCTCAAGTTATGGTCTTTGACTTAAAGTGCCTTTTTGTTGACTTTTGAAAATGACCTATAATGTTGAAATTGATAACTTTTTGTGAGAGCATTTCTTGGACTTGAAGTGTGAAGATGAGTTGTAGGAAATGTCATTCTCTTCAAAATGAGCTTTGGATGGAATTTTTCTGATAAACCATGTGGAAGTTATGCCTTGGTCAATTTGCAGTTGACTTTTTCAACTGTCCAAAAATGGAAACTCTTGCATCTTGAGACTTTTTGAGCCATGCTTTTGAGAATCATGATCAAGAATTTATCAAATGATGTTTGTGGCTTCAAAATAAGATGTTGACCAAAAAGTTTGACTTTTGACTGTCAAATGACCATTTTGCCCCTGCAGTTGACTGTTGAGCAATTAGGGTTTTTGACTGTGCAATTTTGTGTTGTGAGTCTTGAAACTTGGCATGTGGATGCTTGACAATGTTTATAGGCATGTGGGACTTGTTTGGACCCTTGGAAACTTCAATTTCTTTGCCAGAACCAAAACCCTAATTTTTGACTGTTAGGAGGCCATTGGACTGTGCAACCCTTGGGAGATTTTGAAGCATGCTCTTAGCAAACCTTGAAGAATATGGGAGGGCAAATTTTGGGGTACAACAGTTGCCCCTATTCAATCTTCTTAGACCTGAGGATGTAGATTGGCTGACATGCCTTTCGTAATCCGGAGGTGGAAGATGATTGAACACTAGAGTGCCCAGAAATTTGCACTCACATAGTAGAGTGTTAGCAGTATGATGGTGGGAATGGGCTTACAGATGCCATTTGGAGATTGATGGATAGGAAGATGGGCTTATAGATGCCATCAGGAGGTTGTCGATCGCGTAAGAGATTCCTTAGCGAGAATTTGCGTACCTAAAAAAAAAAAAGATAATTACCTGGCCTGTTACAGGAGTTGGTCTTCAAACTCTTTGTGTAGATGCGCCCTGGCTGGATACAGGAATCAGATCTTTAAACTCTTCAGACGTGCCCTGGAGGGATACAGGAATCGAGTCCGGAGAATACAGTGGTCAACAGATACACCCTGGCAAGATACAGGAATCGGATCCTCAAACTCTTCAGACGCACCCTGGCAAGATACGGGAATCGGGTCTGGTAATGCTAGTCGTCAACAGATACACCCTGGCGAGATACAGGAATCGGATCTTCGAAATCTTCAGACGTGTCCTGGCAAGATACAGGAATCAAGTCTGGTAATGTAGTCGTCAACAGATACACCCTGGCAAGATACAGGAATCGGATCCTCAAACTCTTCAGACGCACCCTGGCGGGATACAGGAATCGGGTCTGGTAATGTTAGTTGTCAACAGATACACCCTGGCAAGATACAGGCATCAGATCCTCAAACTCTTCAGACGCACCCTGGCAAGATACAGGAATCGGGTCTGGTAATGCTAGTCGTCAACAGATACACCCTGGCAAGATACAGGCATCGGATCCTCAAACTCTTCAGACGCACCCTGGCAAGATACAGGAATCGGGTCTGGTAATGCTAGTCGTCAACAGATACACCCTGGCAAGATACATGAATTGGATCCTCGAACTCTTCAGACGCACCCTGGCAAGATACAGGAATCGGGTCTGGTAATGCTAGTCGTCAACAGATACACCCTGGCAAGATACAGGAATCGGATCCTCGAACTCTTCAGACGCACCTGTTGTACCCCAATTTTTGACCTAAGATCCCATTTTTATTTTTGCATTTTTTAAGATAAGTCAAGGTCACGAAATATGGTCGGTTTTAACGTCTCACCTTCGAGCTTTGACTATGCGAAGATTGTCAAGTGTTTTGAACATTTTTAGCATATGTATCACTAATTTCTAATCGCATACAAAGGTGTATGTTCATGTTTTCATTTGTGTCATGTGCAGAGACAGGTCTGAATCAAGAGCATCAGGTGTCGCTCCTCAATTAAGGTTTTGAGTCTCCCAAGCCAAAAGTACGGTTGATTATGGATTCTCGAAGACTGATTCATCAAGGCACAACTGTTGCACCCTAAATGTCGCCCCTAATTTTTTCAGTCGCACATTCATACCATATTTTATCATTTGGTCACAATCATTAGTAAATATCTTCATTCATCATATTTTGCATCATTAGTCGTATTTAAGTTGACCATAAAAAGTCAGTTTGAATCAAAGTTTGCATCGTCTTTCAGTTGTAAAATACCCGACATTTCACTTCATTCATTTTTATCTGTTTACTATTTTCTTGCATTGCTCCGAGTTGTTTATATGTGATAATAAAAATACTTCGGTTTTATAGACAGACTGTTAAAAGCGATTCGACACTATGCGGGAAATTAGCGAGAAAAATATTTCAAGTTTTCACCCTTTACCGATCATTTTATGAATCTGCGTTTCGTAAAGATTATGACGGTATGCTCGCTTTATTTTTTTGATACAATTTGAAGTCTCGTTTTTAACCGTAAACATTTGTTTTAGCGCGATATTTTTATTATCATTTTATTTTGATTTTGACTTTTTGAATATTTTTTATTTAATCTTTGTGACATGTAGTTTATTTTAATGTGTTCATATTAATTTTTCGGATAAATTTTCTTCCGTTTTTTTTATTGTTTTTAGTCATTTTGGGTCTTTATTTTTTATTCAGAAACGATTCAAAAAAATTATTTTAAATGGAGTTAATTTTAATATTTTTAGTCTTTTTGGTTATTTTTATCATTTAAGGGCTATTTGGTCACAAAAAATATTATTTACACTGTGCTTGATTCTTATTGGCTGTTAGCAAAAATAACAGATAGATGCAGATTTAATAATTTTGGACGGATTGGATTAAACCTGAAAACAATATCAAAGCCTTGAAATTCTTCACATCAGATTCACTCATCTTCTCCTTCAACACTTTCTGGTATCCTAAATTAATTATAGAATATTGCATTATGGCAACCACATCTCTTCATTCTCCCTCTCAGTAGAAAACCGTCAACAAAACATCATACTCTCACCCAAGCACACATTCACTGCAGGCTTCTACCCTATAGGTGAAAATGCTTATTCATTCGCCATCTGGTTCACGCAAAAACACAAACACCTTAACAACAACAAAACCACCATTGTTTGGATGGCAAATCGCGACCAACCCGTCAACGGAAAACGCTCAACGCTTTCTATTCTCAAAACCGGCAACCTCATCTTAACCGACGCAGCTCAATCCATTGTTTGGTCCACAGACACCCAACCTTCATCGATCCATAACCCCTTCATCTTCACCATTCAATTACCGTCACCTCCCTCCAAACAGCTTCCACGACCCACCCTCTCCGTGAGCTTACCTCCATCAAACTACCATCCATGAACCTTCGTCGAACTCACCCACCTTCCGTCTACTTCCTCCGGCTTCATCATTAATTCATCTATAGAACCCGTAAAACTTTCATCCTTCCGCCAAAAGTAGCGGCTTACATCCGCGAGTGTTATGCCACACAAACTCCCACCGTCAATTCTTCTCCAGTCCGCATCAACAACAATCCGCTCAGCTTCTGACTTCAACAAATTTCGACACCATCCACCACTACTTCCGCGGCTGATATCGCAGCTTCCTCACTCTGATGTTTGCCTCGCGTCTTTCGGCTGAAGCCTCCCTCCGTTGTTGCGCATTTTTTCATGCAGTAGCACTCTCTTCATTATTGTTCAAACAACAACAACACCTCATTTCCTTTTGGTAAACTCACTTTCCTTTTATTCTTTCTAATTAATATGGTTGAATTGAAATTAATATGGTGTGTTGTTGTTAACATGATTGGATTAATGTTGAAACTCTGTTGAAGATAAATGGGGTTTATACTTGTTTCACTAATTGATGATGATTTTGATTGGTTGTGTTTGATTTTTGAATCGGTTTTTGAGATGTTCAAATGAATTGATAATATTAGAAAAGAAAATTGAAGTAGTGATGTGTTTCTTTTCTTTTAAATGGTAGAGTTTTGAAACAATTGTGTAAAAATGGATGTGATGACATTGTTATTCCTATTTGTTATTAATTTGTGCTAGATATCTGAGCTGAGCTGTTAGTGTTGTTGGTTAAACAATAGCATGTTTATGCTAATGGTTAGTTAATTGTGATGAATTTTTGTTGCTTCCCGGATTTGGTTAGATTGACTTTAGTTCGCTTTGAGCTCAACTTTCCATGTTTTGAATATTGGATTGAATAATAGCATGAGTTTCTTTCGTTTTAGTTCATTTGTGAATTGAAATACTTGAATAATTGATTGTTTGGTTTTTTGAATTATTCATATGCATTCATGCAATTTCATTTCGATTTATACTTTGTTATTACCAACACATGTTCTATTTGTTGCAATTTCATTTGATTTTATTTTTATACTTCGTGACTACTAACAAGTTTGTTTACTGTGAAGGTTTCCGAGAACTGTTTCAAGCGTTCGTTCTCGCATAGCGCATTTATACTTTTTCTTTATTCCCTTTTTACCTTACTATTTTGATTTAATATTTGGTACTGTAAATATATACTGGTACATAATATTTTTTACTGTATATTTTACTCATTTCATTGGTAAATAAATTCCGTCTATGTAGATATTATTTTCATTGCATTGTGATTTTATTTTTAATTCCAACTAACTTCTGAAAATTGTGCGGACGCACATAAGTTTCCCGTGCTGTTAGATTTTGTCGGTATATCTCTTGTGATGTAGGGATTCTTATCTGACACTGTGAGCTTTATCCACCGCCTTTGCGCTTTATCTGATGTTTGGAGTATTATCTCACATTAGGTTTTTTGATGATGTTGTCGGCTTGTGAATTATTTTCACCTAAGGTTTGATATACTCTTAGCTTATTTATCCGTCTGTGGTTTTAAATCCAAGGGAAATGTTTTAACTTTGTTGACTTCATGTTATCAAACACATCTCATCCAATCGTGCGGATACCCTCATTCATCTTTTGTTTGTTTACTATTTTATTAAACCTAAGATAATTTGCCCAAAAGATTCAATTTTTAAACTCACACCTTTTAAGTCAAAACTTCGACACTAGGTCGTCACATCTTCAAAATCTCGTCCATACCCATTTTATAGCCAAACGAACCATTTTTATCAAACAAACAATTTTAACCAAAAAACAGATATTTCAAAAGGTTCCTGCGGAGTACCGCAGACGCATTGGGTGCTAATACCTTCCCATTGTATAACCAACCCCCGAACTCTCGGTCTCTTTCAAAACGCATTGTATTTTTATTACTTTTAAGTATTATTTTACATTGCATATTTTAGGGTTTTATTTCGCTCTTTTCCCTTTTCCCTTGGAAATAATAAAGCGCGGTGGCGACTCTTGCTTTTTGGGAGTCAAGTTAATTAATAGCTTGATCTCCGATTTTCACCGCTACAGAATTTGCGACTCTGTTGGGGAACAGATTGACCTCTTGCTGGTCCATTCCTAAGTGGGTTAAGCCTAGTTTGTCTTATCTATTTTATTGATATTTGATTGTTTGATTATATGTATATATTGGGGTTATTTGGGTGTTGGTAATATTTATAAAGGACAAGTCCTATACCCGGACTAAGTTACACTTAGGAATAGGACGGGCGGTATAGTCATGTTAACTTTGAGGGAGTAATCCCGAAGAAGGAGGCATGAGATCCCCCACTCAGTGGAAGGCCCTTTTGAATGTAATATTTGTTTACCGAGTAATCGGGAAGACATTATTATTTTCAACCTGGGAGCCAGAGAAGCTGGGAACCGTAGAACCCTAACCCATCTTGGCCTTTTAGGTGTAGCGCGGAGATTATAACGGAGTAATCCGGAAGTAATTGTTACGCGATGCTACGCTCGGATGAGTTTCTCTTGAGAATATTGCTTATTATTGAGTAATCAAGACTTTGGTAATATCCGAAGGAGGAATATAGACTCCGGGAACTCTTAGAACCTTGTTCTACAGGTGTGATTAAACCGTTAGTACATACCTTGGGGGTGTTCCTTACCTTGACTCCATGCTCGTGACGTTGAACCTTTCGACTTTATTTGTGATCTTGCTTGTGGTTGTTGCATAGCCATGCATTCATGCATCCATAAAACCCTTTTCACTTGACTTTGAAGGAATTTGGAGGTCTTTCTTTGTAAACATCACACGTTTCGTCAAGCTCAATGGATCTTGGGTGTTGATAGGGCGAAAACCCTAATCCACCAAAATGGATGATTGATCTTGATGATAACTTGATCAATGTTTGGAGCCAATTTAAAATTCATCTTCTATCTTCATACTTTGATGTTTACAACTTAATATCTTGAGTTCCTTGAAAATCAAATAAAAACTCTCTTTTGCATATCATACATCATTCTACATTTTTTTTGTTTCACTTTCAAAGGTCTTTTTCCGAGTCTTATTTTTCCTTTGGTCTCACCAGTACAATACTCGCGCTAAGAGAACAATGGAGAATATCAAGCAAGAGGTTTCTGAACTTCGTAGAGAGATGACTAATTTGAAAGCTAGTATGGAGCACTTAACTGGTTTGGTTGAAATTCTGGTTGCCGCCCAAGTCAATCCTTCTAGGAGGGACGAAGCGATGATAAAAGTCTTCACTGAAACTCTAAAATCATTCTCTCATGAGAAGGTGATGGTTAATGCACCTAATGACTTTCCTGACAAGGTGAATGTGGGAGTGCGTCTAGAAGAGGATGTTGGGAAGGGATGTTCATATGAAGATGGTAGCTCAACTAATGGTGTGAGTAAGTTTGATAACAACTTTTCCAAGAAGAGAACCAGAGGAAGAAATAATCATTGTCAGAATCATCATGTTTCTCCTATTCATCAACAGAATCAGCAAGTTCCTAATCAGAGGAAAACCCAGTTTGATCCAATTCCAATTACCTATACAGAGTTGTTCCCTATCCTGATGCAGAGGAATTTGGTTCAGACCCGACCTCCACCGAAGGTTCCTGAGAAAATACATTGGTACTACAAAGCTGATTTGGCTTGTACCTTTCATCAAGGTGCTCCTGGGCATGACTTGGAGGGTTGCTTTGCTTTGAAGATTGAGGTTCAGAAGTTGGTCAGAAGTGGTATCTTGTCATTCAAGAATGTTGGTTTTGAAGTTCAAATCAAGCATGTGCCGAAGAGTAAACACGATTGATGGTCACTTTGAGTTTTGAAGGATGTTTTCGGTAATTCAAGTCCAGATGGAAAGCCTTCCCAGATTATTAACTTATTCATGCTTTTTGTAATTTTTCTTGTTTATCAAAACATTGTTTGCATGTAAGAACTTGTTTGCATCTGAATGATTATCTTAATACAATGAGTATGTTTGTATTGAAGAAATTCATTCGTTTCACTCATATTTGTTTTCAAAATTTAAATTTCTTTTGGCATTATGATACCAACTTGTTGCCCATTCTCTTGCCTAGGCAGAGATTGAAGGGAGGATGATGATCTAAAGAACATAAAATCTCTGGTTGTTTGCTTTTGGATAAAATCTTGCTGATGATGTACATGCATTGTTTCAAATCCCTAAACACCGGAGATATAAGGAAGATAATCCCTTGCTAACCCCTTTTGAGCCTTTGAAGCAGAAGTTTCTTTTCTATACGAAAAAACCTTGAATTTTAACCTAGGGCAGGGTAGTTTTTAGTTAATCTGACTGAGTGTTCAAAATTCATAAGGAAGATATTTTTTGAAGAGAAACTACGAGGGCTATCCTTCATGTATAATGAATCTAGAGGATGTGGAACCACAATGTTATCCCTCATTCATCAAGAAACGAGGCAATCACAATCCTCTCAACAAGCAAAGACAAGCTAATGTCACACATTTTGTTCAAAAAGTCAAAAATCAAGAAAAAGAAAAGCCTGCTAAGTCAAAAAAAAAACATAAAAACGTGTGACTTAGGCAAAATTAAGGCATCCCGCTGGACTATCAATTCAAAAAATTAGTTCAGGCAAAAATTAGGGAAAATAAAAATTGCAAAGAAAGGACTACAAAGAAAAGTCCTCAGCAAAGAACAAATTGGTGACTACAAACACGAAGACATGAGGGTGGTTTCTACTCCGAAAACCTCGTCGTTTCCTTAACCGTCACAAAATCCTTTTGAGAGGTGAACGCTCATGTTGAATTAACTGAACATAGGATTGGAGAACATCATGAAGGGGGGTGGGCACCAAATATTTTGAGCCTTAAATCCTTTTTTCTAAAACCATGAACCAGACCACATTACAACCTTCAAAAGTCCTAATTGAAGCAAGGTTATTTTGAAAGCATACTTCAATGAGATAGTGTTCCTAACTCCCATGAATGTTCTAAATAGTTATGTTGGTATCATATGTTTTTCCTATACAAAAATAAATGATGCTCTAACTCGCAAAATTTGTGCGATATCTTTTCAAAATCTTCAAGACTTACATAACTGTTGCATTAGAATTTTCATTCTCATAATAAAATTTTCTAACTGCAAAACATTTGTTTGAGATCAAGGAAACTCACATATAAGCACCAGTGATGAGTCTCTTCTTAAGGCCTGAAGCTCTGTTGAGTAATTGGCGGATCATTTCAAGAAAAAATCATATGCAGGGGCATGTCACCTGAAGACCTTAAGCACGGACATGTTGCTTCTCCTAATTAATGCTTTCCCAACTTGTTTGCTCGTTTGGGGCAAAAATTCGAAGACTTTGTTGTGCCGACTACAGTCAATCCGGGGTAATCACGTAGAGATTTGATGAATCTCTCTAAGAGTTTGAAGACACCAGAGCATGGTGAATTCCGGGTCTTTTGTAAAATCCTCTTGACACGATTTCTCCTCATCAACCATATAGCTCGGGGCATTTTAGAGGTGAAGCTATTCGCAAGAATTGTCGTGCATCAGCAGTAAACTTGGGGCATCCAAAATTAGTCCCAGGGGCAATCCAGATTTGTCAAAGATATGTGATATGTTTTGCACACATTATCAGAGGGTGGTGTTCCCAGTATCTCCAGTTAAGCATGGCTTTTTCCAGCTAAAACATTGTTTGTGTTGTTATCCTTTCAATGGATTATTGACAATGGAAGACTGGACTTTGGGTTTTCTACCTGAAAATATCTTCCTCTCCAGAGATATTTAAGCCTTGTAAAAAGACCTTGCTCCAATGATGGCCTGTGTTCTATCTCCAGTAATGTTCCCATCTTGTTGAGATTAGCCGAGTGTCGGGTTGTACTGGGATGTCTTATCATCTTCTGTCTATCTCCCATGTCTGTTTTGTCAACATATACATGACATTCATTCATTCGTTCATACTTGCATCATGCACGCACATTTGTATTTGTTGATATCTTTGAGTTCGTATGCCTTGGTTATGTCTATCCAAATAACATATTTGATCTTTCCAAATAGAGTGTCAACTTAAGCAGAAAGTGCACCTCTTTTCTAATTCCCCACTGAGTTAACTCTCGTGGAAGAATCTTGCTTTAGCTTTCCTTTTCCATCTCTGGATAGGATAAATCCCCATTTGAGTTGTTTCCTCATTGGGTGGAGTCTTGTTTGACTATTTTCTCTCCAGTTTATTCCTGGATTGAGCCTTGTCTCTTGTGAACGATACCCTGTGGATCTCTCTAGGCTGTGAAACCTAGATGGAGAGTGCATTTATTTTGCAACGTAAATACTTGGTCTCCTCAAGAAGGATTTATTCATGGTTCCCCATTGAAGATGAACTTTATTCCCCAGCAGTGTTATCACCACCTTCTTCTGGAATATCGACATGACAACAAGCGACTGACTCTTTATTTGAGCAGTTTGATTATTTCTGATTTCTCTACGACAAATGGCGGTCTCTTCATGAGCAGTTTGTCCATCCTCGATGAAATTATTGATTCTCACCTCCAGCAATATCTTCATGATATTTTATGGGTATCTTTGAGAAAACAGCAAGCGGCAGTCTCTTCGTGGACAACTTGTATGTTATCAACACTTTTAAAAACAACAAGCGGTAGTCTCTTCATGGACAACTTGTATGTTATCAACACTTCTCAAAACGGCAAGTGGCGGTCTCTTCATGAGCATCTTGTACGGAAAACGACAAGTGGCGGTCTCTTCATGAGCAGCTTGTACGGAAAACGGCAAGTAGCAGCTTCTTCATGAGCAGCTTGTACGTTAGTATTTTTGGAAGACAGCAAGTGCCAGCTTATCTATTTGAGCAACTTGTATGTTATTGTTACCTTTGAAAAAACAGCAAGCGGCGGTCTCTTCATGAGCAACTTGTGTGTTATTGTTATCTTTGAAAAATGGCAAGTGGCAGCTTCTTCATGAGCAGCTTGTACGTTAGTATTTTTGGAAGACAACAAGTGGCAGACTCTTCATGAGCAGCTTGTGTGCTTTAATATTCTTTGAAGACAGCAAGTGGCGGTCTCTTCATGAGCAGCTTGTGTGCTTTAATATTCTTTGAAGACAACAAGTGGCGGTCTCTTCATGAGCAGCTTGTATGTTACTTACACCTTTGAAAGGAAGCAAGTGGCGGCCTCTTTATTTGAGCAACTTGTGTATCCCCAACAATAATGTCTACTCAGCAAATGGCATCCCTTTCGGAAAAGTCCCGTGGGGAAGTTTGTTATTTTATCCTTTTCAAGCGATATCTTGGTTAGAGAAGAAAGGTGTTACCGTTCTTGGTAAAATTCAGAAATCAGAGATGTTTATCTCCAGCCACAATGCTGATGTCAATCATTTTATCTCCAGCCACAGTGTTGATGTCAATCATTTTATCTCCAGCCACAGTGCTGATGTCAATCATTTTGTTTTCCAGCCACAGTGCTGATGTTAATCACTTTCCAGTCTCAGTACTGATGTCCATCATTTTCTTTTCCAGTCACAGTACTGATGTCCATCATTTTCTTTTCCAGTCACAGTACTGATGTCAATCATATGCTTTTCTAGTCACAGTACTGATGTGAATCATTACCTTTTCCAGTCTCAACACTGATGTAAATCATTCAAGAGTCTCTCATTTGAAGTTTGTGACTCTGTTTCCCCAGTGGAGTTACAACCTCTTCCTCTGTGGGATTACTGTATAATGTGCTTGGTTTCTCCAGCATAGTCTGTCTCATATGGCGTCATTCCCCATAAAATTCAAAACATCACATTCATATCATATCATGAACATAATCGCGGTATCTTAAGGCCAAAAATTGTGTATTCTATATTTAAGTCCCTTCAATCTCGTCGAAATGAAGATCACAATCTTCATATCTCCAGATAGAAGAAACTTAAATAGGGGCAGCTGTTGTACCCCAATTTTTGACCTAAGATCCCATTTTTATTTTTGCATTTTTAAAGATAAGTCAAGGTCACGAAATACGGTCGATTTTAACGTCTCACCTTCGAGCTTTGACTATGCGAAGATTGTCAAGTGTTTTGAACATTTTTAGCATATGTATCACTAATTTTTAATCGCATACAAAGGTGTATGTTCATGTTTTCTTTTGTGTCATGTGCAGAGACAGGTCTGAATCAAGAGCATCAGGTGTCGCGCCTCAATTAAGGTTTTGAGTCTCCCAAGCCAAAAGTACGGTTGATTATGGATTCTCGAAGACTGATTCATCAAGGCACAACTGTTGCACCCTAAATGTCGCCCCTAATTTTTTCAGTCACACATTCATACCATATTTTGTCATTTGGTCACAGTCATTAGTAAATATCTTCATTCATCATATTTTGCATCATTAGTCGTATTTAAGTTGACCAGAAAAAGTCAGTTTGAATCAAAGTTTGCATCGTCTTTCAGTTGTAAAATACCCGACATTTCACTTCATTCATTTTTATCTGTTTACTATTTTCTTGCATTGCTCCGAGTTGTTTATATGTTGATAATAAAAATACTTCGGTTTTATAGACAGACTGTTAAAAGCGATTCGACACTATGCGGGAAATTAGCGAGAAAAATATTTCAAGTTTTCACCCTTTACCGATCATTTTATGAATCTGTGTTTCGTGTAGATTATGACGGTATGATCGCTTTATTTTTTTCGATACAATTTGAAGTCTCGTTTTTAACCGTAAACATCTGTTTTAGCCCGATATTTTTATTATCATTTTATTTTGATTTCGACTTTTTGAATATTTTTTATTTAATCTTTGTGACATGTAGTTTATTTTAATGTGTTCACATTAATTTTTCGAATAAATTTTCTTCCGTTTTTTTATTGTTTTTAGTCATTTTGGGTCTTTATTTTTTATTCAGAAACGATTCAAAAAAATTATTTTAAATGGAGTTAATTTTAATATTTTTAGTCTTTTTGGTTATTTTTATCATTTAAGGGCTATTTGGTCACAAAAAATATTATTTACACTGTGCTTGATTCTTATTGGCTGTTAGCAAAAATAACGGATAGATGCAGATTTAATAATTTTGGACGGATTGGATTAAACCTGAAAACAATATCAAAGCCTTGAAATTCTTCACATCAGATTCACTCATCTTCTCCTTCAACACTTTCTGGTATCCTAAATTAATTATAGAATATTGCATTATGGCAACCACATCTCTTCATTCTCCCTCTCAGTAGAAAACCGTCAACAAAACATCATACTCTCACCCAAGCACACATTCACTGCAGGCTTCTACCCTATAGGTGAAAATGCTTATTCATTCGCCATCTGGTTCACGCAAAAACACAAACACCTTAACAACAACAAAACCACCATTATTTGGATGGCAAATCGCGACCAACCCGTCAACAGAAAACGCTCAATGCTTTCTATTCTCAAAACCGGCAACCTCGTCTTAACCGACGCAGCTCAATCCATTGTTTGGTCCACAGACACCCAACCTTCATCGATCCATAACCCCTTCATCTTCACCATTCAATTATTGTCACCTCCCTCCAAACAGCTTCCACGACCCACCCTCTCCGTGAGCTTACCTCCATCAAACTACCATCCATGAACCTTCGTCGAACTCACCCACCTTCTGTCTACTTCCTCCGGCTTCATCATTAATTCATCTATAGAACCCGTAAAACTTTCATCCTTCCGCCAAAAGTAGCGGCTTACGTCTGCGAGTGTTATGCCACACAAACTCCCACCGTCAATTCTTCTCCAGTCCGCATCAACAACAATCCGCTCAGCTTCTGACTTCAACAAATTTCGACACTGTCCACCACTACTTCCGCAGCTGATATCGCAGCTTCCTCACTCTGATGTTTGCCTCGCGTCTTCCCGCTGAAGCCTCCCTCTGTTGTTGCGCATTTCTTCATGCAGTAGCACTCTCTTCATTATTGTTCAAACAACAACAACACCTCATTTCCTTTTGGTAACTTTCCTTTTATTCTTTCTAATTAATATTGTTGAATTGAAATTAATATGGTGTGTTGTTGTTAACATGATTGGATTAATGTTGAAACTCTGTTGAAGATAAATGGGGTTTATACTTGTTTCACTAATTGATGATGATTTTGATTGGTTGTGTTTGATTTTTGAATCGGTTTTTGAGATGTTCAAATGAATTGATAATATTAGAAAAGAAAAGTGAAGTGGTGATGTGTTTCTTTTCTTATAAATGGTAGAGTTTTGAAACAATTGTGTAAAAATGGATGTGATCACATTGTTATTCCTATTTGTTATTAATTTGTGCTAGATATCTGAGCTGAGCTGTTAGTGTTGTTGGTTAAACAATAGCATGTTTATGCTAATGGTTAGTTAATTGTGATGAATTTTTGTTGCTTCTCGGATTTGGTTAGATTGACTTTAGTTCGCTTTGAGCTCAACTTTCCATGTTTTGAATATTGGATTGAATAATAGCATGAGTTTCTTTCGTTTTAGTTCATTTGTGAATTGAAATACTTGAATAATTGATTGTTTGGTTTTTTGAATTATTCATATGCATTCATGCAATTTCATTTCGATTTATACTTTGTTATTACCAACACATGTTCTATTTGTTGCAATTTCATTTGATTTTATTTTTATACTTCGTGACTACTAACACATGTTTTAATTGTTGCAATTTCATTTTTATATCTCTTATGCTACTAACAAGTTTGTTTACTGTGAAGGTTTCCGAGAACTGTTTCAAGCGTTCGTTCTCGCATAGCGCATTTATACTTTTTCTTTATTCCCTTTTTACCTTACTATTTTGATTTAATATTTGGTACTGTAAATATATATTGGTACATAATATTTTTTACTGTATATTTTACTCATTTCATTGGTAAATAAATTCCGTCTATGTAGATATTATTTTCATTGCATTGTGATTTTATTTTTAATTCCAACTAACTTCTGAAAATTGTGCGGACGCACATAAGTTTCCCGTGCTGTTAGATTTTGTCGGTATATCTCTTGTGATGCAGGGATTCTTATCTGACACCGTGAGCTTTATCCACCGCCTTTGCGCTTTATCTGATGTTTGGAGTATTATCTCACATTAGGTTTTTTGATGATGCTGTCGGCTTGTGAATTATTTTCACCTAAGGTTTGATATACTCTTAGCTTATTTATCCGTCTGTGGTTTTAAATCCAAGGGAAATGTTTTAACTTTGTTGACTTCATGTTATCAAACACATCTCATCCAATCGTGCGAATACCCTCATTCATCTTTTGTTTGTTTACTATTTTGTTAAACCTAAGATAATTTGCCCAAAAGATTCAATTTTTAAACTCACACCTTTTTAGTCAAAACTTCGACACTAGGTCGTCGCATCTTCAAAATCTCGTCCATACCCATTTTTTAGCCAAACGAACCATTTTTATCAAACAAACAATTTTAACCAAAAAACAGATATTTCAAAAGGTTCATGCGGAGTACCGCAGACGCATTGGGTGCTAATACCTTCCCATTGTATAACCAACCCCCGAACTCTCGGTCTCTTTCAAAACGCATTGTATTTTTATTACTTTTAAGTATTATTTTATATTGCATATTTTAGGGTTTTATTTCGCTCTTTTCCCTTTTCCCTTGGAAATAATAAAGCGCGGTGGCGACTCTTGCTTTTTGGGAGTCAAGTTAATTAATAGCTTGATCTCCGATTTTCACCGCTACAGCACCCTGGCAAGATATAGGAATCGGGTCTGGTAATGCTAGTCGTCAACAGATACACCCTGGCAAGATACAGGCATTGGATCCTCAAACTCTTCAGACGCACCCTGGAAAGATACAGGAATCGGGTCTGGTAATGCTAGTCGTCAACAGATACACCCTGGCAAGATACAGGCATCAGATCCTCAAACTCTTCAGACGCACCCTGGCGGGATACAGGAATCGGGTCTGGTAATGTTAGTCGTCAACAGATACACCCTGGCAAGATACAGGCATCAGATCCTCAAACTCTTCAGACGCACCCTGGCAAGATACAGGAATTGGGTCTGGTAATGCTAGTCGTCAACAGATACACCCTGGCAAGATACAGGCATCGGATCCTCAAACTCTTCAGACGCACCCTGGCAAGATACAGGAATCGGGTCTGGTAATGTTAGTCGTCAACAGATACACCCTGGCAAGATACAGTAATCGGATCCTCAAACTCTTCAGATGCACCCTGGCAAGATACAGGAATCGGGTTTGGTAATGCTAGTCGTCAACAGATACACCCTGGCAAGATACATGAATCGGATCCTCAAACTCTTCAGACGCACCCTGGCAAGATACAGGAATCGGGTTTGGTAATGTTAGTCGTCAACAGATACACCCTGGCAAGATACAGGAATCAGATCCTCAAACTCTTCAGACGCACCCTGGCAAGATACAGGAATCGGGTCTGGTAATGTTAGTCGTCAACAGATACACCCTGGCAAGATACAGGAATCGGATCCTCAAACTCTTCAAACGCACCCTGGCAAGATACAGGAATCGGGTCTGGTAATGTTAGTCGTCAACAGATACACCCTGGCAAGATACAGGAATCAGATCCTCAAACTCTTCAGACGCACCCTGGCAAGATACAGGAATCAGGTCTGGTAATGCTAGTCGTCAACAGATACACCCTGGCAAGATACAGGAATCGGATCTTCGAACTCTTCAGACGCACCCTGGAAAGATACAGGAATCGGGTCTGGAAATGCTAGTCGTCAACAGATACACCCTGGCAAGATACAGGCATCAGATCCTCAAACTCTTCAGATGCACCCTGGCAAGATACAGGAATCGGGTCTGGTAAAGCTAGTCGTCAACAGATACACCCTGGCAAGATACAGGCATCAGATCCTCAAACTCTTCAGACGCACCCTGGCAAGATACAGGAATTGGGTCTGGTAATGCTAGTCGTCAACAGATACACCCTGGCAAGATACAGGAATCGGATCCTCAAACTCTTCAGATGCACCCTGGCAAGATACAGGAATCGGGTCTGGTAATGCTAGTTGTCAACAGATACACCCTGGCAAGATACAGGAATCAGATCTTTAGTTGTGACCGTTGATAGAAATTATCTTTGTATTAACCTTTGTCCTGAAAAGACAAAACGTTAGTTGTGTATAATGTCATGATGTATGACATGTGAGATGTTCTCAGAATAAGTGAGATCGTATGTTCATGATGCGTATGTGCATGCTATAATGTATGAAGATGTGATGTTTATGAATATATGTTTTTGTCTAGGAAAGTAAATCCTTGACGGATGCCGGGAAGTTAAATCCCTGGCTGATGCTGAATAGAGCTTTGTTTCCGCTGGGGACGATTGTTGCAAGAATACCGGTAGGAGAAAATGACTCCGTTGGGGAATAAACTTGGCGAATGGATTACTCTGCGGGGAGAAAATTACTCTAGCGACCTTGCTGGGGAATAATACTCTGTGGGAAGAGAAATACTCTGTTGAGATGCTTGATGATAATTCCGCTGGAGATACCGTTGTTATGTTGGAAGTTTTAATAGACTCCGCTGGGGATGAGAAGACTTTGCCGAGGACGATCTTTCCGTGGCTTTTGGCTGAGGATAACCCAGTTATATCCTGGTAGGGAAATAACCTTCAGAATAAAGCCGGGGGCGCGTTCGTGCTCTGCGAGTGATAAGCTTCCAGAATCTAATGGGGATAAGCTTCCTGTTGGGGAGATGGATTCCACTTTCCTAGGGGAACTTCAGGACTGGACTCTCCTGGGGAATTTTTGAGCTATATTGGGGAAGTGGCTCCGCTGAATGTCTGATATACCGCCGGGGAACAATCTTAGATCAAGATTGCTGGGGATGCTTGCTGAGGAATGTTGAGATCTGCTGGAGGATACCCAACTTCCTTAAGGCTGACAGGATAACTCTGCTTGGGGAGAGTGCATTGACTTGCTGGCTCATTCTCTGGGGACTTAAGATATCTTGGTTATGTTCTTCGGCTGAACTTACCTCGGTACCTTGGTGGACAGAACAATTAGATCGCTTAGACAACTCATTATTGCCCCTGTTTCTAGTGTTACCTGTAATTAATCCTTTGTTTCGTATGCAAACATTTATGAGTTAGCAATCATTGTCAAATGCATATATCACAAATTGAACCTTGGACGTTCTTCGCAAAACAAAACAGAAAAGGAAAAACAATTGGCAATTTTAGCTGAAAAGTGAATTTATATTGATTTTTGAATTTGCCTGTAAATAGGCGTTTATGTACAAGAGGATGACGTCCTAGTAAGAGAACGCCACTGAACAAAAGAGTTTATACAATTCGTATAAGGGAAAACAAAACAGCTATGTGAAAAGAATAATCCCAATGGGTTCCAACTCTGCTATCGCCTTTATATCTTCGAGCGTCTCATCACTTTGCTGCTCAGTTGACGATGAAGCTGATTGATCGATGTCGTCTGAACTTGATAGTTGATACCGAATTCTGGATGCAAGGTGATCCAATGAGACATAGTATTACGCTTTAATCCCTAACTTTTGCCTGGACCTCCCTTTCGGGTTTTCAGTCCACCGGGATACCCATTTTTTCCCAAGCCGCCTTTTCAGGTTTTCGACTTGCCGGGTGTACAGATTTGTTTTATTTCATCCCTCATTTTGCCCGAACCCTTTTGGTTCGCCGGGAAGCCCTAATTTTTGCCTAGGTATGTCAACCTAGCGGGTCTTTTATCATATGTAGTATCTTTTTACTATGTATGCATTGGCGGGGTGAGGAAGGTCGTCACCATCCATGGTGGTTAGGATCATGGCTCCTCCTGAGAACACATGTTTAACCATAAATGGCCCTTCGTACGTAGGGGTCCATTTGCCCCTGGGATCACTCTGAGGAAGGATGATGCGCTTGATTACCAGATCCCCAACTTGATACTCTTGTGGTCTGACTTTTTTGTTAAATGCCCTGATCATCCGTTTCTGATACGTCTGACCATGACAAATAGCAGCAAGTCTCTTTTCGTCAATTAGGTTTAATTGATCAAGTCGTGTCTGGATCCAATCATCTTCGCTCATATCTGCCTCCTTCATTATCCGGAGAAAGGGTATTTGCACTTCAATCGGTAAGACTGCCTCCATGCCGTAGACCAAGGAAAAAGGAGTTGCCCCGGTTGATGTCCTTGCTGAGGTATGGTACCCATGTAGAGCAAACGGTAACATCTCGTGCCAATCTTTATAGGTCACTGTCATCTTCTGCACAATCTTCTTGATGTTCTTATTCGCTGCTTCTACAGCCGCATTCATCTTCGGCCGGTAGGGAGAAGAGTTGTGGTGCTGTATTTTAAATTGCTCGCAGAGCTCAGTGATCATTTTGTTATTGAGATTGGTACCGTTGTCCGTAATGATCCTTTCAGGTACACCGTATCGACAGATCAGGTTATGCCGAATGAACCGTGCCACAACATTCCTGGTTACAGTGGCGTAAGAAGCTGCTTCAACCCACTTTGTAAAGTAATCGATCGCTACCAGGATGAAGCGATGCCCATTGGATGCTGTAGGTTTAATCTCACCGATCATATCAATGCCCCACATTGCAAAAGGCCAAGGTGCAGTCAAGACATTCAGAGGAACTGGAGGAACATGCACCTTATCTGCATAAATCTGGCACTTATGACATGTCCGAGAATGTTGGTAACAATCAGCTTCCATTGTGGACCAGTAATATCCTGCCCGAAGGATTTTTTTTGCCATAGTGTGTCCACTGGAGTGTGTTCCAAATGTACCTTCATGCAGCTCCGCCATGATCCTTTCTGCCTCAGTCTTATCCACACAACGCAGTAAGGTCGAATCATGGTTTCGCTTGTACAGGATGTCGTTACTAAGGAAGAACTTCGTTGCGAACCTTCTCAAAAACTTTTTATCATTGACAGATGCACCTTCAGGATACTCTTGAGCTTCCAAGTATCTCTTCACCTCATGGTACCAAGGTTTCTCAGTCACTACCTCAGCCTCGAGATCACAACAGTATGCCGGTTCGTCCAATTTCCAGATAATGACCTGGGGAGCCTCATTGTCCCATTTGACTTTGAACATGGAAGACATCGTAGCTAACGCGCCCGCCAGCTGATTCTCCTCTCTTGGGAAATGTTCAAAAGTTATCACTGTGAAGTGGGGGATCAATGTCAACACACATTCTCTGTAAGGAATAAGGTTCGGATGTTTTGTATCCCACTCGCCTTTGATCTGATTGATCACGAGAGCGGAATCTCCGAAGACACTCAGAAACTTGATCCTTAAGTCGATCACAGCTTGAATACCCATGATGCATGCCTCATACTCCGCCATGTTGTTGGTGCAGTTGAAACATAGCCGGGCAGTGAGTGGAGTATGAGTTCCTTGATGGGATATGATAACAACGCCGATACCGTTACCCAAAGCGTTGGAGGCTCCATCAAAGTGCATAGACCATCGGGATCCTTCCTCAGGTCCTTCATCCGGTCCAGGTACTTCACAATCAGTCACAATCATAATGCTCTCGTCCGGAAACTCAAAGTTCATTGACTGATAATCATCTACTGCCTGATGTGCCAAGTGGTCTGCCAATACACTTCCTTTGATAGCTTTCTGAGTCATGTACTGGATGTCGTATTCCGTCAAGATCATTTGCCATCTTGCTATTCTCCCAGACAGAGCAGGCTTTTCAAATATGTACTTTATTGGATCCATTTTTGAAATCAACAAAGTAGTGTGAGTCAGCATATACTGTCTCAGCCGGCGAGCAGCCCATACCAAAGCGCATCAAGTTTTCTCGAGCAGTGAGTATCGGGTCTCACAGTCGGTAAACTTTTTGCTAAGGTAATAAATGGCGTGCTCTTTTCGGCCAGACTCGTCATGCTGCCCCAACACACACCCCATTGAGTTGTCAAGTACTGTCAGGTATAGTATCAGAGGTCTCCCTTCAACCGGTGGCATAAGGATGGGTGGTTCTTGGAGATACTCTTTGATTCTGTCAAAAGCGGCCTGACATTCATCATTCCAACGTACTACCTGATCTTTCTTCAGCAGCTTGAAGATTGGTTCACAGGTAGCGGTTAGGTGCAAGATGAATCAGGCAATGTAATTCAGGCGTCCCAGGAAGCCTCTGACTTCTTTCTCTGTCTTAGGAACTGGCATCTCTTGAATAGCTTTAACCTTGGCAGGGTCCACTTGAATACCCTTGTCACTTACGACGAAGCCCAACAACTTTCCAGATCTTACCCCGAAGGTGCACTTGTTCGGGTTCAACCTCAGCTTGTACAACTTCAGGCGGTCAAACAACTTCTGTAGATGGTCAAGGTGTTCCTCCTCAGTTTGGGACCTTGCAATCATATCATCGACATACACTTCAATCTCGTGATGGATCATATCATGAAATAAAGCAACCATGGCACGTTGGTAGGTTGCCCCAGCGTTTTTCAACCCAAATGGCATGACCTTGTAGCAGAAGGTGCCCCACTGAGTAACAAAGGTAGTTTTTTCCATGTCTTCAGGAGCCATCTTGATCTGATTATAACCTGAAAAGCCATCCATGAAAGAGAACACCTTGTGCTGAGCAGTATTATCAACCAGAACGTCAATGTGAGGTAGGGGAAGTAATCTTTGGGGCTGGCCCTGTTCAGATCCCTGTAATCAACACACATTCTGACCTTACCATCTTTCTTCGGTACCGGCACCACATTGGCAACCCACTGAGGGTAAGAAGTCACTGCAAGAAAACCGGCATCAAACTGTTTCATAACCTCAGCTTTGATCTTCTCAGACATCTCTGGACGCATACGGCGGACCTTTTACTTAACCGGAGGGAAATCTTCCTTGGTGGGCAAATGATGGACCACAATGTCGGTATCTAACCCGGGCATGTCTTCGTAGGACCAGGCAAAGATCTCCACATAATCATGTAACATCTGAGTCAACCGTTGCTTCACGCTGAGCTCTAGATTGGCACCAATCTTAACTTCCTTTCTGTCCGACTCAGTACCCAGATTTATTGTTTCCACTGGCTCTTCATGTGGTTGAATTGCCCTCACTTCCTGGAGTAACAGTCTTGTAAGCTCACCAGGCACTTCGCAATCATCTTCACCTTCGTCTTCGGCTAAGTTGATCGGATTTTCGAAGTCATAACTGGCAGTAGCAGAGTCGTTACCAGTGAGATCCAGAGTGGATTGAAACCTGTATGGGTGAGTGTGTGTAAATACAGCTGTTTTGCAATATATAAAGAAGGAAAGAAAGAAAGGGAGCACAAGATTTGAAATGTGAAAAAACGTCCAAGGTCTTTATTCATGATATATGTAAATGACAGTTAATAAGCCCTCACAAATGAGACCACGGTGCCCCGGGTAAGACACCGGGCCATAAAGTTTCAATTCATTGTTTATTACAAATAACAAAAACAAAGGAATTCATTACTGCGTAACAAAAGTAACAGGTAGGTTGTCCTTTGCAGTCCAATTGTTAGGTCCACTGTCGGCCGTCGGATAAATCCAGCTGTCGAACTCAGATTCTTCCACCTCGTCATCATCCCTGATAGCATTCACTCCATGAGCAGGCAGGGGAGCTGTCACTACATTGGGCTTCTCAGGTGCCTCAAACTGTACCTCCTTTGCATCAATAAGGTCTTGCACCTTGTTCCTTAGGGCCCAGCAGTCATCAGTAGAATGCCCCGGGCTATCGAAGTGATAAGCACAGCGGGCATTTGGATTATACTTAGGAGATGCAGTATTCACAACCTTCGGAGCCTCTCTGACGGTCACCAAGTTGGTCGATAGCAATTGCGGCAAGATTTGTGACAAGGTCATATTCAGCCGGGTAAATTCTCTTCTGGGTCTCTCACCCCTTGGTTGATTAGTTTGCCGAGGAGCGGCAGCAGGCTTAGCAATTACCACCGCGTTGACAGATTGGAGGCGTTCTGGTTTGTCTTGCCTCCTAGGCCCATACACAACACTGGCCTCCTTTTTAAAAGGTTTCTTCTCAGCACTTGAAAACGCACCTTTCTGAATCTTTCCTGACTTCAAACCAGCCTCTATCCTTTCCCCAGTCAGAATAAGGTATGTGAACCCTGCAGATGAGTTGCCAATAAGATGATTAAAGAACGGCCTGAAGAGGGTCCCCAAGAACATATCTACCAATTCACGGTCGGTTAACGGAGGCTGCACCCTGCCAGCCAGGTCCCTCCACTTCTGCGCATACTCTTTAAAACCTTCGCCTGATCCTAGCGACATACCCTGGAGTTGGGTACGTGTAGGAGCAAGGTCGGCACTATATTGATACTGCTTGTAAAAAGCAGTAGCCAACTCCTCCCAGTTACGAACCTTGGTCCCATCCAACTGATAGAACCATTCGAGATGAGTCCCTGAAAGACTCTCCTGGAAGAAGTGGATCCACAAGTTTTTGTCCACTGTATACGGCTGAATCTTCCGCACATAGGATCTGAGGTGTAGCTTAGGGCAAGACGCCCCGTCATACTTGGTGAAAGATGGTGCTTTAAACTTATGAGGGATGATCACACCAGAAGATAAACCCAAGTCTCCGAAATCCAAACCAGGCACTTGTTGAATTTCCATGGCGTTCAGACGGTCTTCCAACTGCTTGTATCTGTCTTCAGCTGGAGGATACTGTTCCTTATTAAAATCAGTCTCGTTGTCAGAGACCACCGGACTTGGAGCCCTTCCCCCCTGGGGACTGTCTTTGCCTACAGAAGAACCAACTTCCTCATTCTGCAGTGTGTTACCAAACCTCCGGCCCGTGTTGAATAGAACAGTTCTCTTCTTCTTCTTCTTCTTCTTAACCAGCAGAGCCTTCAGCTCTTCTTGACCTTGAGACAAACCCATGATCAGCTCCTGAAATTGTGCGTTCTGAGCCTGAAGGGCCTTGATAGACAGCTCGGTAGATGATTCAGGGTTCATGTTGCTGAAATAAACAGCGAAGAACAGTAAGCAACCTGAAAAGCAGAGTACCTGCTATGCACATGATGAATGATATGTGTTTATGCAATGCATTCAAGGGTTCGAAAGTTCAAATTTGTTGTAGACAAAAAGGAACACACGTTATCATTAAGGAAATAATTGTTCAGTACATCAAAGCCTCATGGGCACACATTACAAAGCAAATCAATCCCAAAAGACACTACGCATCCTCTTCGGAGCAATGTAGGTGTTGAGATTCCTTTCCTCGTGCAGTAGGCGAGTGAGCTCCAAGACCTTCTTTTCACTAGCATGTAGACTGGTCTCAAGAGAATTCCGTTCTTCCTTAAGCTGGATCCAGCTCTTCTGCATCTCTTCCCAGGACGTGGGCATGTCAGGATGTTGAATGGTGTAGGACACCTCTCCTTCCAATATTGGCTCTTTGATCACAGGGAGAACATGAGGATATGGCATCACTAACTTCTGGGAGCAGGCTCGTACCCACTTGAGATAAAGTTCCAACGGGATGGAGTTCCTGTGCCCCAGGGTCTTGCTGTCTATCCTACTTGACATCCTCCAAGCTCTGATAAATCTCTGGCGAAGTCCTTGCGCATCATTGTCGAAGTCAAAAACTATGTCAGGAATTAACATGTCATGGGGGTCGTCCCTCCGAGCATAACCAAACTGTCTCCAAGCCAGGCACGGGTTGTAAGTAATACCTCCTCTGATTCCAAGTAAAGGAACATTAGGGTACTCCCCGCAACGATCAATGATAGTGACATCCTCTCTGGACCGAGAGCACCAATGTATATCATCATGTGTAAGAGTCATCAATCGCTGTGACCATCTCAAATCCCGCTCGTTCTTCAAAACTACTTGCGGAAGGTGCGAAATAAACCACCTTCCCAGGAGAGGAGTACAACACATAAGGACACCTCTTTTTCTCATGGTTCGAGTGTAACATGAGTGAAGGATGTCCCCAAGCAACGTAGGTATAGGATTCCTGGACATGAAGATCTGGACAGCACTGATATCTATAAGCTGATCTGGATTAGGGAACAACACCAAACCATAGACAATGAGGGCCACAACTTCTTCAAAAGCTTGTAGGTCAAGGGAGTTCCAACATTCCTGGGCCTTCTCAAACAGAAACCTGGCTAAGAACCCTTTGATACCACTTCTAACTTCCCAATGTCCCTTGAGGTCAGATGATTGTAGGTGTAGTGCTTTAGCAATCTCTTCGAGCTTGGGTTCCTTTTCCGTACCGTTGTAGGGTAGTTGATCAAGGATAGGGATCTTCAGAAGCCGGGAGAACTCCTCCAATGTAGGTACCAGTTGGTAATCCAGGAAAGTAAAGCAATGGTGCAGAGGGTCAAAGAACTGGAACAGGACCTTTATCATATCTTCCTCAATGTTGGTGTTGACCAAGCTGATGAGTCTTCCATGTCTTTCACTGAATGAAGAGCTCTCGGGAATCCTGGATATAAGCTCCTTAAGCTGAGGAGGGATCCTTACAAGGCTGATCTGAATTGTCTTTCTGCGAACAGTTTCCATGTCCTACAAAACAAGAACAAAGATGAAGATTCGAACCCCTGAAATGGTTAGTCAATGCATATGATGCTGTATGATGTCATGATACTATGATTAAACACACCACAAATATTTACAAAGGTAAACATGATAAGGCACACAAGTCACACCACATCCCTTAGAGTTTAGGCCTGCATGGGGTCTGGGTATTACCCTCTTGAAGTTGGTGGGCTCAACCTGTCCTATTAGAAGAAACGGGTTCTAAGGGTCCCAATATCACTGGATTGCTCTCATTGTTCATCGTTTCGATTTAGCCACTGAACTGGCGACCGAAATATTCCAAGAAAACAACCCTCAATTGAGTGTAGTATCGAGTATCAACCAACCTCGGACTGCACCAAAGTCAGTTATCTCACTACCCTAAAGAGGCCAAGATAGTTCAATTAAGGTTCCTAAGGTCAGTTGATGCTTCACGACACCACGCGGAGGCCCCGTACTCTCCTTGACTGAACTCAAGGGTTACCGGTACACACCAAAGTGCCACATCAATGTAGCAGACTGTTTCAACCATGTCGGTATACCCCGCACAGTTCCCTCACAGCCTTGTTGCTACTTTCTAAGAAGGTATCCCCAGATCCGGGTTAGGATCTATAGAACTCCCAAGACAGTCCCACAATAATAAAGCAAACAAGTCAAAGCAATTGAAAACACAAGTGATCCTAGTCCTAAGGTACACCTCACTTTAAAATTGTCCCCAGCAGAGTCGCCAGTTCTGTGATCGGTGGATCTGGAACTGACTGTTTAACGCTGGTTTCGTGAAATGTCGCGGAAGCAAGAGTCGCCACCGTCTTTTATTTTCTCCAACATGGAAAGGACAAAAGAACAGAAAAATTCCTTATGAGATATGTTTCTCGGTTCGGGAGGTAGATTTATAGAAAGGGAAGGTGTTAGCACCCTTTCTATCCATGGTTATCCATGGGCTCTTAGATACTTGCTCATTTGTGTTTTCAAAATGTTTGTTTTCTTTTCAAAGTGTGAGTGGGTTTGAAAAAGTTTCGTTTAAAGTTTCAGATCGACTCTTGTATCAGTCCTCAAGAGTGTTTGAAAAGTTGTTTTTGAAAGCTTTTTGAAAAGTGTAGGTGTGAAAAGAAGTTTTTGATTTGTTTTGAATTAGAGCAAGTATCTACGAGTCATCTACCTACCCTAAGGAATTAGGCTGTGTAAATGTCCTTAAGGTAGTGCCATCCCACCATTGAGAGGTAGGTAGCACCACCGTTGGAGGTGTTCGGGTCAATTCGAGGGTTAGGGACAGTGTGGTCACCAGAGCAAGAGTAGGACACCTTAGAAGCTACCCTTATGCCATGTTCATGGACATAAGGACTTACTAAAACGTCCTATACTCGACGACCACGTTTCGAGGGGCAAGGCAACAGTGAGGCGTACCCTAAGAGTGGTGTGTGAATTCGTGTATTGTTTTCAGTTATGTTTTATCTTGATCATGCATTGGGTGAGCTACGCTTTGATTTTATTTGGGCCATTCATTCTTTCATGTGATTAACAGTTTAAAGGTGCGGAAATTAAAATGCGGAAAATAAAGGTCCTACGCTATTACAAGGCGCGGGTCTATACATCGCCAAATTAACAAAGACCCGTTTTTTTTAATAAAATGCAGATAGTAAATAAATTTCCTAATTACTATTACAAGGCTTGAGCAATTACATAATATTAAAAAGGAAATAAAAAAAACGCGCGAAAAGAAATTGGAATCGAATATGCGAGGGCGTTGGACCCTTTAAAGAAGTTAAATGAAATTAAAACTTAATTAATTATTCAATAAAGAAAAGAAGTTATTTTTTATGTTTTTTGTATTTAATGGAAATAAATAGAATTAATTAAAATTAGAAATTAAATAAAACCCTAGTTCTAAATTGTTTCTAGTTATTAAAGAAAATATTTAAGTTTTGACCTAATTTATACTAATTATTTAATGCCATGTTTATTTACAAAATAATTAATAGTTAATAATAATAAGAATAAGAAGAAATTATTTTATTTAGAAAAAAGAAAAAAATGCTAAAAACCTAATTTCTACATATTTTAGTTATTAAGAAAACATTAAAATTGAAAACCTAAAATTAAACTAAATTGATTATTAGAATTTATTTACAAAAACTATTAAGGAATTAAAAATTAAATAAGCATATTTTATTTTTTTGATTTCTGATTTTTTTTTTTTTATTATGAAAATTAATTTTTGTGAATTAGATAAAATAATTAAAAGAATTTAAGAGAGAAAATCAAATAAAAATAAGTGAGAAAAAATGTGCAAACCATGGGGTATTCAGACCCAATTTTGGAGGTGTGTTTGAGAAATTTGGCCCAAGAGATCTGGCCCTTTTTGACTTTCTGGAATTGTGTATGGATCCTTGGACTAGCGCGTATGGTAGGCTGCACATGCTGGCCTTTGGATTGATCATGAAGCCACTTGTCCAGCCTGGGTGTTGGGATGCATGATGGTCTTTTGAGAGAGGCGCTACACTGGAACATGTTAATGAAAAAAATGTGAAATATACAAGGGGACCTGGGAATCGAACCCAGGTCCCAATACCTGCAAGCCAGCACATTAACCAACCCAACCAACGCGTTTATTTGTATGAATAATAGAACGTGATTATTATATGTGAAAACGAATGCTATTGGTATAAAATAAAAAATCACGCGCGAATATTCAAATCATCCAGTCACGTATGGACACGCCAGCTTCGTCTTCATCTCTTTGCCTGTAAACAATATCAAATAGCGGGGGTTTTAAACCCCCACTAAACTCAAACCTGAAAAATAGCGAATAGAATTTAAGCAAGCATAAAAAGGGCGCGATGGGTGATTTCAATTCGTTTGGATGTCACGATTCCAATGGTACTGGTTTCATGGCCTGATTTTTCCACATGAAAGAAACCTTAATTTCAAACTTCTAAAACCCTAGAATGCTTCCATGGTGAATTCCTATCTAGGCAGCCATTCTTCAATTGAATAATACTATTAGCTTCAGAAGGTCATGGTTAGTATAAATCAACAATCAAAATGCATGGAAAATGTCTAGAAATCAAAATACGATTATGGAAATTTTCAAGAAAAGAAAGACTCTGTTATACCGATTCCTTGAGTATGGAGACTTGATTTCAATTGCAAAAGCTTCCTGGGTGTCTTGGCAAGCTTTTGGAATAGCTTTTAGGCCTTGAAACGAGCTCTAACTAGGTTTTCAGTTTTGAGATTTTTGTGAAAAAAGTGCAATGTGTTCTTGTGTTTTGAGCGCAGCTTCTTGTCCTTTAGCATTAGGGTTCTCTTGTATATGTATCTGAGCATGATTAGGTTAAGAAAAACAAGCACATAACCCATGCATTGATGATTTGGATATTTGGTTTTCAATGATATCAAATCCAATCTTTTTGCCATGAAACCATTGCCAATTGCATAGAATCTTTCCTTTTTGGTGATGCACGAAATATTGGATCCATAAAGAGTGAATTGGCTGCACAAAAAGATTTGAAACACATGATTTAGTATTTTTCTCATATTTAATCTTAATTAAATGAATTAATAGGATTAAAAATTCAATTAATTAATTAAAAATAAGAAAATAACTCCCTTTTAGATTAATGGGTCGTGCATAGCTTTTGGATAATGATTCATGGAAGAAATTGAGGCCCATTAGCAATTTTGAGGCATTTGAAGTAAAGTTGACTTTTCAAAATTCCCAAAAATTTCCCAACTTCCACAAGGCATATCTTGCTCAATTTTTAAGATTTGATCATGTTCTTTGACATTTTGGAAAGGTCTTGAAGTCCTCTAACCAATGTCTTTTGTCCCATGTCATTTTGATTTACCAATATCAAGTTATGGTCTTTTACTTAAAGTGCCTTTTTGTTGACTTTTGAAAATGACCTATAATGTTGAAATTGATAACTTTTTGTGAGAGCATTTCTTGGACTTGAAGTGTGAAGATGAGTTTTAGGAAATGTCATTCTCTTCAAAATTAGCTTTGGATGGAATTTTTCTGATAAACCATGTGGAAGTTATGCCTTGGTCAATTTGTAGTTGACTTTTTCAGCTGCCCAAAAATGGAAACTCTTGCATCTTGAGACTTTTTGAGCCATGCTTTTGAGAATCATGATCAAGAATTGATCAAATGATGTTTGTGGCTTCAAAATAAGATGTTGACCAAAAAGTTTGACTTTTGACTGTCAAATGACCATTTTGCCCCTGCAGTTGACTGTTGAGCAATTAGGGTTTTTGACTGTGCAATTTTGTGCTGTGAGTCTTGAAACTTGGCATGTGGATGCTTGACAATGTTTATAGGCATGTGTGACTTGTTTGGACCCTTGGAAACTTCAATTTCTTTGCCAGAACCAAAACCCTAATTTTTGACTGTTAGGAGGCCATTGGACTGTGCAACCCTTGGGAGATTTTGAAGCATGCTCTTAGCAAACCTTGAAGAATATGGGAGGGCAAATTTTGGGGTACAACACCTAACCCTAAACCATAAACCCCAAACCCTAAACCTTAAACCCAAGACCCTAAGCCTAAACCCTAAACTCTAAACCCTAAACGCTACCCTAAATCGTAGCCCTAAACCTTATGCCCTAAATCCTAAACCCTAAACCCTAATTCCTAACCATAAACCTTAACCCTAACCCTAAACCCTAAACCCTTAAACCCTATACCCAAAACCATAAACCCTAAACCTAAACCCTAACCTCTAAACCTTAAACCCTAAACCCTAAACCTAAACCTATACCCTATACCCCAAACCCTAAACAATAAACCCTAAGCCTAAACCCTAAACTCTAAACCCTAAACCCTAACCATAAATTCTAACCCTAAACCCTAAATCCTAAACCCTAAACCCTAAATCCTAAACCCTAAACCTAAACCATAAACCCCTAAACCTTAAACCCTAAACCCTAAACCCCTAAACCTAAATTCTAATCCTAAACCCTAAACCCTAACCCTAAACCTTAAACCCTTTCACCCTAAACCATAAACCCTATCCCCTAAACCATAGACCCTAAAGGCTAAACCCTAGACCATATACCCTAAACCCCAAATACTAAACCCTAAATCTTAAATCCTAATCCCTAAACCATCAACCTTATACCTTAAATACTAAACCCTAAATATTAAACCCTTAAACCCTAAACCCTAACCCTAAACCCTTGACCCTTGACCCTGAACCCTAAACCCTAAACACTAAACTTAAACCTTTAACCCTAAACCCCAAAAAATAAAAACCTTAACCCTAAATCCTAAGCCCCTAACCCCAAACCCTAAACCCTAAGCCCTAACCTTAAACCCTAAACCCTAAATACTAAACTGTAACCCTAAACCCTAACCCTAAACCCTAATCCTAAATCATAAACCCTTAACACTAAACCCTAAACTCTAAACCATAACCCTAACCTTAAACCCTAAATCCTAAACCCTAAACCATAAAACCTAGACCTTAAACGGTAAACCCTTAACCATACCCCTAAACCCTAAACTTAAAGCTAAACCATAAACCCTAAACCATTAACCTTAAACCTTAAACCCTAAACCTAAACCTTAAACCCCAAACCCTAAACCTAAATCCTAAATTATAAACCCTAAATCCTAACCCTAAACCCTAAACTCTAAACCCTAATCCTGAACCCTAAACCATACACCCTAAATCCTAAACCCTAAACCTATACCCTATACCCTAAACTCTAAACCCTAAACCCTAAACCCTAAACCTAAATCCTAAACCCTAAACCTAAACCCTAAACCCTAAACCTAAACCATAAACCATAAACCATAAACCTTAAACCTTAAACCTTAAACCCTAAACCCTAAACCTTAAACCGTAAACCCTAAGCCTAAACCTTAAACTTTAAACCTTAGACCCTAACCATAAATCCAAACCCTAAACCCTAAATCCTAAACCCTAAATCCTAACCCTAAACCTAAACCCTAAACCCTAAACCTTAAACCCTAACCCTAAACCCTAACCCTAACCCTAAACCATAATCCTAAATCCTAAACCCTAAACTCTAAACCCTAACCCTAACCTTAAACCCCTAAATCCTAAACCATAAACCCTAGACCTTAAACCGTAAACCCTTAACCATACCCCTAAACCCTAAACCCTAAACTTAAACCTAAACCATAAACCCTAAACCCTTAAACCTTAAACCCTAAACCTAAACCCTAAACCCTAAACCCCAAACCCTAAACATTAAACCCTAAACCCAAAGCCTAAACCCTAAATTATAAACCCTAAATCCTAACCCTAAATCCTAAACCTTAAACCCGAATCCTAAACCCTAAACCATACACCCTAAATCCTAAACATTAAACCCTAAACCTAAACCCTAAACCTAAACCCTATACCTTAAACCCTATACCCTAAACCATAAACCTAAACTATAAACCCTAAACCTAAACGCTAAACCCTAAACATGAACCCTAAACCCTAACCTTAAACCTTAAACATTAAACTAACCCTAAACCATAAACCCCAAACCCTAAACCTTAAACCCTAGACCGTAAGCCTAAACCCTAAACTCTAAACCCTAAAACCTACCCTAAATCGTAACCCTAAACCCTAAATCCTAAACCCTAAATCCTAACCCTAAACCCTAACCCTAAACACTAAACCCCTAAACCATATACCCTAAACCCTATACCCTAATCATAAATCCTAACCCTAAACCTTAAACCCTTTAACCTTATACCCTAAAATCTAAACCCTAAAACCTAAAACCATACAACCCTAAAAGCCTAAACCATATACCCTATACCCTATACCCTAAACCCTAAACCCTAAACCCTAAACCTAAACCCTAAACCATAAACTCTAAACCCTAAACCATAAATCCTAAAGCTTAAAACCCTAAAACCCTAAAACTCTTAAAATCTAAACCTTAAACCATTAACCCTAAACCCTTAGCCCTTAACCATAAACCCCAAACCCTAAACCTTAAACCCTTTAACCATAAACCCTAACCCCTAAACCCTAAACTGTAAATCCTAAAACATAAACCCTAAACCCTAAACCCTAAACATATACCCTAAACCTTAAACCCTAACCCTAAACCCTAAAAGCTAAATCCTAAACCCCAAACCCTAAGCATTAAACCATAAACCCTAAGCCTAAACCCTAAACTCTAAACCCTAAACCCTAATCATAACCCTAAACACTAAATCCTAAACTCTAAACCCTAAACCTAAATCCTAAACCCTAAACCCTTGAACCCTAAACCCTAAACCCTAAACCCCTAAACATAAACCCTAACCTAAACCCTAAACCCTAAGCCTAAACCTTAAACCCTAAACCCTAAACCCAAAACCCTAAACCCCAAATATTAAACCCTAAATCTTAAACCCTAATCCCTAAACCATTAACCCTAAACCTTAAATACTAAACCCTAAATATTAAACCCTTAAACCGTTACCCTAAACCCTAGACCCTTGACCCTGAACCCTAAACCATAAACATTAAACCTAAACCTTTAACCCTAAACCCCCAAACCATAAAAACACTAAATCATAAATCCTAACCCTAAATCCTAAACCCCCAAACCAAACCCTAAACCCTAAACCCTAACCGTAAACCTTAAACCCTAAATCATAAATACTAAACCCTAACTATAAACCCTAACCCTAAACCCTAATCCTAAATCCTAAACCCTAAACACTAAACCCTAAACTTTAAACCCTAACCTTAAACCCTAAATCCTAAACCATAAACCCTAGAACTTAAACCGTAACCCTTAACCATACCCCTAAACCCTAAACCTTAAACTTAAACCTAAACCATAAACCCTAAACCTTAACCTTAAACCTTAAACCCTAAACCTAAACCCTAAACCCCAAATCCTAAACATTAAATCTTAAACCATAAGCCTAAACCCTAAATTCTAAACCCTAAACCCTAAACCCTAATCCTAAACCCTAAATCATACACCCTAAATCCTAAACCCTAAACCCTATACCCTAAACCCTATACCCTAAACACTAAACCCTAAACCTAAACTCTAAACTCTAAACCCTAAACCTAAACCCTAAACCTAAACCCTAATCCATAAACCCTAAACTCTAACCCTAAACCCTAAACCATAAACATTAAACCCTAACCCTAAACCATAAACCCTAAACCTTAAACCCAAGACCCTAAGCCTAAACCCTAAACTCTAAACCCTAAAGACTAACCTAAATCGTAGCCCTAAACCTTATGCCCTAAATCCTAAACCCTAAACCCTAATTCCTAACCATAAACCCTAACCCTAACCCTAAACCCTTAACGCTATCCTAAATCGTAGCCCTAAACCTTATGCCCTAAATCCTAAACCCTAAACCCTAATTCCTAACCATAAACCCTAACCCTAACCCTAAACCCTAAACCCTTAAACCCTATACCCAAAACCATAAACCCTAAACCTAAACCCTAAACTCTAAACCTTAAACCCTAAACCCTAACCCTAAACCCTAAATGCTAAACCCCAAACCCTAAACCATAAACCCTAAGCCTAAACCCTAAACTCTAAACCCTAACCATAAATTCTAACCCTAAATCCTAAACCCTAAACCCTAAATCCTAAACCCTAAACCTAAACCTTAAACCCCTAAACCCCTAAACCTAAATTCTAATCCTAAACCCTAAACCCTAACCCTAAACCTTAAACCCTTTAACCCTAAACCATAAACCCTATCCCCTAAACCATAGACCCTAAAGGCTAAACCCTAGACCATATACCCTAAACCCCAAATACTAAACCCTAAATCTTAAATCCTAATCCCTAAACCATCAACCTTATACCTTAAATACTAAACCCTAAATATTAAACCCTTAAACCCTAAACCCTAACCCTAAACCCTAGACCCTTGACCCTGAACCCTAAACCCTAAACACTAAACTTAAACCTTTAACCCTAAACCCCAAACCATAAAAACCTTAACCCTAAATCCTAAGCCCCTAACCCCAAACCCTAAACCCTAAGCCCTAACCGTAAACCTTAAACCCTAAACCCTAAATACTAAACGGTAACCCTAAACCCTAACCCTAAACCCTAATCCTAAAATCATAAACCATCAACACTAAACCCTAAACTCTAAACCATAACCCTAACCTTAAACCCTAAATCCTAAACCCTAAACCATAAACCCTAGAACTTAAACCGTAAACCCTTAACCATACCCCTAAACCCTAAACTTAAAGCTAAACCATAAACCCAAAACCATTAACCTTAAACCTTAAACCCTAACCCTAAACCTTAAACCCCAAACCCTAAACCTAAATTCTAAACCCTAAATCCTAACCCTAAACCCTAAACCCTAAACCCTAATCCTAAACCATAAACCATACACCCTAAATCCTAAACCCTAAACCTATACCCTATACCCTAAACTATAAACCCTAACCCTAAACCCTAAACCTAAATCCTAAACCCTAAACCTAAACCATAAACCTTAAACCTATACCCTAAACCCTTAACCTTAAACCGTAAACCCTAAGCCTAAACCTTAAACTCTAAACCTTAGACCCTAACCATAAATCCTAACCCTAAACCCTAAATCCTAAACCCTAAATCCTAACCCTAAACCCTAAACCCTAAACCTTAAACCCTAACCCTAAACCCTAACCCTAAACCCTAATCCTAAATCCTAAACCCTAAACCCTAAACACTAAACCCTAAAATCTAAACCCTAACCCTAACCTTAAACCCTAAATCCTAAACCATAAACCCTAACCCTAAACCCTAAACCTAAACCCTAAACCATAAACCATAAACCTTAAACCTTAAACCTTAAACCCTAAACCTTAAACCCTAAACCCTAAGCCTAAACCCTAAACTCTAAACCTTATACCCTAACCATAAATCCTAACCCTAAACCCTAAATCTTAAACCTTAAATCCTAACCCTAAACCTAAACCCTAAACCCTAAACCTTAAACCCTAAATACTAAACCCTAACCCTAAACCCTAACCCTAACCCTAAACCCTAAACCCTAATCCTAAATCCTAAACACTAAACACTAAACCCTAAACCCTAAACTCTAAACCCTAACCCTAACCTTAAACCCTAAATCCTAAACCATAAACCCTAGACCTTAAACTGTAAACCCTTAACCATACCCCTAAACCCTAAACCCTAAACTTAAACCTAAACCATAAATCCTAAACCCTTAAACCTTAAACCTTAAACCCTAAACCTAAACCCTAAACCCTAAACCCTAAACATTAAACCCTAAACCCAAAACCTAAACCCTAAATTCTACACCTTAAATCCTAACCCTAAACCTTAAACCCTAATCCTAAACCCTAAACCATACACCCTAAATCCTAAACCCTAAACCCTAAACCCTAAACCTAAACCCTATACCTTAAACCCTATACCCTAAACCCTAAACCATAAACCTAAACTATAAACCCTAAACCTAAACCCTAAACCTAAACCCTAAACCATAAACCCTAACCCCTAAACATGAACCCTAAACCCTAACCGTAAACCTTAAACATTAAACCCTAACCCTAAACCATAAACCCCAAACCCTAAACCTTAAACCCTAGACCCTAAGCCTAAACCCTAAAATCTAAACCCTAAACCCTACTGTGATCGGTGGATCTAGAACTGACTGTTTAACGCTGGTTCGCGAAATGTCGTGGAAGCAAGAGTCGCCACCGTCTTTTATTTTCTCCAAAGGGAAAGGACAAAAGCACAGAAAAATTCCTTAAAGAGATTGCTCTCGGTTCGGGAGGTAGATTATAGAAAGGGAAGGTGTTAGCACCCTTTCTATCCATGGTTATCCATGGGCTCTTAGATACTTGCTCACTTGTGTTTTCAAAATGGTTTATTTGCTTTTCAACTGTGGGTTTTAAAAAGTTTCTTTGAAAATTTCAGTTCGACTCTTGTATCAGTCCTCAAGAGTGTTTGAAAAAATTGCTTTCGAAAGCTTTTTGAAAAGATGTCGGTGTGAAAAGTATTTTTTGATTTGTTTTGAAATTAGAGCAAGTATCTAGAGTCGTCTACCTACCCTAAGGAATTCGTCTGTGTAAATGTCCTTAAAGTAGTGCCATCCCACCATTGAGAAGTAGGTAGCACCACCGTTGGAGGTATTCGGGTCAATTCGAGGGTTCGGGACATGGTGATCACCAGAGCAATAGGAAGATACCTTAGAAGCTACCCTTATGCCAGGTTCCCGGATCATGAGGACTTACTAAAACATCCTCTACTCGACGATCACCTTTCGAGGGGCAAGGAAACAGTGAGGCGTACCCTAGAGGTGGTGTGTGATTTGTGTGTCGTTTTCAGATATTTTGTCTTGTCATGTATGGGTGATCTACGCTTTTGTTTTTTATTTTGACATTCATTCTTGCATGCAAATTTGTTAACAGTTAAAAAAAAGTGCGGAATTTAAAAGTTCTACGCTATTACAAAGGCGCGGGTCCACATCGCCAAATTAAATCCAGGACCCGATTTGAAAATAAAATAAAGTGCGAGAAATATAAATGTCCAATTTACATGGCTTTGGGAGAATTACATAAATATTATAAGAAAGGACAAAAATGCGCGAAACGAACTAATAATCGAAAGCGAGGGCGTTGGACCCTTTTTAATGAAATTAAATTATGATAACAAATTAATTAAAATATAAAAATAAAAAGAAAAGATTTTTTAGAGTTTTTTGTATTTATGAATTTTTATGAGATAATTAAATGGAAATTAAACCTAATTCTAGCTATTTTTATTTTATTAAGAAAAATATGTTAAAATTGAATCTAAAATTAACCTAATTAGTTAATGCAATTTTATTTACAAAAAATAATAATTAATAACTAATAATTAATATGGTGAAAAAAGGAAAAAAGGATAAAAGTAATAAAACCCTAATTCTACCAATTTTTAATTTATTAAGAAAAATATTAAAGTTAATCCTAGAATTAAAGAACTAAATTAATTAACAAGATTTATTTACAAAGATATTAAAATAAAATATATTTTTGTTTTTTTTGTCTTTTCTGGTTTTTGTATTATATTTTTTATGTTATGAAAATATTGATTTAAAGAATTAAATTAAAACTAAAACAAAACAAATGAAAATAGAAAAAGAATGGAAGAGAGCAAACCAAAGGGGGTGTTGACCCCAAACTGGAGGTTTTGTCCCAGCAATTAGGCCCAATGTTTAAGGCCTTGTTTGACTTTTCTGGAAGCGTGCGTGTGCATTGACCAGTGTCCATGGTGTTTATCAGATCAGGACCCTTGGATTGCCCTCAGTGGCCATGTGGCACGTCTGGATTATGAACGTATAGTGGGCGCTTGGAAGCGAGCTACACAGGAACATGGTTAGAAGAAAAATATGGAAATAAGAAGGGGGACCTGGGGATCGAACCCAGGTCCCGTTGCTTACCAATTCACGTGCCTGCCAACTGAGCTGTGAAGGCGCTTTGTTTATAATATAACACATAATCAATATTACGTAAAACAATGGTTAGTGGGACATTTTCGCGCGAAATTCAAACGCACCATTCGTTGGCCTACACATCATCATCTTCTCCATTTATTTGCTTTGCCTGAAACAAAAACAAATTGAATAGCGGGGGTTTTAAACCCCCACTAAATAGCAAGCATAAAAATAGCGAATAGAATATGGTGGCTCATAAATTGAGCGCAAATAGTGTGTTAAGTTCGTCCAAGCTTCCTGAGTTTAGCCATGGTACTGGGGTGCTTTGATTTTTCCTTAAACGCAAAGCCCCAATTTTTCAGTTTGGAAACCCTAGTGAGCTTCAATGGTGAAATCGTGTACGATGCACAAAAACTTAATTAAAACACATGGTTAGCTTCAGAATGGTCAGATTAGTCCAAATCAACAGAAAGAATGCAATGAAAATGCTTATAAATCGAAACACGAATAGGTATAAAATTTGAAACAGGACCACTTGATTCTACCGTTTCTTGATGTTAGAGTTGATGATTTTGATTCAGACACGTTCCTTGAAGCCTCAGGAATTCAATGGGATAGTTTTCTTGCCTTGAAATGCTTTGGAGTCACGTTTTCAGTTTTGGAATTTTTCACAAAAAGTGCAATGTTCTTCTTCAGCTTTGGGCGCAGCTTAGAGGTCTTTCTGCATTAGGTTTGCATTAGTATATGTAAGGAATGAATTAGGATTGAGTTTTGATCCAAAAAATCCTTGCATTGATGGAATGAATATTTGATTTTCATGCATAATTCTTTCAAATCTTTTTCACATGTTTTTTATTTCAATCATGGAAAAACCTTCCAATTTTGGTTATGCACGAATCTTGAGCCTTTAAGGAGAGTTTATTCTGCACAAAAAGATTTAAAAACTTTGGTTTAGTATTTTTCCATATTTTATTTAATTTAAATGAATTAATTGTAATTAAAAATTCAAATAAATAAATAAAAATGATGAAATAAATCCCCTTTGGGCCAAATGGTCGTGCATATGCTTTGGATGATGAATCTTGGAAGAAAATGAGGCCCATTAGCAATTTTAAGGCATTTGAAGCAAAGTTGACTTTTCAAAATACCCAAACATTTCCCAACTTCCACAAGGCATATCTTGCTCAATTTTTAAGCTTTGATCATGTTCTTGGACAATTTGGAAAGGTCTTGAAGTCCTATAACCAATGCCTTTGGTCCCATGTCATTTTGATTTACCAATCTCAAGTTATGGCCTTTGACTTAAAGTCTCTTTTTGTTGACTTTTGAAAATGACCTATAATGTTGAAATTGATAACTTTTTGTGAGAGCATTTCTTGGACTTGAAGTGTGAAGAGGAGTTGTAGGAAATGTCTTTCTCTTCAAAATGAGATTTGGATGGGATTTTTCTGATAATCCATGTGGAAGTTATGCCTTGGTCAAGTTACAGTTGACTTTTTCAACTGTCCAAATATGGAAACTTTTGCATCTTGAGACTTTTTGAGCCAAGCTTTGAAAATCATGATCAAGAATTGATTAAATGGTGTTTGTGGCTTCAAAATAAGATGTTGACCAAAAATTTGAACTTTTGACTGTCAAATGACCATTTTGCCCCTACAATTGACTGTAGGGCAATTAGGGTTTTTGACTGTGCAATTTTGTGCTGTAAGTCTTGAAACTTGGTATGAGGATACTTGGCAAGGTTTATAAGCATGTGGGACTTGATTGGACCCTTGGAAACTTCATTTTCTTTGTCAGAACCAAAACCCTAGTTTTTGACTGTTAGGAGGCCCTTGAACTGTGCAACCCTTGGGGAATTTTGAAGCATGCTTTTGGCAAATCTTGAAGAATACGGGAGGGAAAATTTTGGGGTACAACAGTTGCCCCTGTTCAATCTTCTTAGACCTGAGGATGCAGATTGGCTGACGTGCCTTTCGTAATCCGAAGGTGGAAGATGATTAAACACTAGAGTGCCCAGAAATTTGCGCTCACATAGTAGTGTGATGGTGGAATGGGCTTATAGATGCCATTTGGAGATTGATGGATAGGATGATGGGCTTATAGATGCCATGCTAAGAGATGATGGAAGGTGGATGGGCTTATAGACGCCATCTGGGTGTCAATCGCGTAAGGGATTCCTTAGTGAGAACTTGCGTACCTACAAAAGAAAATGATTACCTGGCCTGTTGCAGGAGCTGGTCTTCAAAATCTTTGTGTAGATGTGTTCTGACTGGTTACAGGATCTGGATCTGGAGCTTCAAGCGGCGATGAATGAACCAGGGCTGGTTACTACCTCAATAGGAACGGTGAGAGAACCTTGGATGATTACTACCTCAACAGGAACGCTGAGAGAACCTGGGGCGACTTCAACCTCAACAGTAACGCTGAGAGAACCTTGGACGATTACTACCTCAACAGTAACGCTGAGAGAATCTGGGGACGATTACTACCTCAACAGGAACGCTGAGAGAACCTTGGACGATTACTACCTCAACAGGAATGCTGAGAGAACCTTGGACGATTACTACCTCAACAGTAACGCTGAGAGAATCTTGGGTGTCTTCAACTGAGTCTTTATCAGGAAAATCTTTTAGGGGTCGATTTAACTGGACTAGAGAAGGCCTTTGACTGGATAAGAAACATGAAAATCTTAGGGTCGATTTAACTGAACCGGTCTAGGTCTTGAAATCTTCAACTGGATAAGAAACAGGGAGATCTTAGGGTCGATCTGACTGAACCAGAGAAGGCCTTTGACTGGATAAGAAACAGAAAAATCTTAGGGGCGATTGAACTGAACCGGTCTAGGTCTTGAAATCTTCAACTGGATAAGAATCAGGGAGATCTTAGGGTCGATCTGACTGAAACAGAGAAGGCCTTTGACTGGATAAGAAACAGAAAAATCTTAGGGGCGATTGAACTGAACCGGTCTAGGTCTTGAAATCTTCAACTGGATAAGAATTAGGGAGATCTTAGGGTCGATCTGACTGAACCAAAGAAGGCCTTTGACTGGATAAGAAATAGGAAAATCTTAGGGTCAATTTAACTGAACCGGTCTAGGTCTTGAAATCTTCAACTGGGTAAGAAACAGGGAGATCTTAGGGTCGATCTGACTGAACCAGAGAAGGCCTTGGACTGGATAAGAAACAGAAAAATCTTAGGGTTGATTTAACTGAACCGGTCTAGGTCTTGAAATCTTCAACTGGATAAGAAACAGGGAGATCTTAGGGTCGATCTGACTGAACCAGAGAAGGCCTCTGACTGGATAAGAAACAGAAACATCTTAGGGTCGATTTAACTGAACCGGTCTAGGTCTTGAAATATCTTCAACTGGATAAGAATCAGGGAGATCTTAGGGTCGATCTGACTGAACCAGAGAAGGCCTTTGACTGGATAAGAAACAGAAAAATCTTAGGGTCGATTTAACTGAACCAGACAAGGTTTTGAAATATAGCTTGAGAACTTAACTGGATCTTTCCTGAAAGGTAAAGGTCAGTCATATGCAATGCATGATATGAATCAAGCAATGATGTTCTCAACATAAAAGAGATTTGTAAGATATGATGCGTATATGCATGTATCATCATGTACGTGATGTTTATGAATGTATGTTTTTGTCTTAGGAAAATAAATCCTTGACGGGTGCCGGGAAGTCACTCCTGGGATGATGTTGAAGAATAGATTTTTGCTTCCGCTGGAGATGATAGTTGCAAGAATACCGGTAGGAGAAGATAATTCCGTTGGGGAATAAACTTGGCGAATGGATTACTCTGCGGGGAGAAAAGTACTCTAGCGATCTTGCTGGGAAGCAATACTCTGTGGGGAGAGAGGTACTTTGCTGAAATGTTGATGGTAACTTCGCTGGGGATACCATTGATATGTTGGAAGTGTTAATAGACCTTGCTGGGGATAAGAAGACTTCGTCGAGGACGATCTTTCCGTGGATTTTGGCTGAGGATAACCCAGTTATATCCTGGTAGGGAAATAACTCTTTGAATAAAGCCGGGAGACGCGTTCGTGTTCTGCGAGGATAAGCTTCCAGAATCTACTGGGGATAAGCTTACTGCTTGGGGAGATGGATTCCAACTTTCCCTGGGGAAACTGGATTGGACTCTCTTGGGGGAAGATTTGAATTGTACCGGGGAAATGACTCCATTGAATGTTTGATATACCGCCGGGGAACAATCTTTAGACCAAGACTGCCGGGGATGCTTGTTAAGAATATTCGTATGTTGCTGGGGAATGTTGAGATTTGCTGAAGGATACCCAACTTCCTTAAGGCTGACTGTAACTTTGCTTGGGGAGAGTGTACTGACTTGCTGGCTCACTCTCTGGGGAATTAAGGTATATTGGTTATGTTCTTCGACTGAACTTACCTTGGTACCTTGATGGACAAAACCATTAGACCGCTTGGTCGACTCATTACTGCCCCTGTTTCTGAGGTGAGAGAGGAAGACCTGTGAGGTGCTGATAGTTGTTGATGGACAAACCTTCCTCTGATAGGCAGGTGACAAGATGACGGGACATAGTCGTACGCTTTGATCCCTAACTTTCACTTGGACCGCTCTTTCGGGTTTTCAGTCCACCGGGATACCCATTTTTGCCCAAGCCGCCTTTTTAGGTTTTCGACTTGCCGGGTGTACAGATTTTTCATTTCATCCCTTCATTTTGCCCGAACCCTTTTGGTTCGCTGGGAAGCCCTAATTTTTGCCTAGGCATGTCAGCCTAGCGGGTCTTTATTATGCGTAGTATTTTTTCGACTATGTCCACACTTTCGGAGTGTAGGGAGTTGCCCCTGTTTGGAAATGCTTTGCCATGCCACCAGAAGATGTTTGATCAGGCAAGATTCGTTGCTGGAATGCCCCAAGTGACTCAGGCGGAGATTTACCCCCAGGCTATTTGGCCTTTGAGAGATTCTCCGAATCTTGATTGGACTGCCCCAGATAATGGACAATAATCATGCCATGCCCCTTGATTGGAAGTGCTTTTGTTCACAAGATATTCCTCGTGCGGATTTCCCTGCTGTTCAAACAAATAATCATATGCAAACAATGTTATATCAAAAATGCAAGGCTTATGTCTGTCTTGAAGATTTTGAAAATGCATTCTTTTTCATAAAACAAGTGAATGTTTGTAAAACGTGATGTCAAACTCCGTATTTACCATAAGCCTTAAGGAGTCAGGATACCTTTCGTAACAGTATGCTTTCGAACTAACCCATGCTTCAGCTAGGACTTTTAAGGGTTATAACGTGGCCTGGTTCACGGTTTAAGAAACAAAGGATAAAGGCTCAAATTTTATTTGTACCCACCCGCTCTTCGTGATATTCTCCAAACCTAAACTCAGTTGATCATACGTTAGACCTTGTTTGAGTCTTTGCTCTGATGTTCCAATGATGGTTCAGATATTGATGATTTATTCTAAATAGGCAGTCATTTTTTTTTATTGTTGAGGGTTTGTACGACCTCTTTCTTTTTGATTTTGCTATCCCTAAATTTTGCCTGAACTGTTTCTTTTGTGATTACAGTCAGCGGGATGCCCCAGTTTCGTAAGTCCCCTTTATAGGTTTTGACTTTTTGGGCTTTTCATTTATGATTTTTTTTTATAATGACTGCCTGTCCTTATGATTGTTCTGAACCATCACTGTCTTTTGTTTTATAAGGACCTCTTTGGTGCCATTCGTTATGCACTTTGATCAACTGAGAGAACTACCCTGCCCCAGGTTATGATAAAGGGTTTTAATTTTCGAAAAGAAAAACTCCTACTTCTTTGGCTCAGAGGGGTTGACGAGGGATTATCTTCCTTATTACTCCAGTGTTTAGGAATTGGAACAATGCCTGTACCTCATCAGCGGGGTTTGTTCAAAAGCATAATGTAAAGATTGTGGTATCGTTTTCGTCATCCTCCCTCAAGAGGCTTAGAATTATTAATTGAGAGTTGACATCAAAAAAAAATGAGAGCAATTTTGAAAATAGCGAATGCGAATATATTGATTCAAAATAGACATAAGTGATGCATTAATGGAATAACAACGTTTCACATGAATAAATATTTAAACAATCAAAGAACAACACATCTTGAACATTCGAATGAACAAAAGTTTTCTAGTCTCAGGGCTTGTCACTTCAAATGGTGAGCCTTGGAGGGATGGTAGAAAAACTCAGCCTAACCATCTTGTGTGAATTCCAATGCCCCTTCATCAATCAGGTCCTGGATCTTGTTCTTTAGAGCCCAACACTCATTTGTATCATGTCCTAGACTGGCAGAGTGGTAGGCACACCTTTTATTGGGATCATAGGTAGGAGATGCTGTGTTGGGGTTCCGGGGATGAGCCCTTAATGTGATCAGATTCAATCTCAACAGACATTGTAAAGCTTGAAACAGCGACATATTGAGCTGGGTGAATTGCCTCCTGGGCTTGTCTGGCTGAAGCTGGTGAGGTTGATGCTGAATTTGTGACACTGGAGCCATTTGAGGAGCTCTCTTATCCTTTTGCCTCAAAGGTGGTTGAACGATGACTGGCTTTTTACCCTTAGACGTTTTCCCCAGTTGGTTACTCTGAAGTAGTTGGTTGACGAGAACTCCGAGCTCTTCTTGTCTTTGAGCTAAACCTTGAATGATAGTCGCCTGCCCCAGCATTTGGACTCTCAATGCATCCACTTCATCTTGCAGATGTTTTAGCCGTTCGTCCTCAGCGCTGTTCCTGACCGAAGTCTCCATGAGAAGTGTCCTCAACTCCTCCTGCCCCTTGGATAGATTCAGGAGGATTTCCCCGAACCGAGTCTTTTGCGCAAGAAGGTCCTGGTTATCTTGTTGGGAAGCCATTGCTGAAATAGACAGCGAGAAAGGTAAGTGACCTGCAATAAGGATACATGTTATGCAATGATGTGTATGACATGCATGTGATGTTTTCAAGGACCTCGCGGGGTAAACAAGAAAATTTGTTAGAATTTGGATCCGGTAGCTTGATTGAAGGAACTTCCTGTTGTTGAGAGTCCCTCTTCAAGGGTCAAAAGCTCACCATATCGAGTGGGTCATAGCCCCTGACTTTAATCATCATGTCTGGTTTTGGTTTCCAAACAACATTGGTTAGGGGAACCTTCTTCAAGAGTCAGAGCTCACCATATCAAGTGGGTTATAGCCCCTGACTTTAGTCATCATGTCTGGTTTTGATTTCCAAACAACCTTGGTTAGGGGAACCTCCTTCAAGAGTCAAGGCTCACCATATCAAGTGGGTCATAGCCCCTGACTTTGTCTAGAGGAAAATAAATCCCCTTTGCCCCTTGCTGGGATAGTTGATTCACCATGACCTGCATCACAAGCCCTTGAGATCCTTGAAATGGGTTAGGATGTATGCAATGGTATGATGTTATGGTATGCATGGGATAATGTGAGTAGCCCTGTTATGAGTCCCTATTAAGGACTATAAACAAAACCTGCAAGAAACTCAATACACTCGGTTATGAGTCCTAATTAAGGACTATAAACAAAACCTGCCAGTAGTTCATGTGTCAGATAACAAGCATGCAAGTAGTCAAGTACGAAGGCACACAAGTCACACAAGAGAAGCCCTTAGAGTTTAGGCCAGCATGGGGTCCAGGTATTACCCTCTTGAAGTTGGTGGGCTCAACCTGTCCTATTAGAAGTAACCGGGTTCTAAGGGTCCCAATATCACCGGATTGCTTTCATTGTTCATCGTTTCGATTTAGCCACTGAACTGGCGACCGAAATATTCCAGGAAAGCAACCCTCAATTGAGTGTAGTATCGAGTATCAACCAACCTCGGACTGCACCAAAGTCAGTTATCTCACTACCCTAAAGAGGCCAAGATAGTTCAATTAAGGTTCCTAAGGTCTGTTGATGCTTCACGACACCACGCGGAGGCCCCGTACTCTCCTTGACTGAACTCAAGGGTTACCGGTACACACCAAAGTGCCACATCAACGTAGCAGACTGTTTCAACCATGTCGGTATACCCCGCACAGTTCCCTCACAGCCTTGTTGCTACTTTCTAAGAAGGTGTGATCGGTGGATCTGGAACTGACTGTTTTAAAGTTGGTTCGCGAAATGTCGCGGAAGCAAGAGTCGCCACCGTCTTTTATTTTCTCCAAATGGAAAGTACAAAAGCACAGAAAAATTCCTTAAAGAGATTGCTCTCGGTTCGGGAGGTAGATTATAGAAAGGGAAGGTGTTAGCACCCTTTCTATCCATGGTTATCCATGGGCTCTTAGATACTTGCTCATTGTGTTTTCAAAAATGGTTTGTTTGCTTTTCAACTGTGGGTTTTAAAAAGTTTCTTTGAAAATTCCAGTTCGACTCTTGTATCGGTCCTCAAGAGTGTTTGAAAAATTGCTTTCGAAAGCTTTTTGAAAATGTGTTGGTGTGAAAAGTATTTTTTGATTTTTGTTTTGAAATTAGAGCAAGTATCTACGAGAACCTACCTACCCTAAGGAATTCGTCTGTGTAAATGTCCTTTAAAGTAGTGCCATCCCACCATTGAGAGGTAGGTAGCACCACCGTTGGAGGTGTTCGGGTCAATTCGAGGTTCGGGACATGGTGATCACCAGAGCAATGGGAAGACACCTTAGAAACTACCCTCATGCCAGGTTCCTGGATCATGAGGACTTACTAAAACATCCTCTACTCGACGATCACCTTTCGAGGCAAGGCAACAGTGAGGCGTACCCTAGGGGTGGTGTGTGATTTGTGTGTCGTTTTCAAGTATTTTTGTCTTTTGTCATGTCATTGGTGATCTAGCGTTTGTTTTTATTTTGTTCATACATTCTTTCATGCCATTATTTAACAATTAAAATTGCGAGAAAAGTAAATTCTAAGCTATTACAAACGGCGCGGGTCCACATCGCCAAAATTAAACCAGGACCCGATTTGACAGGAAAATAAATAAAGAAATAAAGATAAAGTGCGAGAAAGTTAAGATTACATGGCCTTGGGAGAGATACATGAATATTATAAAGAAATAAAAATAAATATGCGAATAATTAAATTGAAGCGAGGGCGTTGGACCCTTTTTAACTAAATTAAATTAAATGGAATTAATTAAAATTAGAAGAAAGAAAGAACTTGTTTTTGATCTTTTATGATTTTTAATATTTTAAAGAAAAAAGAATTAATTAAAATAAATACTAACCCTAATTCTGGTAGCTTTTAATTTATTAAGAAAACATTGAATTTTAATCTAAATTAACCCTAATTTTATATACAAGTTTAATTATAAAAAATAAATATCTAATTATTTAATTATTTGTGAAAGAAAAATAAAAAGGATGAAAAATTATCAATTAACCCTAATTCTATGTTTTTTAGATTTTTGTTAAAAGAATTAAAATTAAAACCTAATTCAAAACTAAATTTAATTACATGCAAATTTATTTGTGAAAATACTAAAATAAAAATTATTTATTGTTTTTTTTCTTTTCCTGATTTTTTGATGTTTTTTTATATCTTGTGAAAATAATAAATTAATTAAATACAAGAATTAAAAATAAAAATAGAAATAATGTAAAAGAAAATATTTAAACAAAGCAAACCTAGGGGGGTGTCAGTCCCCAATGTGGAGGTATGGCCCAAGAATCTGGCCCATTAACCTTGGTCCGTTTGACCTTTTCCAGGTAGCATGCTGCAGCGTTGACCATGGTTCATCATATTCCTTGGATCAGGGCCTTTGATTTGGTTCTATTGGACGCGTGGATGGCTTGATGGAGAAGGTGTATGATGCGTCTCAATATGGAATCTGCATGTGATCATTAATTGCAAAATAATAATGAGAATACTGAAGACCTGGGGCTCGAACCCAGGTCATGCACTTTACCAGCCAACACATATGCCACTGAACCAATTCACGCATCTGTAAATTAATATAATAAACAAACATAATAAAACAAACGCGTTAATGTGTTCTTTTTTCCGCGCGAACTTTTGAATTGACCAACCAGCCTATGCCACTGCACCATCTTCTTCGTTGTATTTATTTTTTCTGAAACAAGAACAAACTAGCAACGGTTTTGTAAACGTTGCCATAGGTAAGATACAAGAAAATAGCGAATGGCCCTGTGACGCTCATAAATTGAGCGCGAGGGTGGGTTTAAGATCGTCCAGACGCGCTGATTCTAATGGTGTAGGTCTTGAAGGCCAATTTTTCTTGAATTTAAAATCCCTAATTCCAAGCCCTGTAAACCCTAGAAAACAATCATGGCATAATCGCGTATAATGCATAAAAATACAATCAAATACATGGGTTAGCTTCAGAATCAAATGACCAACATGAATCAAGCGTTAAATTTCACAAAGAATGCATGGATTAAGATGTACGATTATGAAATTTTTTGTGCACAGGTCCGGTTCGTGTTACCAATTCTTTAAGCTTTGAGGAATGTTCTTGATTGGGAAACGTTCAGTGAACCTTCAGCAAGCTAATGAAACAAAAATTATGCCTTGAATCGCCCTAGAATGTGGTTTTCAGTTTTGAGTTTCTTGACAAATTTTTCAAGTTTGTGAATGGTTTCTGCGCAGCTTTAATGATCCAAGGCATTAGGTTTTCGTTCAGGCTTATGTATAGAATATATTAGGTCAACAAATTTGATCAAAATCTCTTGTATTCATGACTTTTGAGATTTGATTTCCAAGCATATTTTTTCCAATCTTTTTCATGCAATTTTGTACCAATCATGATCCAATCAATCCAAATCTTTCCATATTGAATTATGCACGAATTATTGAGTAGATTACATGTGCAAAAAGATTTGTTAGGTTAAGTTAAATATTTTTCATATATTTAATTGATTTAAATGAATTATTATAAATAAAAATTCAAATAAATAAATAAAAAATGAATAAAAACTTCCCTTTGGGCCAAGTGGTCGTTCACATGCTTGGGATGATGAATTGTGGAAGAAAAATGGGCCCATTAGCAATTTTAGGTCATTTGAATCAATGTTGACTTTTCAAAATATCCAAAATTTCCCAACTTCCACAAGGCATAACTTGCTCAATTTTTAAGCTTTTCTCATGTTCTTGGACACTTTGGAAAGGTCTTTGAGTCCTCTAACCAATTCCTTTGGTCCCATGTCATTTGGATTTACCAATCTCAAGTTATGGCCTTTGACTTAAAGTCCCTTTTTGTTGACTTTTGAAAATGACCTATAATGTTGAAATTGATAACTTTTTGTGAGAGCATTTCTTGGACTTGAAGTATGAAGATGAGTTGTAGGAAATGTCTTTCTCTTCAAAATGAGCTTTGGATGGAATTTTTCTGATAATCCATGTGAAAGTTATGCCCTGGTCAATTTACAGTTGACTTTTTCAACTGTCCAAATAAGGAAACTTTTGTATTTTGATGATTTTTGAGCCAAGCTTTGAGAATCATGATCAAGTATTGATCAAATGATGTTTGTGGCTTCAAAATGAGATGTTGATAAAAAATTTGAACTTTTGACTGTCAAATGACCATTTTACCCCTACAGTTGACTGTAGTGCAATTAGGGTTTTGACTGTGCAATTTTGTGCTGAAAGTCTTGAAACTTGGTATGAGGATGCTTGACCATATTTGTAGGCATATGAGACTTGATTGGACCTTTGGAAACTTCATTTTCTTGATCAGAACACAAACCCTAGTTTTGACTGCTTAGGAGGCTCTTGCACTGTGCAACCCTTGGGGAATTTTGAAGCTTGACTTGGCAAATCTTTGAAGAATATGGGAGGGCAAATTTTGGGGTACAACAGTTGCCCCTGTTCAATCTTCTTAGACCTGAGGATGCAGATTGGCTGGCGTGCCTTTCGTAATCTGAAGGTGGAAGATGATTGAACACTAGAGTGCCCAGAAATTTGCGCTCATATAGAGTGTGTCAGCAGTGATGGTGGAATGGGCTTATAGATGCCATTTGGAGATTGATGGATAGGATGATGGGCTTATAGATGCCATCTGGGCGTTGATCGCATAAGAGATTCCTTAGTGAGAACCTGCATACCTGCAAAAGAAAAAAAAGAGTACCTGACATGTTGCAGGAGCTGGTTTTCAGATGCTTAGTATAGATGTGTCCTGACTGGTTACAAGAGCTGAATCTGGAGCTTCAAAAGATGATGAATGAACCAGGGATGGTTACTACCTCAGCGTGAACGGTGAGAGAACCTTGGGTGACTTTAACTTCAACAACGCTCGTTGAGAAAATCTTGGTGGGAATTACCATCTTCGCAGTATCGGGAAGAGAACCAAAGGAAATTATAATCTGAAGGGAATTACATCTCACGCACCGTCGGGGAGAGGACCATAGGAAATTATAACCTAAAAGGGAATTACATCTCACGCACCGTCGGGGAGAGAACCACGGGAAATTATAACCTAAAAGGGAATTACATCTCACGCACCGTCGGGGAGAGAACCATAGGAAATTATAACCTAAAAGGGAATTACATCTCACGCACCGTCGGGGAGAGAACCATAGGAAATTATAACCTGGGCTGGAATTACATCTCACGCACCGTCGGGGAGAGGACCATAGGAAATTATAACCTAAAAGGGAATTACATCACACGCACCGTCGGGGAGAGGACCATAGGAAATTATAATCTCAAATAAAGACCTAATAACTTCTACTGAGTCTTCATCAGAAAAATCTGTTGGGAGTCAATTTAGCTGGACTAGAGAAGGCCTTGGACTGGATAAGAAATCTTTGGAGTTGATTAACTGAACCGGTCTAGGTCTTGAAAGATGCTTGAGAATTTAACTGCATCTTTCCTGAAAGGTAAAAGTCAGTCATATGCAATGCATGATATGGATCAAGAAATGACGTTCTCAACATAAATGAGATTTGTATGATATAATGCATCTATGCATGCCATAATGATGTATGTGATGTTTTATGAATGTATGTTTTCGTCTAGGAGAGTAAATCCTTGACGGGTGCCGGGAAGTCACTCCTGGGCTGATATTGAAGAGTAGATTTTTGCTTCCGTTGGGGACGATAACTGCAAGAATACCGGTAGGAGAAGATGACTCCGTTGAGGAATAAACTTGGCGAATGGAAGATTCTGCGGGGAGAAAAATACTCTAGCGACCATGCTGGGGAGCCATACTCTGTGGGGAAAGAGATATTCTGTTGAGTTGAAAATAGCTTGCTGGGGATATCCTTGTTGTATTGGAAGTGCTAATAGACTTCGCTGGGGGTAAGAGAACTTCGTCGAGGATGCTCTTTCCATGGCTTTTGGCTGAGGATAACCCAGTTATATCCTGTTAAGGAAATAACTCTTTAAATAAAGCCGGACGACGCGTTCGTGCTCTGCGAGGGATAAGCTTCCAGAATCTACTGGGGATAAGCTTACTGCTGGGGAGATGGATTGAACTTTCCTGGGGAAACCTCTGGACTGGACTCTCCTGGGGAAATTCTTGAGGTGTAATTTTTGTAAGTTGAAAGAGGGAACCTATTTAGGGTTTCCTGCTGATGAGCTCATGTAAAACCGCATCTGGAATGGAGAAGGAACCTGTGTAGGGTTACTTTGATGATGAGTTCGTGTAAAACTTCGTTTTTGGAAAGGGAGAACCTGTGTAGGGTCTCTGGGTGACGAGTCCATGTAAAACTGCATCTTGAAGAGAGGGAACCGGTGTAGGGTTGCTTGATGTCGAGTTCGTGTAAAACTACGTCCGGGGAAGGAGAACCTGTGTAGGGTTGCCTGGTGAGGTAAGTTCATGTAAAACTTCTTGATGAACCGGGGTGAGGTTATCTTGAGCTAAATCCATGTAAGACTTCTGGGGGGAACCGGGGTTAGGTCATCTTGAGATAGGTCCATGTAAGACTTCTGGAGGAACCGGGGTTAGGTTACTGCAGGATAAGTTCGTGTAAAACTTCTTGATGAACCGAGGTAAGGTCATCTTGGGGTAAATCCGTGTAAGACTTCTGGAGGAACCGGGGTTAGGTTACGGTAGGATAAGTTCGTGTAAAACTTGAGATAAATCCGTGTAAGACTTCTGGAGGAACCGGGGTAAGGCTACCTGGAGGTAAGTTCGTGTAAAACTTGAGATAAACCCGTGTAAGACTTCTGGAGGAACCGGGGTAAGGATACCTGGAGGTAAGTTCGTGTAAAACTTGAGATAAATCCGTGTAAGACTTCTGGAGGAACCGGGGTAAGGCTACCTGGAGGTAAGTTCGTGTAAAACTTGAGATAAATCCGTGTAAGACTTCTGGAGGAACCGGGGTAAGGCTACCTGGAGGTAAGTTCGTGTAAAACTTGAGATAAATCCGTGTAAGACTTCTGGAGGAACCGGGGTAAGGCTACCTAGAGGTAAGTTCGTGTAAAACTTGAGATAAATCCGTGTAAGACTTCTGGAGGAACCGGGGTAAGGCTACCTAGAGGTAAGTTCGTGTAAAACTTGAGATAAATCCGTGTAAGACTTCTGGAGGAACCGGGGTAAGGCTACCTAGAGGTAAGTTCGTGTAAAACTTGAGATAAATCCGTGTAAGACTTCTGGAGGAACCGGGGTAAGGCTACCTAGAGGTAAGTTCGTGTAAAACTTGAGATAAATCCGTGTAAGACTTCTGGAGGAACCGGGGTAAGGTTGCCTGATTTTTAATGTTGATCTGGGATTTGTAAAGGTAAATGGTAATCATCTTTATATTGACCTTAGTGTTTTGGTTGACAGAGCAACTGGATCGCCTGGACGACTCATTATTGCCCCTGTTTCTGAGGTGAAGGGAGAAGATACCTTGGAGGTCGTTTGACAAATCTTCTGGCAGACAAGTGACGAGATGTCGGGACATAGTTGTACGCTTAAATCCCTAATTTTTGCCTGGACCGCCCTTTCGGGTTTTCAGTCCACCGGGATACCCATTTTTGCCCAAGCCGCCTTTTCAGGTTTTCGACTTGCCGGGTGTACAGATTTTTTCGTTTCATTCCTTATTTTTGCCCGAACCCTTTTGGTTCGCCGGGAAGCCCTTATTTTTGCCTAGGTGTGTTAACCTAGCGGGTCTTTTGTTCATGCGTAGTATCTTTTCGACTATGTCCATGCTTTCAGAAAGTAGGGAGTTGCCCCTGTTAGAAGTATTTTGTCATGCCCCAGATAATGGGCAATGCTCCTACTGTGCCCCTTGATTGAAGGTATTTCTGTTCACAAGGTGTTCATCGCGCGAATTTCCCTGCTGTTCAAACAAATAGTTATATGCAAACAAGGTTATTTTGAGAATGCAAAAGCCTATGTCTGTCTTGAATTTTGAAAATGCATTTTTTATAATACAATGCGGTGTCAACTCAAGATTTTACAGCGAACCTTCAGGAGTCAGGATACCTTCGTAACAGTATGCTTTCGAACTAACCCATGCTTCAGCTAGGACTTTTAAGGGTTGTAACGTGGCTTGGTTCACGGTTTAAGAAACAAAGGATAAAGGCTCAAATTATTTGTACCCACCCGCTCTTCGTGATGTTCTTCAAACCTACACTCAGTTGATCATACGTTAGACCTTGTTTGAGTCTTTGCTCTGATTTTTCGGTGATGGTTCAGATATTGATGATTTATTCTGAGTGGGCAGTCATTCCTTTTTTTGTCGTTGAGGGTTGGTAAGACCTCTTTCTTGTCTGATTTTTTTTTGTGTTATCCCTTTCTTTTTTTTGCCTAAACTGTTTCCTTTTTTGGAATTACAGTCAGCGGGATGCCCCAGTTTCGACTTAATGGGTTCTTATTTTGAAAGATAATGACTGCCTTTCTTTATTGATTATTCAGAACCATCACTGTCTTTCTTTGTTTTGTAAGGACCTCTTTGGTGCCATTCGTTATGCATCTGGATCAACTGAGAGAACTACCCTGCCCCAGGTTATGATTAAGGGTTTTGATTTTCGAAAATAAAAACTTCTACTTCTTTGGCTCAGAGGGGTTGACGAGGGATTATCATCCTTATAACTCCAGTGTTTAGGAATTGAAACAATGCCTGTACCTCATCAGCGGGGTCTGTTCAAAAGCATACTGTAAAGATCGTGGTATCGTTTTCGTCATCCTCCCTCAAGAGGTTTAGAATTTTCAGTCAAGAGTTGATCGTCACAAAAATATGAAAGCAGTTTTAAGTATAGTAGACACAATTAATTCAGGACAGACATGTGTAATGCATTCATGAAATAACAGAGTTTAACATAATAATTGTTTGTTTGAATAAGAAAAGAAAGATACAACTTGAATTCAAATGAACAAAAATCCCTCAATCCTAGCCATGTTTTGGCAATGGAGCAGTGATCACATTGGGAGTCTCGGCAGGCTCGAACTCGATCTCTTTGGCATCGATCATGTTCTGAATCTTGTACTTCAGTGCCCAACAGTCCTCAGTATCGTGCTCCGGGCTATCAGAATGATAAGCACACCTCGCTTCTGGGTTGTAGCTTGGAGAGGAGGTCTTGGGATTTGCAGTAGGGTTGATCACCGCAACCAGGTTCATTTTCAACATGTGCTGCAATGCTTGTGACCATGGCATGTTAATGTTGGTGAATTGTCTTTTAGGCTCGTCCGGCCTTCGCTGGTTTCCCTTTTGTGGTTGGCGGCGTGGTGTAGAACCAGAAATCATGACTGCCCCTGCATGTTGGTCACGACGACTCTTTTGGCTGTATGCAGCATTAGATTCCTTCTTTCCCGTGTAAGGCTTTTTGTGAGTGTCAGAAGGTGTGGCCTCTTGGATTTTACCACTCTTGATACCAGCTTCAATTCTTTCGCCAGTCAGGATGAGGTCGGTAAATCCTGCAGATGAATTACCAATGAGATGATTGAAGAATGGCCCGGATAGGGTCCCCAAGAACATGTCGACGAGCTCGCGGTCAGTCAGAGGTGGTTGTACCCTTCCAGCAAGGTCCCTCCATTTTTGGGCATATTCTTTGAAACCTTCACCTGCACCCATAGACATTCCCTGAAGCTGAGTGCGTGTGGGAGCGAGGTCGGCATTGTACTGGTACTGCTTGTAGAATGCAGTGGCTAAGTCTTCCCAGGTACGGATGTTGGCTCCATTCAGTTGATAGAACCAGTCAAGCTGAGTCCCTGAAAGACTCTCCTGGAAAAAGTGGATCCATAAGTTCCTGTCGGCCGTGTAGGGCTGGATCCTCCTCATGTATGACCTGAGATGCAGCTTTGGACAGGATGCCCCGTCGTACTTTGCAAAGGCAGGTGCCTTGAATTTGTGCGAGATCACTACCCCAGAAGACAGACCTAGATCCTCAAAGTCCAGGCCAGGCACTTTTTGTATCTCCATAGCACTTAGACGGTCTTCCAACTGTTTGTACCTATCCTCAGCCGGAGGGTACTGTTCGTCGTTGAAATCTGCCTCATTGTCGGAGACCACTGGACTGGGAACCCTCTCCTCTTGATGACTGCCTTTCCCCACAGATGGATTTGTCCTCTCAGCTTCATCCTGCAGGGTGTTCCCAGATCTGCGTCTAGGGCTGAACAGAACAGTCCTCTTCTTCTTCTTTTCTTTCTTCAAGAGCAGAGCCTTCAGATCTTGTTGCCCCTGGGTCAAATTCATGATCAGCCCTTGGAACTGGGCGTTCTGAGCCTGGAGGGCCTTGATAGTGTGCTCGGTTGAGGATTCAGGATTCATGACGAGACTGCTGAAATAAACAGCGAAGAAGGTAAGCAACCTGCAGAGAAAGGGTAGCTGTTATGCAATGATATGTATGATATGCATGCAATGATTTCAAGGACCTCGCGGGGTAAATAGAGAAACTTGTTAGAGTTGGAAACTGGCAACTTGATGGAAGGTACTTCATGTTGTTGAGAGTCCTTCTTCAAGGGTCAAAGGCTCACCATATCCAGTGGGTCATAGCCCCTGACGACCTCGTCTAGAGGAAAATAAATCCCCTTTGCCCCTTGCTGGACAGTTGGTTCATCATGACCTGCATCACAAGCCCTTGAGATCCTTGAAATGGGTTAGGATGTATGCAATGGTATGATGTTATGGTATGCATGGGGTAATATGGATAAACCCTGTTATGAGCCCTTATTAAGGACTGCAATCCAAAGCCTGCAAGAAGCTCAAGTAAACCTGTCATGAGTCCTAGTTAAGGACTTAAAACATAACCTGCAAGAAACTTAGTACCCTGTTATGAGTCCCAGTTAAGGACTTAAAACATAACCTGCAAGAAACTAGTGTCAGGTAACAAGCATGCGAATAGTCAAGTACGAAGGCACATAAGTCACACAAGAGAAACCCTTAGAGTTTAGGCCAGCATGAGGTCTAGGTATTACCCTCTTGAAGTTGGTGGGCTCAACCTGTCCTATTAGAAGTAACTGGGTTCTAAGGGTCCCAATATCACTGGATTGCTTTCATTGTTCATCGTTTCGATTTAGCCACTGAACTGGCGACCAAAATATTCCACGAAAGAAACCCTCAATTGAGTGTAGTATCGAGTATCAACCAACCTCGGACTGCACCAAAGCCAGTTATCTCACTACCCTAAAGAGGCCAAGATAGTTCAATTAAGGTTCCTAAGGTTTGTTGATGCTTCACGACACCACGCGGAGGCCCCGTACTCTCCTTGACTGAACTCAAGGGTTACCGGTACACACCAAAGTGCCACATCAACGTAGCAGACTGTTTCAACCATGTCGGTATACCCCACACAGTTCCCTCACAGCCTTGTTGCTACTTTCTAAGAAGGTATCCCCAGATCCGGGTTAGGATCTATAGAACTCCCGAGGCAGTACCCACAATAATAAAGCAAACAATTCAGACAATTGAAAACATAAGTAATCTTAGTCCTAAGGTACACCTCACTTTAAAGATTCCCCAGCAGAGTCGCCAGTTCTGTGATCGGTGGATCTGGAACTGACTGTTTTAAAGCTGGTTCGCGAAATGTCGCGGAAGCAAGAGTCGCCACCGTCTTTTATTTTCTACAAATGGAAAGGACAAAAGCACAGAAAAATTCCTTAAAGAGATTGCTCTCGGTTCGGGAGGTAGATTATAGAAAGGGAAGGTGTTAGCACCCTTTCTATCCATGGTTATCCATGGGCTCTTAGATACTTGCTCATTGTGTTTTCAAAAATGGTTTGTTTGCTTTTCAACTGTGGGTTTTAAAAAGTTTCTTTGAAAATTCCAGTTCGACTCTTGTATCGGTCCTCAAGAGTGTTTGAAAAATTGCTTTCGAAAGCTTTTTGAAAATGTGTTGGTGTGAAAAGTATTTTTTGATTTTTGTTTTGAAATTAGAGCAAGTATCTACGAGAACCTACCTACCCTAAGGAATTCGTCTGTGTAAATGTCCTTTAAAGTAGTGCCATCCCAGCATTGAGAGGTAGGTAGCACCACCGTTGGAGGTGTTCGGGTCAATTCGAGGTTCGGGACATGGTGATCACCAGAGCAATGGGAAGACACCTTAGAAGCTACCCTCATGCCAGGTTCCCGGATCATGAGGACTTACTAAAACATCCTCTACTCGACGATCACCTTTCGAGGCAAGGCAACAGTGAGGCGTACCCTAGGGGTGGTGTGTGATTTGTGTGTCGTTTTCAAGTATTTTTGTCTTTTGTCATGTCATTGGTGATCTAGCGTTTGTTTTTATTTTGTTCATACATTCTTTCATGCCATTATTTAACAATTAAAATTGCGAGAAAAGTAAATTATAAGCTATTACAAACGGCGCGGGTCCACATCGCCAAAATTAAACCAGGACCCGATTTGACAGGAAAATAAATAAAGAAATAAAGATAAAGTGCGAGAAAGTTAAGATTACATGGCCTTGGGAGAGATACATGAATATTATAAAGAAATAAAAATAAATATGTGAATAATTAAATCGAAGCGAGGGCGTTGGACCCTTTTTAACTAAATTAAATTAAATGGAATTAATTAAAATTAGAAGAAAGAAAGAACTTGTTTTTGATCTTTTATGATTTTTAAGATTTTAAAGAAAAAAGAATTAATTAAAATAAATACTAACCCTAATTCTGGTAGCTTTTAATTTATTAAGAAAACATTGAATTTTAATCTAAATTAACCCTAATTTTATATACAAGTTTAATTATAAAAAATAAATATCTAATTATTTAATTATTTGTGAAAGAAAAATAAAAAGGATGAAAAATTATCAATTAACCCTAATTCTATGTTTTTTAGATTTTTGTTAAAAGAATTAAAATTAAAACCTAATTCAAAACTAAATTTAATTACATGCAAATTTATTTGTGAAAATACTAAAATAAAAATTATTTATTGTTTTTTTTCTTTTCCTGATTTTTTGATGTTTTTTTATATCTTGTGAAAATAATAAATTAATTAAATACAAGAATTAAAAATAAAAATAGAAATAATGTAAAAGAAAATATTTAAACAAAGCAAACCTAGGGGGGTGTCAGTCCCCAATGTGGAGGTATGGCCCAAGAATCTGGCCCATTAACCTTGGTCCGTTTGACCTTTTCCAGGTAGCATGCTGCAGCGTTGACCATGGTTCATCATATTCCTTGGATCAGGGCCTTTGATTTGGTTCTATTGGACGCGTGGATGGCTTGATGGAGAAGGTGTATGATGCGTCTCAATATGGAATCTGCATGTGATCATTAATTGCAAAATAATAATGAGAATACTGAAGACCTGGGGCTCGAACCCAGGTCATGCACTTTACCAGCCAACACATATGCCACTGAACCAATTCACGCATCTGTAAATTAATATAATAAACAAACATAATAAAACAAACGCGTTAATGTGTTCTTTTTTCCGCGCGAACTTTTGAATTGACCAACCAGCCTATGCCACCACACCATCTTCTTCGTTGTGTTTATTTTTTCTGAAACAAGAACAAACTAGCAACGGTTTTGTAAACGTTGCCATAGGTAAGATACAAGAAAATAGAGAATGGCCATGTGACGCTCATAAATTGAGCGCGAGGGTGGGTTTAAGATCGTCCAGACGCGCTGATTCTAATGGTGTAGGTCTTGAAGGCCAATTTTTCTTGAATTTAAAATCCCTAATTCCAAGCCCTGTAAACCCTAGAAAACAATCATGGCATAATCGCGTAAAATGCATAAAAATACAATCAAATACATGGGTTAGCTTCAGAATCAAATGACCAACATGAATCAAGCGTTAAATTTCACAAAGAATGCATGGATTAAGATGTACGATTATGAAATTTTTTATGCACAGGTCCGGTTCGTGTTACCAATTCTTTAAGCTTTGAGGAATGTTCTTGATTGGGAAACGTTCAGTGAACCTTCAGCAAGCTAATGAAACAAAAATTATGCCTTGAATCGCCCTAGAATGTGGTTTTCAGTTTTGAGTTTCTTGACAAATTTTTCAAGTTTGTGAATGGTTTCTGTGCAGCTTTAATGATCCAAGGCATTAGGTTTTCGTTCAGGCTTATGTATAGAATAGATTAGGTCAACAAATTTGATCAAAATCTCTTGTATTCATGACTTTTGAGATTTGATTTCCAAGCATATTTTTTCCAATCTTTTTCATGCAATTTTGTACCAATCATGATCCAATCAATCCAAATCTTTCCATATTGAATTATGCACGAATTATTGAGTAGATTACATGTGCAAAAAGATTTGTTAGGTTAAGTTAAATAATTTTCATATATTTAATTGATTTAAATGAATTATTATAAATAAAAATTCAAATAAATAAATAAAAAATGAATAAAAACTTCCCTTTGGGCCAAGTGGTCGTGCACATGCTTGGGATGATGAATTGTGGAAGAAAAATGGGCCCATTAGCAATTTTAGGTCATTTGAATCAATGTTGACTTTTCAAAATATCCAAAAATTTCCCAACTTCCACAAGGCATAACTTGCTCAATTTTTAAGCTTTTCTCATGTTCTTTGACATTTTGGAAAGGTCTTTGAGTCCTCTAACCAATGCCTTTGGTCCCATGTCATTTTGATTTACCAATCTCAAGTTATGGCCTTTGACTTAAAGTCCCTTTTTGTTGACTTTTGAAAATGACCTATAATGTTGAAATTGATAACTTTTTGTGAGAGCATTTCTTGGACTTGAAGTATGAAGATGAGTTGTAGGAAATGTCTTTCTCTTCAAAATGAGATTTGGATGGAATTTTTATGATAATCCATGTGAAAGTTATGCCCTGGTCAATTTACAGTTGACTTTTTCAGCTGTCCAAATAAGGAAACTTTTGTATTTTGATGATTTTTGAGCCAAGCTTTGAGAATCATGATCAAGTATTGATCAAATGATGTTTGTGGCTTCAAAATGAGATGTTGATCAAAAATTTGAACTTTTGACTGTCAAATGACCATTTTACCCCTACAGTTGACTGTAGTGCAATTAGGGTTTTGACTGTGCAATTTTGTGCTGAAAGTCTTGAAACTTGGTATGAGGATGCTTGACCATATTTGTAGGCATATGAGACTTAATTGGACCTTTGGAAACTTCATTTTCTTGATCAGAACACAAACCCTAGTTTTGACTGCTTAGGAGGCTCTTGCACTGTGCAACCCTTGGGGAATTTTGAAGCTTGACTTGGCAAATCTTTGAAGAATATGGGAGGGCAAATTTTGGGGTACAACAGAATGTATCCCCCAGATCCGGGTTAGGATCTATAGAACTCCCAAGATAGTCCCACAATTTAAAGCAAACAAGTCAAAGCAATTGAAAACACAATGATCTTAGTCCTAAGGTACACCTCACTTTATAAAGAGTGTCCCCAGCAGAGTCGCCAGTTCTGGTGATCGGTGGATCTGGAACTGACTGTTTAACGCTGGTTCGCGAAATGTCGCGGAAGCAAGAGTCGCCACCGTCTTTTATTTTCTCCAAAGGGAAAGGACAAAACCACAGAAAAATTCCTTATAGAGATTGCTCTCGGTTCGGGAGGTAGATTATAGAAAGGGAAGGTGTTAGCACCCTTTCTATCCATGGTTATCCATGGGCTCTTAGATACTTGCTCACTTGTGTTTTCAAAATGGTTAATTTGCTTTTCAACTGTGGGTTTTAAAAAGTTTCTTTGAAAATTTCAGTTCGACTCTTGTATCAATCCTCAAGAGTGTTTGAAAAAATTGCTTTCGAAAGCTTTTTGAAAAGATGTCGGTGTGAAAAGTATTTTTTGATTTGTTTTGAAATTAGAGCAAGTATCTAGAGTCGTCTACCTACCCTAAGGAATTCGTCTGTGTAAATGTCCTTAAAGTAGTGTCATCCCACCATTGAGAAGTAGGTAAAACCACCGTTGGAGGTATTCGGGTCAATTCGAGGGTTCGGGACATGGTGATCACCAGAGCAATAGGAAGATACCTTAGAAGCTACCCTCATGCCAGGTTCCCGGATCATGAGGACTTACTAAAACATCCTCTACTCGACGATCACCTTTCGAGGGGCAAGGCAACAGTGAGGCGTACCCTAGAGGTGGTGTGTGATTTGTGTGTCATTTTCAGATATTTTGTCTTGTCATGTATGGGTGATCTACGCTTTTGTTTTTATTTTGACATTCATTCTTGCATGCAAATTTGTTAACAGTTAAAAAAAAGTGCGGAATTTAAAAGTTCTACGCTATTACAAAGGCGCGGGTCCATATCGCCAAATTAAATCCAGGACCCGATTTGAAAATAAAATAAAGTGCGAGAAATATAAATGTCCAATTTACATGGCTTTGGGAGAATTACATAAATATTATAAGAAAGGACAAAAATGCGTGAAACGAACTAATAATCGAAAGCGAGGGCGTTGGACCCTTTTTAATGAAATTAAATTATGATTAACAAATTAATTAAAATATAAAAATAAAAAGAAAATATTTTTTAGAGTTTTTTGTATTTATGAATTTTTATGAGATAATTAAATGGAAATTAAACCTAATTCTAGCTATTTTTATTTTATTAAGAAAAATATGTTAAAATTGAATCTAAAATTAACCTAATTAGTTAATGCAATTTTATTTACAAAAAATAATAATTAATAATTAATAATTAATATGGTGAAAAAAGGAAAAAAGGATAAAAGTAATAAAACCCTAATTCTACCAATTTTTAATTTATTAAGAAAAATATTAAAGTTAATCCTAGAATTAAAGAACTAAATTAATTAACAAGATTTATTTACAAAGATATTAAAATAAAATATATTTTTGTTTTTTTTGTCTTTTCTGGTTTTTGTATTATATTTTTTATGTTATGAAAATATTGATTTAAAGAATTAAATTAAAACTAAAACAAAACAAATGAAAATAGAAAAAGAATGGAAGAGAGCAAACCAAAGGGGGTGTTGACCCCAAACTGGAGGTTTTGTCCCAGCAATTAGGCCCAATGTTTAAGGCCTTGTTTGACTTTTCTGGAAGCGTGCGTGTGCATTGACCAGTGTCCATGGTGTTCATCAGATCAGGACCCTTGGATTGCCCTCAGTGGCCATGTGGCACGTCTGGATTATGAACGTATAGTGGGCGCTTGGAAGCGAGCTACACAGGAACATGGTTAGAAGAAAAATATGGAAATAAGAAGGGGGACTTGGGGATCGAACCCAGGTCCCGTTGCTTACCAATTCACGTGCCTGCCAACTGAGCTGTGAAGGCGCTTTGTTTATAATATAACACATAATCAATATTACGTAAAACAATGGTTAGTGGGACATTTTCGCGCGAAATTCAAACGCACCATTCGTTGGCCTACACATCATCATCTTCTCCATTTATTTGCTTTGCCTGAAACAAAAACAAATTGAATAGCGGGGGTTTTAAACCCCCACTAAATAGCAAGCATAAAAATAGCGAATAGAATATGGTGGCTCATAAATTGAGCGCGAATAGTGTGTTAAGTTCGTCCAAGCTTCCTGAGTTTAGCCATGGTACTGGGGTGCTTTGATTTTTCCTTAAACGCAAAGCCCCAATTTTTCAGTTTGGAAACCCTAGTGAGCTTCAATGGTGAAATCGTGTACGATGCACAAAAACTTAATTAAAACACATGGTTAGCTTCAGAATGGTCAGATTAGTCCAAATCAACAGAAAGAATGCAATGAAAATGCTTATAAATCGAAACACGAATAGGTATAAAATTTGAAACAGGACCACTTGATTCTACCGTTTCTTGATGTTAGAGTTGATGATTTTGATTCAGACACGTTCCTTGAAGCCTCAGGAATTCAATGGGATAGTTTTCTTGCCTTGAAATGCTTTGGAGTCACGTTTTCAGTTTTGGAATTTTTCACAAAAAGTGCAATGTTCTTCTTCAGCTTTGGGCGCAGCTTAGAGGTCTTTCTGCATTAGGTTTGCATTAGTATATGTAAGGAATGAATTAGGGTTGAGTTTTGATCCAAAAAATCCTTGCATTGATGGAATGAATATTTGATTTTCATGCATAATTCTTTCAAATCTTTTTCACATGTTTTTGATTTCAATCATGGCAAAACCTTCCAACTTTGGTTATGCACGAATCTTGAGCCTTTAAGGAGAGTTTATTCTGCACAAAAAGATTTAAAAACTTTGGTTTAGTATTTTTCCATATTTTATTTAATTTAAATGAATTAATTGTAATTAAAAATTCAAATAAATAAATAAAAATGATGAAATAAATCCCCTTTGGGCCAAATGGTCGTGCATATGCTTTGGATGATGAATCTTGGAAGAAAATGAGGCCCATTAGCAATTTTAAGGCATTTGAAGCAAAGTTGACTTTTCAAAATACCCAAAAATTTCCCAACTTCCACAAGGCATATCTTGCTCAATTTTTAAGCTTTGATCATGTTCTTGGACAATTTGGAAAGGTCTTGAAGTCCTATAACCAATGCCTTTGGTCCCATGTCATTTTGATTTACCAATCTCAAGTTATGGCCTTTGACTTAAAGTCTCTTTTTGTTGACTTTTGAAAATGACCTATAATGTTGAAATTGATAACTTTTTGTGAGAGCATTTCTTGGACTTGAAGTGTGAAGAGGAGTTGTAGGAAATGTCTTTCTCTTCAAAATGAGCTTTGGATGGGATTTTTTTGATAATCCATGTGGAAGTTATGCCTTGGTCAAGTTACAGTTGACTTTTTCAACTGTCCAAATATGGAAACTTTTGCATCTTGAGACTTTTTGAGCCAAGCTTTGAAAATCATGATCAAGAATTGATCAAATGGTGTTTGTGGCTTCAAAATAAGATGTTGACCAAAAATTTGAACTTTTGACTGTCAAATGACCATTTTGCCCCTACAATTGACTGTAGGGCAATTAGGGTTTTTGACTGTGCAATTTTGTGTTGTAAGTCTTGAAACTTGGTATGAGGATACTTGGCAAGGTTTATAAGCATGTGGGACTTGATTGGACCCTTGGAAACTTCATTTTCTTTGTCAGAACCAAAACCCTAGTTTTTGACTGTTAGGAGGCCCTTGAACTGTGCAACCCTTAGGGAATTTTGAAGCATGCTTTTGGCAAATCTTGAAGAATATGGGAGGGAAAATTTTGGGGTACAGCACCTACCCTAAATCGTAACCCTAAATCCTAAACCATAAACCCTAAATCCTAACCCTAAACCCTAACCCTAAACAATAAACCCTAAACACTAAACCCTATACCCTATACCTTATACCCTAAACATAAATCCTAACCCTAAACCTTAAACCCTAAAATCTAAACCCTAAAACCTAAAACCATACAACCCTAAAAGCCTAAACCCTATACCATATACCCTATACCCTAAACCCTAAACCTAAACCCTAAACCATAAACTCTAAACCCTAAACCATAAATCCTAAAGCTTAAAACCCTAAACCCCAAAAATCCTAAAACGCTTAAAACCCTAACCTTAAACCATTAACCCTAAACCCTTAGCCCTAAACCATAAACCCCAAACCTTAAACCTTAAACCCTTTAACCATAAACCCTAACCCATAAACCCTAGACTGTAAATCCTAAAACCTAAACCCTAAAACCTAAACTCTAAACCCTAAACAGTAACCCTAATATATAAACCCTAAACCCTAAACCTAAATCCTAAACCCTAAACTTTAAACCCTAACCCTAAACCCTAAATCCTAAACCCCAAACCTTAAACCTTAAACCATAAACCCTAAGCCTAAACCCTAAACTCTAAACCCTAAACCCTAACCATAAATCATAACCCTAAACCTTAAATCCTAAACTCTAAACCCTAAATCCTAAACCCTAAATCCTAAACCCTAAACCCTTAAACCCTAAACCCTAAACCCCTAAACATAAACCTAAACCCTAAACCCTAAGCCTAAACCTTAAACCCTAAACCCTAAACCCCAAATACTAAACCCTAAATCTTAAACCCTAAACCATAAACCCTAAACCCTAAACCTAAATCCCTATACCCTAACCCTCAACCCTACATCTAAACCCTAAACCCCAAACCTTAAACCCTAAACCGTTAACCCTAAATCCTAGACCATCAACCGTGAACCCTAAACCTTAACCCCTAAACTCTAGACCCTAAATCTTATACCCTAAACCTTAAACCCTAAACCTTAAACCCTAAACTCTAAACCCTAAATCCTAAAACCTAACCCCTAAACCCTAAACCATAAACCCTTAACCCTAAATCCTAAACCTTAAACCCTAACCCTATACCCTATACCCTAAACCTTAAACCTTAAATCGTAAACCCTTAACCCTAAAGCTTAAATCCTAAACCCTAACCCTAAACCCTAAACCTAAACCCTAAACCCTAACCGTAAACCATAAACCCTAAACCCTAAACCATAACCATAACTCTAACCCTAAACCCTAAACATTAACCTTAACCTCTAACCCTAAACCTAAACTTAAACCTTAACCCTAAACCCTAAACCATAACCCTAAACTTTAAACCCTAACCCCTAAACCCCAGACCCTAAATCCTAAACCCTGGACCCTAAACCCCAAATACTAAACCCTAAATCTTAAACCCTAATCCCTAAACCATCAACCCTAAACCTTAAATACTAAACCCTAAATATTAAACCCTTAAACCCTAAACCCTAACCATAAACCCTAGACCCTTGACTCTGAACCCTAAACCCTAAACACTAAACCTAAACCTTTAACCCTAAACCCCAAACCCTAAACCCTAAATCCTAAACCATAACCCTAAATCATAAACCCCCAACCCCAAACCCTAAACCCTAACCGTAAACCTTAAACCTTAAACCCTAAACCCTAAATACTAAACCTTAACCCTAAACCTTAACCCTAACCCTAAACCCTAACCCTAAATCCTAAACCCTCAACACTAAACCCTAAACTCTAAACCTTAACCCTAACCTTAAACCCTAAATCCTAAACCCTAAACCATAAACCCTAGACCTTAAACAGTAAACCCTTAATCATACCACTAAACCCTAAACCCTAAACTTAAACCTAAACCTTAAACCCTAAACCCTTAACCTTAAACCTTAAACCCTAAACCTAAACCCTAAACCCTAAACCCAAAACACTACCCTTAAACCATAAACCCTAAGCCTAAACCCTAAATTCTAAACCCTAAATCCTAACCATAAACCTTAAACCCAAAACCATACACCCTAAATCCTAAACCCTAAAACCTAAACGTAAACCTTATACCCTAAACCCTATACCCTAAACCATAAACTTAAACTATAAACCCTAAACCCTAACCTAAACCTTAAACTTAAACCCTAAACCATTAACCCTAAACCCTAAACATAAACCATAAACCCTAAACCTAAACCCTAAACCTTAAACATTAAATCCTAACCCTAAACCATAAACCCAAAACCCTAAACCTTAAACCCTAGACCCTCAGCCTAAACCCTAAATTCTAAACCCTAAACCCTACCCTAAATCTAACCCTAAACCCTAAATCCTAATCCTAAACCCTAAACCCTAACCCTAAACATTAAACCCCTAAACCCTAAACCATATACCCTAAACCATATTACCTAAACATAAACCCTAACCCTAAACCTTAAACCCTTTAACCTTGAACCCTAAAACCTAAACCCTAAATCCTAAAACCTAAAACTATATAACCCTAAAAGCCTAAACCCTATACCCTAAACCATATACCCTAAACCTTATACCCTAAAACCTATACCCTAAACCCTAAACCTAAACCCTAAACCATAAACTCTAAACCCTAAACCATAAATCCTAAAGCTTAAAACCCTAAACCCCAAAAACCCCAAAACGCTTAAAACCTAAACCCTAAACCTTAAACCATTAACCCTTAGCCCTAAACCATAAACCCAAAACCTTAAACCCTTTAACCATAAACCTTAACCCCTAAACCCTAGACTATAAATCCTAAACCCTAAACCCTAAAATCTAAACCCTAAACCCTAAACCCTAACCCTAAACCATAAATCCTAAACCCTAAACCTAAATCCTAAACCCTAAACCTTAAACCCTAACCCTAAACCCTAAATCCTAAACCCTAAACCCTAAACCTTAAACCATAAACCCTAAGCCTAAACCCTAAACTCTAAACCCTAAACCCTAACCAAAAATCCTAACCCTAAACCCTAAATCCTAAACTCTAAACCCTAAACCCTAAACCTAAACCATAAACCCCTAAATCCTAAATCCTAAACCCCTAAACCCTAAACCCTAACCATAAACCTTAAACCCTTAAACCCTAAACCCTAAACCCTAAATCCTAACCCTAAACCCTAAACCTAAACCCTAAACCCTAACCCTAACCCAAAACCTTAAACCCTTTAACCCTAAACCATAAAACCTAACCCCTACACCCTAGATCCTAAAGGCTAAACCCTATAAACTAAACCTTAAAGCCCAAATATTAAACCCTAAATCTTAAACCCTAATCCCTAAACCATTAACCCTAAACCTTAAATACTAAACCCTAAATATTAAACCCTTAAACCCTTACCCTAAACCCTAGACCCTTGACCCTGAACCCTAAACCATAAACATTAAACCTAAACCTTTAACCCTAAACCCCCAAACCATAAAAACACTAAATCATAAATCCTAACCCTAAATCCTAAACCCCCAAACCCAACCCTAAACCCTAAACCCTAACCGTAAACCTTAAACCTTAAACCCTAAACCATAAATACTAAACCCTAACTATAAACCCTAACCCTAAACCCTAATCTTAAATCATAAACCCTAAACACTAAACCCTAAACCCTAAACTTTAAACCCTAACCTTAAACCCTAAATCCTAAACCATAAACCCTAGAACTTAAACCGTAAACCCTTAACCATACCCCTAAACCCTAAACCTTAAACTTAAACCTAAACCATAAACCCTAAACCTTAACCTTAACCTTAAACCTTAAACCCTAAACCTAAACCCCAAATCCTAAACATTAAATCTTAAACCATAAGCCTAAACCCTAAATTGTAAACCCTAAACCCTAAACCCTAATCCTAAACCCTAAATCATACACCCTAAATCCTAAACCCTAAATCCTAAACCCTATACCCTAAACCCTATACCCTAAACACTAAACCATAAACCTAAACTCTAAACTCTAAACCCTAAACCTAAACCCTAAACCTAAACCATAAACCCTAAACATAAACCCTAAACCCTAACCCTAAACCATAAACATTAAACCCTAACCCTAAACCCTAAAACCTAAACCTTAAACCCAAGACCCTAAGCCTAAACCCTAAACTCTAAACCCTAAACGCTACCCTATATCGTAGCCCAAAACCTTATGCCCTAAATCCTAAACCCTAATTCCTAATCATAAACCCTAACCCTAAACCCTAAACCGTTAAACCCTACACCCAAAACCATAAACCCTAAACCTAAACCCTAAACTCTAAACCTTAAACCCTAAACCCTAACCCTAAACCCTAAATGCTAAACCCCAAACCCTAAACCATAAACCCTAAGCCTAAACCCTAAACTCTAAACCTTAAATCCTAACCATAAATTTTAACCCTAAACCCTAAATCCTAAACCCTAAACCCTAAATCCTAAACCCTAAACCTAAACCATAAACCCCTAAACCTTAAACCCTAAACCCTAAACCCCTAAACCTAAATTATAATCCTAAACCCAAAACCCTAACACTAAACCTTAAACCCTTTAACCCTAAACCATAAACCCTATCCCCTAAACCATAGACCCTAAAGGCTAAACCCTAGACCATATACCCTAAACCCCAAATACTAAACCCTAAATCTTAAATCCTAATCCCTAAACCATCAACCTTATACCTTAAATACTAAACCCTAAATATTAAACCCTTAAACCCTAAACCCTAACCCTAAACCCTAGACCCTTGACCCTGAACCATAAACCCTAAACACTAAACTTAAACCTTTAACCCTAAACCCTAAACCATAAAAACCTTAACCCTAAATCCTAAGCCCCTAACCCCAAACCCTAAACCCTAAGCCCTAACCGTAAACCTTAAACCCTAAACCCTAAATACTAAACTGTAACCCTAAACCCTAACCCTAAACCCTAATCCTAAATCATAAACCCTCAACACTAAACCCTAAACTCTAAACCATAACCCTAACCTTAAACCCTAAATCCTAAACCATAAACCATAAACACTAGACCTTAAACCGTAAACCCTTAACCATACCCCTAAACCCTAAACTTAAAGCTAAACCATAAACCCTAAACCATTAACCTTAAACCTTAAACCCTAAACCTAAACCTTAAACCCCAAACCCTAAACCTAAATCCTAAATTCTAAACCCTAAATCCTAACCCTAAACCCTAAACCCTAATCCTAAACCCTAAACCATACACCCTAAATCCTAAACCCTAAACCTATACCATATACCCTAAACTCTAAACCCTAATCCTAAACCCTAAACCCTAAACCTAAATCCTAAACCCTAAACCCAAACCCTAAACCTAAACCATAAACCTTAAACCTTAAACCCTAAACCCTAAGTCTTAAACCGTAAACCCTAAGCCTAAACCTTAAACTCTAAACCTTAGACCCTAACCATAAATCCTAACCCTAAACCCTAAATCCTAACCCTAAACCTAAACCATAAACCCTAAACCTTAAACCCTAACCCTAAACCCTATCCCTAACCATAAACCCTAATCCTAAATCCTAAACCCTAAACACTAAACCCTAAACTCTAAACCATAACCCTAACCTTAAACCCTAAATCCTAAACCATAAACCCTAGACCTTAAACCGTAAACCCTTAACCATACCCCTAAACCCTAAACCCTAAACTTAAACCTAAACCATAAACCCTAAACCCTTAAACCTTAAACCTTAAACCCTAAACCTAAACCCTAAACCCTAAACCCCAAACCCTAAACATTAAACCCTAAACCCAAAGCCTAAACCCTAAATTCTAAACCCTAAATCCTAACCCTAAACCCTAAACCTTAAACCCAAATCCTAAACCCTAAACCATACACCCTAAATCCTAAACCCCTAAACCCTAAACCTAAACCCTAAACCTAAACCCTATACCTTAAACCCTATACCCTAAACCCTAAACCATAAACCTAAACTATAAACCCTAAACCTAAACCCTAAACCTAAACCCTAAACCATAAACCCTAAACCCTAAACATGAACCCTAAACCCTAACCTTAAACCTTAAACATTAAACCGTAACCCTAAACCATAAACCCCAAACCCTAGACCCTAAGCCTAAACCCTAAACTCTAAACCCTACCCTAAATCGTAACCCTAAACCCTAAATCCTAAACCCTAAACCCTAAATCCTAACCCTAAACCCTAACCCTAAACACTAAACCCCTAAACCCTATACCCTAATCATAAATCCTAACCGTAAACCTTAAACCCTTTAACCTTATACCCTAAAACCTAAATCCTAAACCCTAAAACCTAAAACCATACAACCCTAAAAGCCTAAACCGTATACCCTATACCCTATACCCTAAACCCTATACCCTAAACCCTAACCTAAACCCTAAACCATAAACTCTAAACCCTAAACCATAAATCCTAAAGCTTAAAACCCTAAAACCCTAAACCCTAAAAACCCTAAAACTCTTAAAACCTAAACCTTAAACCATTAACCCTAAACCCTTAGCCCTTAACCATAAACCCCAAACCCTAAACCTTAAACCCTTTAACCATAAACCCTAACCCCTAAACCCTAGACTGTAAATCCTAAAACCTAAACCATAAACCCTAAACCTAAACCCTAACCCTAAACCCTAAACCCTAAATCCTAAACCCCAAACCCTAAACCTTAAACCATAAACCCTAAGCCTAAACCCTAAACTCTAAACCCTAAACCCTAATCATAATCCTAAACCCTAAATCCTAAACTCTAAACCCTAAATCCTAACCCTAAACCCTAAACCTAAATCCTAAACCCTAAACCCTTAAACCCTAAACCCTAAACCCTAAACCCCTAAACATAAACCCTAACCTAAACCCTAAACCCTAAGCCTAAACCTTAAACCCTAAACCCAAAACCCTAAACCATAAACCCCAAATACTAAACCCTAAATCTTAAACCCTAAACCATAAACCCTAAACCCTAAACCTAAATCCCTATACCCTAACACTCAACCCTAAACCTAAACCCTAAACCGCAAACCTTAAACCCTAAACCGTTAACCCTAAATCCTAGACCATCAACCGTGAACCCTAAACCTTAACCCCTAAACTCTAGACCCTAAATCTTAAACCCTAAACCTTAAACCCTAAACCTTAAACCCTAAACTCTAAACCCTAAATCCTAAAACCTAACCCATAAACCATAAACCCTTAACCCTAAACCCTAAATCCTAAACCCTAAACCCTAACCCTATACCCTAAATCCTAAACCTTAAATCCTAAACCCTTAATCCTAAACCTTAAATCCTAAACACTAACCCTAAACCGTAAACCATAACCGTAAACCATACAACATAAACCCTAAACCCTAAACCATAACCATAACCCTAACTCTAACCCTAAACCCTAAACCTTAACCTCTAACCCTAAACCAAAACCTAAACCTTAACCCTAAACCCTAAACCATAACCCTAAACTTTAAACCCTTTAACCCTAAACCATAAACCCTAACCCCTAAACCCCAGACCCTAAATCCTAAATCCTGGACCCTAAACCCCAAATACTAAACCCTAAATCTTAAACCCTAATCCCTAAACCATCAACCCTAAACCTTAAATACTAAACCCTAAATATTAGACCCTTAAACCCTAAACCCTAACCATAAACCCTAGACCCTTGACCCTGAACCCTAAACCCTAAACACTAAACCTAAACCTTTAACCCTAAACCCCAAACAATAAACCCTAAATACTAAACCATAACCCTAAATCATAAACCCCCAACCCCAAACCCTAAACCCTAAACCCTAACCGTAAACCTTAAACCTTAAACCCTAAATACTAAACCCTAAACCCTAAACCTAACCCTAACCCTAAACCCTAACCCTAAATCCTAAACCCTCAACACTAAACCATAAACCCTAAACTCTAAACCTTAACCCTAACCTTAAACCCTAAATCCTAAACCCTAAACCATAAACCCTAGACCTTAAACCGTAAACCCTTAATCATACCCCTAAACCCTAAACCCTAAACTTAAACCTAAACCTTAAACCCTAAACCCTTAACCTTAAACCTTAAACCCTAAACCTAAACCCTAAACCCTTAACCCCAAACACTACCCTTAAACTATAAACCCTAAGCCTAAACCCTAAATTCTAAACCCTAAATCCTAACCATAAACCTTAAACCCTAAACCATACACCTTAAATCCTAAACCCTAAACCTAAACCATATACCCTAAACCCTATACCCTAAACCATAAACTTAAACTATAAACCCTAAACCCTAACCTAAATCCTAAACCTAAACCCTAAACCATTAACCCTAAACCCTAAACATAAACCCTAACCTTAAACCTAAACCCTAAACTTTAAACATTAAATCCTAACCCTAAACCATAAACCCAAAACCCTAAACCTTAAACCCTAGACCCTAAGCCTAAACCCTAAATTCTAAACCCTAAACCCTACCCTAAATCTAACCCTAAACCCTAAATCCTAAACCCTAAATCCTAAACCCTAAATCCTAACCCTAAACCCTAACCCTAAACATTAAACCCCTAAACCCTAAACCATATACCCTAAGCCATATACCCTAAACATAAACCCTAACTCTAAACCTTAAACCCTTTAACCTTAAACCCTAAAACCTAAACCCTAAACCCTAAAACCTAAAACCATATAACCCTAAAAGCCTAAACCCTATACCCTAAACCATATACCCTAAACCTTATACCCTAAACCCTATACCCTAAACCCTAAACCTAAACCCTAAACCCTAAACCATAAACTCTAAACCCTAAACCATAAATCCTAAAGCTTAAAACCCTAAACCCTAAAAACCCTAAAACGCTTAAAACCTAAACCCTAAACCTTAAACCATTAACCCTAAACCCTTAGCCCTAAACCATAAACCTTAAACCTTAAACCCTTTAACCATAAACCCTAACCCTTAAACCCTAGACTGTAAATCCTAAACCCTAAAATCTAAACCCTAACCCTAAACCCTAAACCCTAACCCTAAACCATAAATCCTAAAGCTAAATCCTAAACCCTAAACCTAAACCCTAAACCTTAAACCCTAACCCTAAACCCTAAATCCTAAACCCCAAACCCTAAACCTTAAACCATAAACCCTAAGCCTAAACCCTAAACCCTAAAACCTAAACCTTAAACCCAAGACCCTAAGCCTAAACCCTAAACTCTAAACCCTAAACGCTACCCTATATCGTAGCCCAAAACCTTATGCCCTAAATCCTAAACCCTAATTCCTAATCATAAACCCTAACCCTAAACCCTAAACCATTAAACCCTACACCCAAAACCATAAACCCTAAACCTAAACCCTAAACTCTAAACCTTAAACCCTAAACCCTAACCCTAAACCCTAAATGCTAAACCCCAAACCCTAAACCATAAACCCTAAGCCTAAACCCTAAACTCTAAACCTTAAATCCTAACCATAAATTCTAACCCTAAACCCTAAATCCTAAACCCTAAACCCTAAATCCTAAACCCTAAACCTAAACCATAAACCCCTAAACCTTAAACCCTAAACCCTAAACCCCTAAACCTAAATTATAATCCTAAACCCAAAACCCTAACACTAAACCTTAAACCCTTTAACCCTAAACCATAAACCCTATCCCCTAAACCATAGACCCTAAAGGCTAAACCCTAGACCATATACCCTAAACCCCAAATACTAAACCCTAAATCTTAAATCCTAATCCCTAAACCATCAACCTTATACCTTAAATACTAAACCCTAAATATTAAACCCTTAAACCCTAAACCCTAACCCTAAACCCTAGACCCTTGACCCTGAACCATAAACCCTAAACACTAAACTTAAACCTTTAACCCTAAACCCTAAACCATAAAAACCTTAACCCTAAATCCTAAGCCCCTAACCCCAAACCCTAAACCCTAAGCCCTAACCGTAAACCTTAAACCCTAAACCCTAAATACTAAACTGTAACCCTAAACCCTAACCCTAAACCCTAATCCTAAATCATAAACCCTCAACACTAAACCCTAAACTCTAAACCATAACCCTAACCTTAAACCCTAAATCCTAAACCATAAACCATAAACACTAGACCTTAAACCGTAAACCCTTAACCATACCCCTAAACCCTAAACTTAAAGCTAAACCATAAACCCTAAACCATTAACCTTAAACCTTAAACCCTAAACCTAAACCTTAAACCCCAAACCCTAAACCTAAATCCTAAATTCTAAACCCTAAATCCTAACCCTAAACCCTAAACCCTAATCCTAAACCCTAAACCATACACCCTAAATCCTAAACCCTAAACCTATACCATATACCCTAAACTCTAAACCCTAATCCTAAACCCTAAACCCTAAACCTAAATCCTAAACCCTAAACCCAAACCCTAAACCCTAAACCTAAACCATAAACCTTAAACCCTAAACCCTAAGTCTTAAACCGTAAACCCTAAGCCTAAACCTTAAACTCTAAACCTTAGACCCTAACCATAAATCCTAACCCTAAACCCTAAATCCTAACCCTAAACCTAAACCATAAACCCTAAACCTTAAACCCTAACCCTAAACCCTATCCCTAACCATAAACCCTAATCCTAAATCCTAAACCCTAAACACTAAACCCTAAACTCTAAACCATAACCCTAACCTTAAACCCTAAATCCTAAACCATAAACCCTAGACCTTAAACCGTAAACCCTTAACCATACCCCTAAACCCTAAACCCTAAACTTAAACCTAAACCATAAACCCTAAACCCTTAAACCTTAAACCTTAAACCCTAAACCTAAACCCTAAACCCTAAACCCCAAACCCTAAACATTAAACCCTAAACCCAAAGCCTAAACCCTAAATTCTAAACCCTAAATCCTAACCCTAAACCCTAAACCTTAAACCCAAATCCTAAACCCTAAACCATACACCCTAAATCCTAAACCCCTAAACCCTAAACCTAAACCCTAAACCTAAACCCTATACCTTAAACCCTATACCCTAAACCCTAAACCATAAACCTAAACTATAAACCCTAAACCTAAACCCTAAACCTAAACCCTAAACCATAAACCCTAAACCCTAAACATGAACCCTAAACCCTAACCTTAAACCTTAAACATTAAACCGTAACCCTAAACCATAAACCCCAAACCCTAGACCCTAAGCCTAAACCCTAAACTCTAAACCCTACCCTAAATCGTAACCCTAAACCCTAAATCCTAAACCCTAAACCCTAAATCCTAACCCTAAACCCTAACCCTAAACACTAAACCCCTAAACCCTATACCCTAATCATAAATCCTAACCGTAAACCTTAAACCCTTTAACCTTATACCCTAAAACCTAAATCCTAAACCCTAAAACCTAAAACCATACAACCCTAAAAGCCTAAACCGTATACCCTATACCCTATACCCTAAACCCTATACCCTAAACCCTAACCTAAACCCTAAACCATAAACTCTAAACCCTAAACCATAAATCCTAAAGCTTAAAACCCTAAAACCCTAAACCCTAAAAACCCTAAAACTCTTAAAACCTAAACCTTAAACCATTAACCCTAAACCCTTAGCCCTTAACCATAAACCCCAAACCCTAAACCTTAAACCCTTTAACCATAAACCCTAACCCCTAAACCCTAGACTGTAAATCCTAAAACCTAAACCATAAACCCTAAACCTAAACCCTAACCCTAAACCCTAAACCCTAAATCCTAAACCCCAAACCCTAAACCTTAAACCATAAACCCTAAGCCTAAACCCTAAACTCTAAACCCTAAACCCTAATCATAATCCTAAACCCTAAATCCTAAACTCTAAACCCTAAATCCTAACCCTAAACCCTAAACCTAAATCCTAAACCCTAAACCCTTAAACCCTAAACCCTAAACCCTAAACCCCTAAACATAAACCCTAACCTAAACCCTAAACCCTAAGCCTAAACCTTAAACCCTAAACCCAAAACCCTAAACCATAAACCCCAAATACTAAACCCTAAATCTTAAACCCTAAACCATAAACCCTAAACCCTAAACCTAAATCCCTATACCCTAACACTCAACCCTAAACCTAAACCCTAAACCGCAAACCTTAAACCCTAAACCGTTAACCCTAAATCCTAGACCATCAACCGTGAACCCTAAACCTTAACCCCTAAACTCTAGACCCTAAATCTTAAACCCTAAACCTTAAACCCTAAACCTTAAACCCTAAACTCTAAACCCTAAATCCTAAAACCTAACCCATAAACCATAAACCCTTAACCCTAAACCCTAAATCCTAAACCCTAAACCCTAACCCTATACCCTAAATCCTAAACCTTAAATCCTAAACCCTTAATCCTAAACCTTAAATCCTAAACACTAACCCTAAACCGTAAACCATAACCGTAAACCATACAACATAAACCCTAAACCCTAAACCATAACCATAACCCTAACTCTAACCCTAAACCCTAAACCTTAACCTCTAACCCTAAACCAAAACCTAAACCTTAACCCTAAACCCTAAACCATAACCCTAAACTTTAAACCCTTTAACCCTAAACCATAAACCCTAACCCCTAAACCCCAGACCCTAAATCCTAAATCCTGGACCCTAAACCCCAAATACTAAACCCTAAATCTTAAACCCTAATCCCTAAACCATCAACCCTAAACCTTAAATACTAAACCCTAAATATTAGACCCTTAAACCCTAAACCCTAACCATAAACCCTAGACCCTTGACCCTGAACCCTAAACCCTAAACACTAAACCTAAACCTTTAACCCTAAACCCCAAACAATAAACCCTAAATACTAAACCATAACCCTAAATCATAAACCCCCAACCCCAAACCCTAAACCCTAAACCCTAACCGTAAACCTTAAACCTTAAACCCTAAATACTAAACCCTAAACCCTAAACCTAACCCTAACCCTAAACCCTAACCCTAAATCCTAAACCCTCAACACTAAACCATAAACCCTAAACTCTAAACCTTAACCCTAACCTTAAACCCTAAATCCTAAACCCTAAACCATAAACCCTAGACCTTAAACCGTAAACCCTTAATCATACCCCTAAACCCTAAACCCTAAACTTAAACCTAAACCTTAAACCCTAAACCCTTAACCTTAAACCTTAAACCCTAAACCTAAACCCTAAACCCTTAACCCCAAACACTACCCTTAAACTATAAACCCTAAGCCTAAACCCTAAATTCTAAACCCTAAATCCTAACCATAAACCTTAAACCCTAAACCATACACCTTAAATCCTAAACCCTAAACCTAAACCATATACCCTAAACCCTATACCCTAAACCATAAACTTAAACTATAAACCCTAAACCCTAACCTAAATCCTAAACCTAAACCCTAAACCATTAACCCTAAACCCTAAACATAAACCCTAACCTTAAACCTAAACCCTAAACTTTAAACATTAAATCCTAACCCTAAACCATAAACCCAAAACCCTAAACCTTAAACCCTAGACCCTAAGCCTAAACCCTAAATTCTAAACCCTAAACCCTACCCTAAATCTAACCCTAAACCCTAAATCCTAAACCCTAAATCCTAAACCCTAAATCCTAACCCTAAACCCTAACCCTAAACATTAAACCCCTAAACCCTAAACCATATACCCTAAGCCATATACCCTAAACATAAACCCTAACTCTAAACCTTAAACCCTTTAACCTTAAACCCTAAAACCTAAACCCTAAACCCTAAAACCTAAAACCATATAACCCTAAAAGCCTAAACCCTATACCCTAAACCATATACCCTAAACCTTATACCCTAAACCCTATACCCTAAACCCTAAACCTAAACCCTAAACCCTAAACCATAAACTCTAAACCCTAAACCATAAATCCTAAAGCTTAAAACCCTAAACCCTAAAAACCCTAAAACGCTTAAAACCTAAACCCTAAACCTTAAACCATTAACCCTAAACCCTTAGCCCTAAACCATAAACCTTAAACCTTAAACCCTTTAACCATAAACCCTAACCCTTAAACCCTAGACTGTAAATCCTAAACCCTAAAATCTAAACCCTAACCCTAAACCCTAAACCCTAACCCTAAACCATAAATCCTAAAGCTAAATCCTAAACCCTAAACCTAAACCCTAAACCTTAAACCCTAACCCTAAACCCTAAATCCTAAACCCCAAACCCTAAACCTTAAACCATAAACCCTAAGCCTAAACCCTAAACTCTAAACCCTAAACCCTAACCATAAATCCTAACCCTAGACCCTAAATCCTAAACTCTAAACCCTAAAACCTAAACCTAAACCATAAACCCCTAAACCCTAAATCCTAAACCCCTAAACCTAAACCCTAACCCTAAACCCTAACCATAAACCTTAAACCCTTAAACCCTGAACCCTAAACCCTAAATCCTAACCCTAAACCCTAAACCCCTAAACCTAAACCCTAACCCTAAACCCTAACCCAAAACCTTAAACCCTTTAACCCTAAACAATAAAACCTAACCCCTACACCCTAGATCCTAAAGGCTAAACCCTAAAAACTAAACCCTAAACCCCAAATATTAAACCCTAAATCTTAAACCCTAATCCCTAAACCATTAACCCTAAACCTTAAATACTAAACCCTAAATATTAAACCCTTAAACCCTTACCCTAAACCCTAGACCCTTGACCCTGTACCCTAAACCATAAACATTAAACCTAAACCTTTAACCCTAAACCCCCAAACCATAAAAACACTAAATCATAAATCCTAACCCTAAATCCTAAACCCCCAAACCCAATCCTAAACCCTAAACCCTAACCGTAAACCTTAAACCTTAAACCCTAAACCATAAATACTAAACCCTAACTATAAACCCTAACCCTAACCCTAATCCTAAATCCTAAACCCTAAACACTAAACCCTAAACCCTAAACTTTAAACCCTAACCTTAAACCCTAAATCCTAAACCATAAACCCTAGAACTTAAACCATAAACCCTTAACCATACCCCTAAACCCTAAACCTTAAACTTAAACCTAAACCATAAACCCTAAACCTTAACCTTAAACCTTAAACCCTAAACCTAAACCCTAAACCCCAAATCCTAAACATTAAATCTTAAACCATAAGCCTAAACCCTAAATTCTAAACCCTAAACCCTAAACCCTAATCCTAAACCCTAAATCATACACCCTAAATCCTAAACCCTAAATCCTAAACCCTATACCCTAAACCCTATACCCTAAACACTAAACCATAAACCTAAACTCTAAACTCTAAACCCTAAACCTAAACCCTAAACCTAAACCATAAACCATAAACATAAACCCTAAACCCTAACCCTAAACCATAAACATTAAACCCTAACCCTAAACCCTAAACCCTAAACTCTAAACCTTAAACCCAAGACCCTAAGCATAAACCCTAAACTCTAAACCCTAAACGCTACCCTAAATCGTAGCCCTAAACCTTATGCCCTAAATCCTAAACCCTAAACCCTAATTCCTAACCATAAACCCTAACCCTAAACCCTAAACCCTTAAACCCTATACCCAAAACCATATTCCCTAAACCCTAAACTCTAAACCTTAAACCCTAAACCCTAACCCTAAACCCTAAATGCTAAACCCCAAACCCTAAACCATAAACCCTAAGCCTAAACCCTAAACTCTAAACCCTAAACCCTAACCATAAATTCTAACCCTAAACCCTAAATCCTAAACCCTAAACCCTAAATCCTAAACCCTAAACCTAAACCATAAACCCCTAAACCTTAAACCCTAAACCCTAAACCCCTAAACCTAAATTCTAATCTTAAACCCTAAACCCTAACCCTAAACCTTAAACCCTTTAACCCTAAACCATAAACCCTATCCCCTAAACCATAGACCCTAAAGGCTAAACCCTAGACCATATACCCTAAACCCCAAATACTAAACCCTAAATCTTAAATCCTAATCCCTAAACCATCAACCTTATACCTTAAATACTAAACCCTAAATATTAAACCCTTAAACCCTAAACCCTAACCCTAAACCCTAGACCCTTGACCCTGAACCCTAAACCCTAAACACTAAACTTAAACCTTTAACCCAAAACCCAAAACCATAAAAACCTTAACCCTAAATCCTAAGCCCCTAACCCCAAACCCTAAACCCTAAGCCCTAATCGTAAACCTTAAACCCTAAACCCTAAATACTAAACTGTAACCCTAAACCCTAACCCTAAACCCTAATCCTAAATCATAAACCCTCAACACTAAACCCTAAACTCTAAACCATAACCCTAACCTTAAACCCTAAATCCTAAACCATAAACCATAAACACTAGACCTTAAACCGTAAACCCTTAACCATACCCCTAAACCCTAAACTTAAAGCTAAACCATAAACCCTAAACCATTAACCTTAAACCTTAAACCCTAAACCTAAACCTTAAACCCCAAACCCTAAACCTAAATGCTAAATTCTAAACCCTAAATCCTAACCCTAAACCTTAATCCTAAACCCTAAACCATACACCCTAAATCCTAAACCCTAAACCTATACCCTATACCCTAAACTCTAAACCCTAACCCTAAACCCTAAACCTAAATCCTAAACCCTAAACCTAAACCCTAAACCCTAAACCTAAACCATAAACCTTAAACCTTAAACCCTAAACCCTAAACCTTAAACCCTAAACCCTAAGCCTAAACCTTAAACTCTAAACCTTAGACCCTAACCATAAATCCTAACCCTAAACCCTAAATCCTAAACCCTAAATCCTAACCCTAAACCTAAACCATAAACCCTAAACCTTAAACCCTAACCCTAAACCCTAACCCTAACCCTAAACCCTAATCCTAAACCCTAAACATTAAACCCTAAACTCTAAACCCTAACCCTAACTTTAAACCCTAAATCATAAACCATAAACCCTAGACCTTAAACCGTAAACCCTTAACCATACCCTTAAACCCTAAACCCTAAACTTAAACCTAAACCATAAACCCTAAACCCTTAAACCTTAAACCTTAAACCCTAAACCTAAACCCTAAACCCTAAACCCTAAACCCCAAACCCTAAACATTAAACCCTAAACCCTAAATCCTAAAACCTAACCTCTAAACCCTAAATCCTAACCCTAAACCTTAAAACCAAATCCTAAACCCTAAACCATAAACCCTAAATCCTAAACCCTAAACCCTAAACCTAAACCCTAAACCTAAACCCTATACCTTAAACCCTATACCCTAAACCCTAAACCATAAACCTAAACTATAAACCCTAAACCTAAACCCTAAACCTAAACCCTAAACCATAAACCCTAAACCCTAAACATGAACCCTAAACCCTAACCTTAAACCTTAAACATTAAACCGTAACCCTAAACCATAAACCCCAAACACTAAACCTTAAACCCTAGACCCTAAGCCTAAACCCTAAACTCTAAACCCTAAACCCTACCCTAAATCGTAACCCTAAACCCTAAATCCTAAACCCTAAACCCTAAATCCTAACCCTAAACCCTAACCCTAAACACTAAACCCCTAAACCCTAAACCTTATACCCTAAACCCTATACCCTAATTATAAATCCAAACCCTAAACCTTAAACCCTTTAACCTTATACCCTAAAACCTAAACCCTAAACCCTAAAACCTAAAACCATACAACCCTAAAAGCCTAAACCCTATACCCTATACCCTATACCCTAAACCCTATACCCTATACCCTAAACCTAAACCCTAAACCATAAACTCTAAACCCTAAACCATAAATCCTAAAGCTTAAAACCCTAAAACCCTAAACCCCAAAAATCCTAAAACTCTTAAAACCTAAACCTTAAACCATTAACCCTAAATCCTTAGCCTTAACTATAAACCCGTAACCCTAAACCTTAAACCCTTTAACCATAAACCCTGACCCCTAAACCCTAGACTGTAAATCCTAAAACCTAAACCCTAAACCCTAAACCCTAAACCTAAACCCTAACCCTAAACCCTAAACCCTAAACCCTAAATCCTAAACCCCAAACCCTAAACCTTAAACCATAAACCCTAAGCCTAAACCCTAAACTCTAAACCCTAAACCCTAATCATAACCCTAAACCCTAAATCCTAAACTCTAAACCCTAAATCCTAACCCTAAACCCTAAACCTAAATCCTAAATCCTAAACCCTTAAACCCTAAACCCTAAACCCTAAACATAAACCCTAACCTAAACCCTAAACCCTAAGCCTAAACCTTAAACCCAAAACCCTAAACCCAAAACCCTAAACCTTAAACCCCAATTACTAAACCCTAAATCTTAAACCCTAAACCCTAAACCTAAATCCCTATACCCTAACCCTCAACCCTAAACCTAAACCCCAAACCTTAAACCCTAAACCGTTAACCCTAAATCCTAGACCATCAACCGTGAACCCTAAACCTTAACCCCTAAACTCTAGACTCTAAATCTTAAACCCTAAACCTTAAACCCTAAACCTTAAACCCTAAACTCCAAACCCTAAATCCTAAAACCTAACCCCTAAACCCTAAACCCTTAACCCTAAACCCTAAACCCTAAATCCTAAACCCTAAACCATAAACCCTAAATCCTAAACCCTAAATCCTAAACCCTTAACCCTAAACCTTAAATCCTAAACCCTAACCTTAAACCGTAAACCCTAACCGTAAACCATAAACCATAAACCCTAAACCATAACCATAACCCTAACTCTAACCCTAAACCCTAAACCTTAACCTATAACCCTAAACCTAAACCTTAACCCTAAACCCTAAACCCTAAACCATAACCCTAAACTTTAAACCCTTTAACCCTAAACCATAAACCCTAACCCTAAACCCCAGACCCTAAATCCTAAACCCTGGACCCTAAACCCTAAACTCCAAATACTAAACCCTAAATCTTAAACCCTAATCCCTAAACCATCAACCCTAAACCTTAAATACTAAACCCTAAATATTAGACCCTTAAACCCTAAACCCTAACCATAAACCCTAGACCCTAGACCCTGAACCCTAAACCCTAAACACTAAACCTAAACCTTTAACCCTAAACCCCAAACCCTAAACCCTAAATCCTAAACCATAACCCTAAATCATAAACCCCCAACCCCAAACCCTAAACCCTAAACCCTAACCGTAAACCTTAAACCTTAAACCCTAAACCCTAAATACTAAACCCTAAACCCTAACCCTAACCCTAAACCCTAACCCTAACCCTAAATACTAAACCCTTAACACTAAACCCTAAACCCTAAACTCTTAACCTTAACCCTAACCTTAAACCCTAAATCCTAAACCCTAAACCATAAACCCTAGACCTTAAACCGTAAACCCTTAATCATACCCCTAAACCCTAAACCCTAAACTTAAACCTAAACCTTAAACCCTAAACCCTTAACATTAAACCTTAAACCCTAAACCTAAACCCTAAACCCTTAACCCCAAACACTACCCTTAAACCATAAACCCTAAGCCTAAACCCTAAATTCTAAACCCTAAATCCTAACCATAAACCTTAAACCCTAAACCATACACCTTAAATCCTAAACCCTAAACCTAAACCATATACCCTAAACCTTATACCCTAAACCATAAACTTAAACTATAAACCCTAAACCCTAACCTAAACCCTAAACCTAAACCCTAAACCATTAACCCTAAACCCTAAACATAAACCCTAACCCTAAACCTAAACCCTAAACCTTAAACATTAAATCCTAACCCTAAACCATAAACCCAAAACCCAAAACCTTAAACCCTAGACCCTAAGCCTAAACCCTAAATTCTAAACCCTAAACCCTACCCTAAATCTAACCCTAAACCCTAAATCCTAAACCCTAAATCCTAACCCTAAACCCTAAACCCTAACCCTAAACATTAAACCCCTAAACCATATACCCTAAGCCATATACCCTAAACATAAACCCTAACCCTAAACCTTAAACCCTTTAACCTTAAACCCTAAAACCTAAACCCTAAAACCTAAAACCATATAACCCTAAAAGCCTAAACCATATACCCTAAACCATATACCCTAAACCTTATACCCTAAACCCTATACCCTAAACCCTAAACCTAAACCTTAAACCCTAAACCATAAACTCTAAACCCTAAACCATAAATCCTAAAGCTTAAAACCCTAAGCCTAAACCTTAAACCTTAAACCATTAACCCTAAATCCTTAGCCCTAAACCATAAACCTTAAACCTTAAACCCTTTAACCATAAACCCTAACCCTTAAACCCTAGACTGTAAATCCTAAACCCTAAACCCTAAAATCTAAACCCTAACCCTAAACCCTAAACCCTAACCCTAAACTGTAAATCCTAAACCTAAATCCTAAACCCTAAACCTAAACCCTAAACCTTAAACCCTAACCCTAAACCCTAAATCCTAAACCCCAAACCCTAAACCTTAAACCATAAACCCTAAGCTTAAACCCTAAACTCTAAACCCTAAACCCTAACCATAAATCCTAAACCTAGACCCTAAATCCTAAACTCTAAACCCTAAACCCTAAACCTAAACCATAAACCCCTAAACCCTAAATCCTAAACTCCTAAACCTAAACCCTAACCCTAAACCCTAACCATAAACCTTAAACCCTTAAACCCTGAACCCTAAACCTAAAACTAAACCCTAAACCCCTAAACCCTAAACCCTAAACCCTAACCCTAAACCTTAAACCCTAAACCATAAAATCTAACCCCTACACCCTAGATCCTAAAGGCTAAACCCTTAAAACTAAACCATAAAACCCAAATATTAAACCCTAAATCTTAAACCCTAATCCCTAAACCATAAACCCTAAACCTTAAATACTAAACACTAAATATTAAACCCTTAAACCCTTACCCTAAACCCTAGAACCTTGACCCTGAACCCTAAAGCATAAACACTAAACCTAAACCTTTAACCCAAAACCCCCAAACCATAAAAACACTAAATCATAAATCCTAACCCGAAATCCTAAACCCCCAAACCCAACCCCAAACCCTAAACCCTAACCATAAACCTTAAACCTTAAACCCTAAACTATAAATACTAAACCCTAACCATAAACCCTAATCCTAAATCCTAAACCCTAAACACTAAACCCTAAACACTAAACTTTAAACCCTAACCTTAAACCCCAAATCCTAAACCATAAACCTTAGAACATAAACTGTAAACCCTTAACCATACCCCTAAACCCTAAACCTTAAACTTAAACCTAAACCATAAACCCTAAACGTTAACCTTAAACCTTAAACCCTAAACCTAAACCCTAAACCCCAAATCCTAAACATTAAATCTTAAACCATAAGCCTAAACCCTAAATTCTAAACCCTAAACCCTAAACCCTAATCCTAAACCCTAAATCATACACCCTAAATCCTAAACCCTAAATCCTAAACCCTAAACCCTAAACCCTATACCCTAAACACTAAACCATAAACTCTAAACTCTAAACCCTAAACCTAAACCCTGAACCGAAACCCTAAACCATAAACTCTAAACCATAAACCCTAAACATAAACCCTAAACCCTAACCCTAAACCCTAAACCATAAACATTAAACCCTAACCCTAACCCATAAACCCCAAACCCTAAACCTTAAACCCTAGACCCTAACCCTAACCCATAAACACTAACCCTAACCTTAAACCCTAATCTTAAATCATAAACCCTCAACACTAAACCCTAAACTCTAAACCCTAACCCTAACCTTAAACCCTAAATCCTAAACCCTAAACCATAAACCCTAGACCTTAAACCGTAAACCCTTAACCATACCCCTAAACCCTAAACCCTAAACTTAAAGCTAAACCATAAACCCTAAACCATTAACCTTAAACCTTAAACCCTAAACCTAAACCTTAAACCTTAAACTCTAAACCCCAAACCCTAAACCCTAAATCCTAAACCATAACCCTAAATCATAAACCCCAAACCCCAAACCCTAAACCCTAACCGTAAACCTTAAACCCTAAACCCTAAATACTAAACCTTAACCCTAAACCTTAACCCTAACCCTAAACCCTAACCCTAAATCCTAAACCCTCAACACTAAACCCTAAACTCTAAACCTTAACCCTAACCTTAAACCCTAAATCCTAAACCCTAGACCTTAAACCGTAAACCCTTAATCATACCCCTAAACCCTAAACCCTAAACTTAAACCTAAACCTTAAACCCTAAACCCTTAACCTTAAACCTTAAACCCTAAACCTAAACCCTAAACCCTAAACCCCAAACACTACCCTTAAACCATAAACCCTAAGCCTAAACCCTAAATTCTAAACCCTAAATCCTAACCATAAACCTTAAACCCTAAACCATACACCCTAAATCCTAAACCCTAAACCCTAAACGTAAACCATATACCCTAAACCCTATACCCTAAACCATAAACTTAAACTATAAACCCTAAACTCTAAACTAAACCCTAAACCTAAACCCTAAACCATTAACCCTAAACCCTAAACATAAACCATAAACCCTAACCCTAAACCTAAACCCTAAACCTTAAACATTAAATCCTAACCCTAAACCATAAACCCAAAACCCTAAACCTTAAACCCTAGACCCTAAGCCTAAACCCTAAATTATAAACCCTAAACCCTACCCAAAATCTAACCCTAAACCATAAATCCTAAACCCTAAATCCTAACCCTGAACCCTAAACCCTAACCCTAAACATTAAACCCATAAACCCTAAACCATATTACCTAAACATAAACCCTAACCCTAAACCTTAAACCCTTTAACCTTAAACCCTAAAACCTAAACCCTAAACCCTAAAACCTAAAACCATATAACCCTAAAAGCCTAAACCCTATACCCTAAACCATATACCCTAAACCTTATACCCTAAACCCTATACCCTAAAAACTAAACCTAAACCCTAAACCATAAACTCTAAACCCTAAACCATAAATCCTAAAGCTTAAAACCCTAAACCCCAAAAACCCTAAAACGCTTAAAACCTAAACCCTAAACCTTAAACCATTAACCCTTAGCCCTAAACCATAAACCCTAAACCTTAAACCCTTTAACCATAAACCCTAACCCCTAAACCCTAGACTATAAATCCTAAACCCTAAACCCTAAAATCTAAACCCTAAACCCTAAACCCTAACCCTAAACCATAAATCCTAAACCCTAAACCTCAATCCTAAACCCTAAACCTAAACCCAAAACCTTAAACCCTAACCCTAAACCCTAAATTCTAAACCCCAAACCCTAAACCTTAAACCATAAACCCTAAGCTTAAACCCTAAACTCTAAACCCTAAACCCTAACCAAAAATCCTAACCCTAAACCCTAAATCCTAAACTCTAAACCCTAAACCCTAAACTTAAACCATAAACCCCTAAATCCTAAACCCCTAAACCTAAACCCAAACCCTAAACCCTAACCATAAACCTTAAACCCTTAAACCCTGAACCCTAAACCCTAAACCCTAAACCCCTAAACCTAAACCCTAACCCTAAACCCTAAACCATAACCCAAAACCTTAAACCATTTAACCCTAAACCATAAAACCTAACCCCTACACCCTAGATCCTAAAGGATAAACCCTAAAAACTAAACCCTAAACCCCAAATATTAAACCCTAAATCTTAAACCCTAATCCCTAAACCATTAACCCTAAACCTTAAATACTAAACCCTAAATATTAAACCCTTAAACCCTTACCCTAAACCCTAGACCCTTGACCCTAAACCCTAAACCATAAACATTAAACCTAAACCTTTAACCCTAAACCCCCGCACCATAAAAACACTAAATCATAAATCATAACCCTAAATCCTAAACCCCCAAACCCAACCCCAAACCCTAAACCCTAACCGTAAACCTTAAACCTTAAACCCTAAACCATAAATACTAAACCCTAACCATAAACCCTAACCCTAAACCCTAATCCTAAATCCTAAACCCTAAACACTAAACCCTAAACCCTAAACTTTAAACCCTAACCTTAAACCCTAAATCCTAAACCATAAACCCTAGAACTTAAACCGTAAACCCTTAACCATACCCCTAAACCCTAAACCTTAAACTTAAACCTAAACCATAAACCCTAAACCTTAACCTTAAACCTTAAACCCTAAACCTAAACCCTAAACCCCAAATCCTAAACATTAAATCTTAAACCATAAGCCTAAACCCTAAATTCTAAACCCTAAACCCTAAACCCTAATCCTAAACCCTAAATCATACACCCTAAATCCTAAACCCTAAACCCTAAACCCTATACCCTAAACCATATACCCTAAACACTAAACCATAAACCTAAACTCTAAACTCTAAACCCTAAACCTAAACCCTAAACCTAAACCATAAACCCTAAACATAAACCCTAAACCCTAACCCTAAACCCTAAACCATAAACATTAAACTCTAACCCTAAACCCTAAACCCTAAACCTTAAACCCAAGACCCTAAGCCTAAACCCTAAACTCTAAACCCTAAACGCTACCCTAAATCGTAGCCCTAAACCTTATGCCCTAAATCCTAAACCCTAAACCCTAATTCCTAACCATAAACCCTAACCCTAAACCCTAAACCCTTAAACCCTATACCCAAAACCATAAACCCTAAACCTAAACCCTAAACTATAAACCTTAAACCCTAAACCCTAAATGCTAAACCCAAAACCCTAAACCATAAACCCTAAGCCTAAACCCTAAACTCTAAACCCTAAACCCTAACCATAAATTCTAACCCTAAACCCTAAATCCTAAACCCTAAATCCTAAACCATAAACCCCTAAACCTTAAACCCTAAACCCTAAACCCCTAAACCTAAATTCTAATCCTAAACCCTAAACCCTAAACCTTAAACCCTTTAACCCTAAACCATAAACCCCATCCCCTAAACCATAGACCCTAAAGGCTAAACCCTAGACCATATACCCTAAACCCCAAATACTAAACCCTAAATCTTAAATCCTAATCCCTAAACCATCAACCTTATACCTTAAATACTAAACCCTAAATATTAAACCCTTAAACCCTAAACCCTAAACCCTAGACCCTTGACCCTGAACCCTAAACCCTAAACACTAAACTTAAACCTTTAACCCTAAACCCCAAACCATAAAAACCTTAACCCTAAATCCTAAGCCTCTAACCCCAAACCCTAAACCCTAAGCCCTAACCGTAAACCTTAAACCCTAAATACTAAACTGTAACCCTAAACCCTAACCCTAAACCCTAATCCTAAATCATAAACCCTCAACACTAAACCCTAAACTCTAAACCATAACCCTAACCTTAAATCCTAAATCCTAAAACCTAAACCATAAACCCTAGACCTTAAACCGTAAACCCTTAACCATACCCTTAAACCCTAAACTTAAAGCTAAACCATAAACCATAAACCTTAAACCCTAAACCTAAACCTTAAACCCCAAACCCTAAACCTAAATCCTAAATTCTAAACCCTAAATCCTAACCCTAAACCGTAAACCCTAATCCTAAACCCTAAACCATACACCCTAAATCCTAAACCCTAAACCCTAAACCTATACCCTATACCCTAAACTCTAAACCCTAACGCTAAACCCTAAACCCTAAACCTAAATCCTAAACACTAAACCTAAACCCTAAACCCTAAACCTAAACCATAAACCTTAAACCTTAAACCCTAAACCCTAAACCTTAAACCGTAAACCCTAAGCCTAAACCTTAAACTCTAAACCTTAGACCCTAACCATAAATCCTAACCCTAAACCGTAAATCCTAAACCCTAAATACTAACCCTAAACCTAAACCCTAAACCCTAAACCTTAAACCCTAACCCTAAACCCTAAACCTAACCCTAAACCCTAATCCTAAATCCTAAACCCTAAACACTAAACCCTAAACTCTAAACCCTAACCCTAACCTTAAACCCTAAATCCTAAACCATAAACCCTAGACCTTAAGGTTTACGGTTTATGGTTTAGGATTTAGGGTGTCTGGTTTCGGATTAGGGTTAGGGTTTAGGATTTAGGGTGTCTGGTTTCGGGTTAGGGTTTAGGATTTAGGGTTTAGGGTTTAGGGTCTCGAATTTAGGGTTTAGGGTTTAGGTTTAGGATTTAGGGTTTAGGTTTAGGTTTAGGGTTTAGGGTTGATGGTCTAGGATTTAGGGTTAACGGTTTAGGGTTTAGGGTTTAGGGTTTGGGGTTTAGGTTTATGGTTGAGGGTTAGGGTTTAGGGTTTAAGATTTAGGGTTTAGTATTTAAGGTTTAGGGTTGATGGTTAAGGGATTATGGTTTAGGGTTTAAGATTTAGGGTTTAATATTTGGGGTTTAGGGTTTAAGATTTAGGGTTTAGGGTTTAGGGGTTAGGGTTTAGGGTTTAGGGTTAAAGGGTTTAAGGTTTAGGGTTTAGGGTTTTAGCGTTTTAGGGTTTTGGGGTTCAGGGTTGAGGGTTTTAGGCTTTAGGATTTATGGTTTAGGGTTTAGAGTTTATGGTTTAGGGTTTAGTATTTGGGGTTTAGGGTTTAAGATTTAGAGTTTAGGGTTTAGGGGTTAGGGTTTATTGTTTAGGGTTAAAGGGTTTAAGGTTTAGGGTTTGGGGTTTATGGTTTAGGGCTTAAGGTTTAGGGTTAATGGTTTAAGGTTAAGGGTTTTAGCGTTTTAGGGTTTTGGGTTTCAGGGTTTTGGGTTATAGGGTTTTAGGCTTTAGTATTTATGGTTTAGGGTTTAGAGTTTATTGTTTAGGGTTTAGGGTTTAGGTTTAGGGTTTAGGTTATAAGGTTTAGGGTATAGGGTATAGGGTTTTAGGGTTATATGATTTTAGGTTTTAGGGTTTAGAGTTTAGGGTTTAAGGTTAAAGGGTTTAAGGTTTAGGGTTTATGGTTTTGGGTATAGGGTTTAGGGTTTAGGGGTTTAGGGTTTAGGGTTAGGGTTTTGGGTTAGGATTTAGGGTTTAGGATTTAGGGTATAGGGTTTAGGGTTACGATTTAGGGTAGGGTTTAGGGTTTAGAGTTTAGGGTTTAGGCTTAGGGTTTAGGGTTTAAGGTTTAGGGTTTGGGGTTTATGGTTTAGGGTTAGAGTTTAATGTTTAAGGTTTATGGTTTAGGTTTAGGGTTAGAGTTTAGGGTTTAAGGTTAGGGTTTAATGTTTAAGGTTTAGGATTTACGTTTAGGGTTTATTGTTAGGGTTTAGGGTTTAGGTTTAGGGTTTAGGTTATATGGTTTAGGGGTTAGGTTTAGGTTTAGGGTTTAGGAATTAGGTTTAAGGGTTTAGGGTTTAGGGTTTCGGGTTTAGGGTTGATGGTCTAGGATTTAGGGTTAACGGTTTAAGGCTTAAGGTTTAGGGTTAATGGTTTAAGGTTTAGGGTTTTAGCGTTTTAGGGTTTTGGGGTTCAGGTTTTAGGGTTTTAGGCTTTAGGATTTATGGTTTAGGGTTTAGAGTTTATGGTTTAGGGTTTAGGGTTTATGTTTAGGGTTTAGGGTTTAGGGTTTAGGGTATAGGGTATAGGGTTTTAGGGTTATGTGATTTTAGGTTTTAGGGTTTAGGGTTTAGAGTTTAGGGTTTAAGGTTAAAGGGTTTAAGGTTTAGGGTTAGGGTTTATGTTTAGGGTTTAAGGTTTTGGGTATTGGGTTTAGGGTTTAGGGTTTAGGGTTAGGGTTAGGGTTTAGGGTTAGGATTTAGGGTATAGGGTTTAGGATTTAGGGTATAGGGTTTAGGGTTACGATTTAAGGTAGGGTTTAGGGTTTAGTGTTTAGGGTTTAGGCTTAGGGTTTAAGGTTTAGGGTTTAGGGTTAGGGTTTAATGTTTAAGGTTTAGGGTTTATGTTTTAGAGTTTAGGGTTTAGGTTAGGGTTTAATGTTTAAGGTTTAGGGTTAGGGTTTAGGGTTTAGGATTAGGGATTATGGTTTAGGGTTTAGGGTATTGGGTATATGGTTTAGGGTATTGGGTTTAGGTTTAGGGTTTAGGGTTTAGGATTTAGGGTTTATGGTTTATGGTTTAGGGTTTAGGGTTAGGGTTAGGGTTTAGGGTTTAGAATTTAGGGTTTATGGTTTAAGGTTTAGGTTTAGGATTTAGGGTTTAGGTTTAGGTTTAGGGTTTAGGATTTAGGGTTTAGGGTTTAGGGTTGATGGTCTAGGATTTAGGGTTAACAATTTAGGGTTTAGGGTTTAGGGTTTGGGGTTTAGGGTTTAGGTTTAGGGTTGGGGGTTAGGGTTTAGGGTTTAAGATTTAGGGTTTAGTATTTAAGGTTTAGGGTTGATGGTTTAGGGATTAGGGTTTAAGATTTACAGTTTAGTATTTGGGGTTTAGGGTTTAGGGTCTACGGTTTAAGGATTAGAGTTTAGGGTTTATGGGTTAGGGTTTATGGTTTAGGGTTAAAGGGTTTAAGGTTTAGGGTTTAGGGTTTTAGGGTTTTGGGGTTCAGGGTTTTAGGGTTTTAGGATTTAGGATTTATGGTTTAGGGTTTAGAGTTTATGGTTTAGGGTTTAGTATTTGGGGTTTAGGGTTTAAGATTTAGAGTTTAGGGGTTAGGATTTATGGTTTAGGGTTAAAGGGTTTAAGGTTTAGGGTTTGGAGTTTATGGTTTAGGGCTTAGGGTTTAGGGTTAATGGTTTAAGGTTTAGCGTTTAAGGATTTAGCGTTTTAGGGTTTTGGGGTCCAGGGTTTAGGGTTTTAGGGTTTTAGGCTTTAGGATTTATGGGTAGGGTTTAAAGTTTATGGTTTAGGGTTTAGGTTTAGGTTTAGGGTTTATGGTTTAGGGTATAGGGTTTAGGGTATAGGGTATATGGTTTTAGGGTTATATGATTTTAGGTTTTAGGGTTTAAGGTTAAAGGGTTTAAGGTTTAGGGTTAGGGTTTATGTTTAGGGTTTATGGTTTTGGGTATAGGGTTTAGGGGTTTAGGGTTAGGGTTAGGGTTTAGGGTTAGGATTTAGGGTTTAGGATTTAGGGTATAGGGTTTATGGTTACGATTTAGGGCAGGGTTTAGGGTTTAGAGTTTGGGGTTTAGGCTTAGGGTTTAGGGTTTAAGGTTTAGGGTTTAGGGTTTAATGTTTAAAGTTTAGGGTTTAGGTTTAGGGTTTAATGTTTAAGGTTTAGGGTTTAGGGTTAGGGTTTAGGTTTAGGGTTTATTGTTTAGGGTTTAGGGTATATGGTATAGGGTTTAGGGTTTAGGGTATAGGGTTTAGGTTTAGGGTTTAGGGTTTAGGATTTAGGGTGTATGGTTTAGGGTTTATGGTTTAGGGTTAGGGTTAGGGTTTAGGGTTTAGGATTTATGGTTTAGGGTTTAGGGTTTAGGGTTTAGGGTATAGGGTTTAGAATTTAGGGTTTAGGGTTTAGGTTTAGGATTTAGGGTTTATGGTTTAGGTTTAGGGTTTAGGATTTAGGGTTTATGGTTTAGGGTTTATGGTTTAGGGTTTAGTGTTTAAGATTTAAGGTCTAGAGTTTAGGGGTTAAGGTTTAGGGTTCATGGTTGATGGTCTAGGATTTAGGGTTAACGGTTTAGGGTTTAGGGTTTAAGGTTTAGGGTTTAGGGTTTAGGTTTAGGGTTGAGGGTTAGGGTTTGGGGTTTAAGATTTAGGGTTTAGTATTTAAGGTTTAGGGTTGATGGTTTAGGGATTAGGGTTTAGGGTTTAAGATTTAGGGTTTAGTATTTGGGGTTTAGGGTCTAGGGTTTAAGATTTAGAGTTTAGGGTTTAGGGGTTAGGGTTAAAGGGTTTAAGGTTTAGGGTTTTGGGTTTATGGGTTAGGGCTTAGGGTTTAGGGTTAATGGTTTAAGGTTTAGGGTTTTAGCATTTTAGGGTTTTAGGGTTCATGGTTTAGGGTTTAAGGCTTTAGGATTTATGGTTTAGGGTTTAGAGTTTAGGGTTTAGGGTTTAGGTTTAGGGTTTATGGTATAGGGTATAGGGTATATGGTATAGGGTATAGTGTATAGGGTATAGGGTTTTAGGGTTATATGATTTTAGGTTTTAGGGTTTAGGGTTTAAAGTTTAGGGTTTAATGTTAAAGGGTTTAAGGTTTAGGGTTAGGGTTTACGTTTAGGGTTTATGGTTTTGGGTATAGGGGTTAGGGTTTAGGGGTTTAGGGTTAGGGTTAAGGTTTAGGGTTAGGATTTAGGGTTTAGGATTTAGGGTATAGGGTTACGATTTAGGGTAGGGTTTAGGGTTTAGAGTTTAGGGCTTAGGCTTAGGGTTTAGGGTTTAAGGTTTAGGATTAGGGTTAATGTTTAAGGTTTAAGGTTTAGGTTTAGGGTTAGAATTTAGGGTTTAGGGTTAGGGTTTAATGTTTAAGGTTTATGGTTTAGGTTTAGGGTTTATGGTTAGGTTTTCGGGTTTAGGTTTAGGGTTTAGGGTTTATGGTTTAGGGTTTAGGGTAAATGGTATAGAGATTAGGGTGTATGGTTTAGGTTTAGGGTTTATGGTTTAGGATTTAAGGTGTATGGTTTAGGGTTTAGGGTTTAGTGGTTTAGGGTTTAGGGTTTTAGGGTTTTAGGCTTTAGGATTTATGGTTTAGGGTTTAGAGTATATGGTTTAGGGTTTAGGGTTTATGTTTAGGGATTAGGGTATAGGGTTTAAGGTATAAGGTATAGGGTTTTAGGGTTATGTGATTTTAGGTTTTAGGGTTTAGGGTTTAGAGTTTAGGGTTTAAGGTTAAAGGGTTTAAGGTTTAGGGTTAGGGTTTATGTTTAGGGTTTATGGTTTTGGGTATAGGGTTTAGGGGTTTAGGGTTTAGGGTTAGGGTTAGGGTTTAGGGTTAGGATTTAGGGTATAGGGTTTAGGATTTAGGGTATAGGGTTTAGGGTTACGATTTAGGGTAGGGTTTAGGGTTTAGAGTTTAGGGTTTAGGCTTAGGGTTTAAGGTTTAGGGTTTAGGGTTTAGGGTTAGGGTTTAATGTTTAAGGTTTAGGGTTTATGTTTAGGGTTAGAGTTTAGGGTTTAGGTTAGGGTTTAATGTTTAAGGTTTAGGGTTTAGGATTAGGGTTTATGGTTTAGGGTTTAGGGTATCGGGTATATGGTTTAGGGTATAGGGTTTGGGTTTAGGGTTTAGGGTTTAGGGTGTATGGTTTAGGGTTTAGGGATTAGGGTTATGGTTAGGGTTTAGAATTTAGGGTTTATGGTTTAGGGTTTAGGTTTAGGATTTAGGGTTTAGGGTTTAGGTTTAGGTTTAGGGTTTAGGATTTAGGGTTTAGGGTTTAGGGTTGATGGTCTAGGATTTAGGGTTAACAATTTAGGGTTTAGGGTTTGGGGTTTAGGGTTTAGGTTTAGGGTTGAGGGTTAGGGTTTAGTATTTAAGGTTTAGGGTTGATGGTTTAGGGATTAGGGTTTAGGGTTTAAGATTTACAGTTTAGTATTTGGGGTTTAGGGTTTAGGGTTTAAGGATTAGAGTTTAGGGTTTAGGGGTTAGGGTTTATGGTTTAGGGTTAAAGGGTTTAAGGTTTGGGGTTTAGGGTTTTAGGGTTTTGGGGTTCAGGGTTTAGGGTTTTAGGGTTTTAGGATTTAGGATTTATGGTTTAGGGTTTAGAGTTTATGGTTTAGGGTTTAGTATTTGGGGTTTAGGGTTTAGGGTTTAAGATTTAGAGTTTAGGGTTTAGGGGTTAGGATTTATGGTTTAGGGTTAAAGGGTTTTAGGTTTAGGGTTTGGAGTTTATGGTTTAGGGCTTAGGGTTTAGGGTTAATGATTTAAGGTTTAGGGTTTAAGGATTTAGCGTTTTAGGGTTTTGGGGTTCAGGGTTTAGGGTTTTAGGGTTTTAGGCTTTAGGATTTATGGTTAGGGTTTAGAGTTTATGGTTTAGGGTTTAGGTTTAGGTTTAGGGTTTATGGTTTAGGGTTTAGGGTATAGGGTATATGGTTTTAGGGTTATATGATTTTAGGTTTTAGGGTTTAAGGTTAAAGGGTTTAAGGTTTAGGGTTAGGGTTTATGTTTAGGGTTTATGGTTTTGGGTATAGGGTTTAGGGTTTAGGGGTTTAGGGTTAGGGTTAGGGTTTAGGTTTAGGGTATAGGATTTAGGGTTACGATTTAGGGCAGGGTTTAGGGTTTAGAGTTTGGGGTTTAGGCTTAGGGTTTAGGGTTTAAGGTTTAGGGTTTAGGGTTTAGGGTTTAATGTTTAAGGTTTAGGGTTTAGGGTTTAATGTTTAAGGTTTAGGGTTTAGGGTTAGGGTTAAGGTTTAGGGTTTATTGTTTAGGGTTTTGGGTATAGGGCATAGGGTATAGGGTTTAGGGTATAGGGTTTAGGTTTAGGGTTTAGGATTTAGGGTGTATGGTAAAGGGTTTATGGTTTAGGGTTAGGGTTAGGGTTTAGGGTTTAGGATTTATGGTTTAGGGTTTAGGGTTTAGAATTTAGGGTTTAGGGTTTAGGTTTAGGATTTAGGGTTTATGGTTTAGGTTTAGGTTTAGGGTTTAGGTGTAGGGTTTAGGATTTAGGGTTTAGGGTTTAGGGTTTATGGTTTAGGGTTTAGGGTTTAATATTTAAGGTCTAGGGTTTAGGGGTTAAGGTTTAGGGTTCATGGTTGATGGTCTAGGATTTAGGGTTAACGATTTAGGGTTTAGGGTTTGAGGTTTAGGGTTTAGGGTTTAGGTTTAGGGTTGAGGGTTAGGGTTTGGGGTTTAAGATTTAGGGTTTAGTATTTAAGGTTTAGGGTTGATGGTTTAGGGATTAGGGTTTAGGGTTTAAGAGATAGGGTTTAGTATTTGGGGTTTAGGGTCTAGGGTTTAAGATTTAGAGTTTAGGGTTTAGGGGTTAGGGTTAAAGGGTTTAAGGTTTAGGGTTTTGGGTTTATGGGTTAGGGCTTAGGGTTTAGGGTTAATGGTTTAAGGTTTAGGGTTTAGGGTTTTAGCGTTTTAGGGTTTTGGGGTTCATGGTTTAGGGTTTTAGGGTTTAAGGATTTAGGATTTATGGTTTAGGGTTTAGAGTTTATGGTTTAGGGTTTAGGTTTAGGGTTTAGGGTATAGGGTATAGGGTATAGGGTATAGTGTATAGGGTATAGGGTTTTAGGGTTATATGATTTTAGGTTTTAGGGTTTAGGGTTTAGAGTTTAGGGGTTTAAGGTTAAAGGGTTTAAGGTTTAGGGTTAGGTTTTACGTTTAGGGTTTATGGTTTTGGGTATAGGGGTTAGGGGTTTAGGGTTAGGGTTAAGGTTTAGGGTTAGGATTTAGGGTTTAGGGTTTTGGATTTAGGGTATAGGGTTACGATTTAGGGTAGGGTTTAGGGTTTAGAGTTTAGGGCTTAGGCTTAGGGTTTAGGGTTTAAGGTTTAGGGTTAGGGTTAATGTTTAAGGTTTAGGGTTTAGGTTTAGGGTTAGAATTTAGGGTTTAGGGTTAGGGTTTAATGTTTAAGGTTTATGGTTTAGGTTTAGGGTTTATGGTTAGGTTTTCGGGTTTAGGTTTAGGGTTTAGGGTTTATGGTTTAGGGTAAATGGTATAGGGATTAGGGTATATGGTTTAGGTTTAGGGTTTATGGTTTAGGATTTAGGGTGTATGGTTTAGGGTTTAGGGTTTAGTGGTTTAGGGTTTAAGGTTTTAGGCTTTAGGATTTATGGTTTAGGGTTTAGAGTTTATGGTTTAGGGTTTAGGGTTTAAGATTTAAGGTCTAGAGTTTAGGGGTTAAGGTTTAGGGTTCATGGTTGATGGTCTAGGATTTAGGGTTAACGGTTTAGGGTTTAGGGTTTGAGGTTTAGGGTTTAGGGTTTAGGTTTAGGGTTGAGGGTTAGGGTTTGGGGTTTAAGATTTAGGGTTTAGTATTTAAGGTTTAGGGTTGATGGTTTAGGGATTAGGGTTTAGGGTTTAAGATTTAGGGTTTAGTATTTGGGGTTTAGGGTCTAGGGTTTAAGATTTAGAGTTTAGGGTTTAGGGGTTAGGGTTAAAGGGTTTAAGGTTTAGGGTTTTGGGTTTATGGGTTAGGGCTTAGGGTTTAGGGTTAATGGTTTAAGGTTTAGGGTTTAGGGTTTTAGCGTTTTAGGGGTTTGGGGTTCATGGTTTAGGGTTTTAGGGTTTAAGGATTTAGGATTTATGGTTTAGGGTTTAGAGTTTATGGTTTAGGGTTTAGGTTTAGGGTTTAGGGTATAGGGTATAGGGTATAGGGTATAGGGTATAGGGTTTTAGGGTTATATGATTTTAGGTTTTAGGGTTTAGAGTTTAGGGGTTTAAGGTTAAAGGGTTTAAGGTTTAGGGTTAGGTTTTACGTTTAGGGTTTATGGTTTTGGGTATAGGGGTTAGGGTTTAGGGGTTTAGGGTTAGGGTTAAGGTTTAGGGTTAGGATTTAGGGTTTAGGGTTTTGGATTTAGGGTATAGGGTTACGATTTAGGGTAGGGTTTAGGGTTTAGAGTTTAGGGCTTAGGCTTAGGGTTTAGGGTTTAAGGTTTAGGGTTAGGGTTAATGTTTAAGGTTTAGGGTTTAGGTTTAGGGTTAGAATTTAGGGTTTAGGGTTTAATGTTTAATGTTTATGGTTTAGGTTTAGGGTTTATGGTTAGGTTTTCGGGTTTAGGTTTAGGGTTTAGGGTTTATGGTTTAGGGTTTAGGGTAAATGGTATAGGGATTAGGGTATATGGTTTAGGTTTAGGGTTTATGGTTTAGGATTTAGGGTGTATGGTTTAGGGTTTAGGGTTTAGTGGTTTAGGGTTTAAGGTTTTAGGCTTTAGGATTTATGGTTTAGGGTTTAGAGTTTATGGTTTAGGGTTTAGGGTTTATGTTTAGGGATTAGGGTATAGGGTTTAGGGTATAAGGTATAGGGTTTTAGGGTTATGTGATTTTAGGTTTTAGGGTTTAGGGTTTAGAGTTTAGGGTTTAAGGTTAGGGGTTTAAGGTTTAGGGTTAGGGTTTATGTTTAGGGTTTATGGTTTTGGGTATAGGGTTTAGGGGTTTAGGGTTTAGGGTTAGGGTTAGGGTTTAGGGTTAGGATTTAGGGTATAGGGTTTAGGATTTAGGGTATATGGTTTAGGGTTACGATTTAGGGTAGGGTTTAGGGTTTAGAGTTTAGGGTTTAGGCTTAGGGTTTAAGGTTTAGGGTTTAGGGTTTAGGGTTAGGGTTTAATGTTTAAGGTTTAGGGTTTATGTTTAGGGTTAGAGTTTAGGGTTTAGGTTAGGGTTTAATGTTTAAGGTTTAGGGTTTAGGTTTAGGGTTAGGGTTTAGGGTTTAGGATTAGGGTTTATGGTTTAGGGTTTAGGGTATTGGGTATATGGTTTAGGGTATAGGGTTTAGGTTTAGGGTTTAGGGTTTAGGATTTAGGGTGTATGGTTTAGGGTTTAGGGTTAGGGTTAGGGTTTAGGGTTTAGAATTTAGGGTTTATGGTTTAGGGTTTAGGTTTAGGATTTAGGGTTTAGGTTTAGGTTTAGGGTTTAGGATTTAGGGTTTAGGGTTTAGGGTTGATGGTCTAGGATTTAGGGTTAACAATTTAGGGTTTAGGGTTTGGGGTTTAGGGTTTAGGTTTAGGGTTGAGGGTTAGGGTTTAGGGTTTAAGATTTAGGGTTTAGTATTTAAGGTTTAGGGTTGATGGTTTAGGGATTAGGGTTTAGGGTTTAAGATTTACAGTTTAGTATTTAGGGTTTAGGGTCTAGGGTTTAAGGATTAGAGTTTAGGGTTTAGGGGTTAGGGTTTATGGTTTAGGGTTAAAGGGTTTAAGGTTTAGGGTTTAGGGTTTTAGGATTTTGGGGTTCAGGGTTTAGGGTTTTAGGGTTTTAGGATTTAGGATTTATGGTTTAGGGTTTAGAGTTTATGGTTTAGGGTTTAGTACTTGGGGTTTAGGGTTTAAGATTTAGAGTTTAGGGTTTAGGGGTTAGGATTTATGGTTTAGGGTTAAAGGGTTTAAGGTTTAGGGTATGGAGTTTATGGTTTAGGGCTTAGGGTTTAGGGTTAATGGTTTAAGGTTTAGGGTTTAAGGATTTAGCGTTTTAGGGTTTTGGGGTTCAGGGTTTAGGGTTTTAGGGTTTTAGGCTTTAGGATTTATGGTTAGGGTTTAGAGTTTATGGTTTAGGGTTTAGGTTTAGGTTTAGGGTTTATGGTTTAGGGTATAGGGTATATGGTTTTAGGGTTATATGATTTTAGGTTTTAGGGTTTAAGGTTAAAGGGTTTAAGGTTTAGGGTTAGGGTTTATGTTTAGGGTTTATAGTTTTGGGTATAAGGTTTAAGGTTTAGGGGTTTAGGGTTAGGGTTAGGGTTTAGGGTTAGGATTTAGGGTTTAGGATTTAGGGTATAGCGTTTAGGGTTACGATTTAGGGCAGGGTTTAGGGTTTAGAGTTTGGGGTTTAGGCTTAGGGTTTAGGGTTTAAGGTTTAGGGTTTAGGGTTAGGGTTTAGGTTTAAGGTTTATTGTTTAGGGTTTAGGGTATAGGGTATAGGGTATAGGGTATAGGGTATAGGGTTTAGGGTATAGGGTTTAGGTTTAGGGTTTAGGGTTTAGGATTTAGGGTGTATGGTTTAGGGTTTATGGTTTAGGGTTAGGGTTAGGGTTTAGGGTTTAGGATTTAGGATTTATGGTTTAGGGTTTAGGGTTTAGGGTATAGGGGTTAGAATTTAGGGTTTAGGGTTTAGGTTTATGATTTAGGGTTTATGGTTTAGGTTTAGGTTTAGGGTTTAGGTTTAGGGTTTAGGATTTAGGGTTTATGGTTTAGGGTTTATGGTTTAGGGTTTAGGGTTTAAGATTTAAGGTCTAGAGTTTAGGGGTTAAGGTTTAGGGTTCATAGTTGATGGTCTAGGATTTAGGGTTAACGGTTTAGGGTTTAGGGTTTGAGGTTTAGGGTTTAGGGTTTAGGTTTAGGGTTGATGGTTAGGGTTTGGGGTTTAAGATTTAGGGTTTAGTATTTAAGGTTTAGGGTTGATGGTTTAGGGATTAGGGTTTAGGGTTTAAGATTTAGGGTTTAGTATTTGGGGTTTAGGGTCTAGGGTTTAAGATTTAGAGTTTAGGGTTTAGGGGTTAGGGTTAAAGGGTTTAAGGTTTAGGGTTTTGGGTTTATGGGTTAGGGCTTATGGTTTAGGGTTAATGGTTTAAGGTTTAGGGTTTAAGGTTTTAGCGTTTTATGGTTTTGGGGTTCATGGTTTAGGGTTTAAGGCTTTAGGATTTATGGTTTAGGGTTTGGAGTTTAGGGTTTAGAGTTTAGTATTTGGGGTTTAGGGTTTAGGGTTTAGGTTTTGGGTTTGGGGTTTAGGGTTTAGGTTTAGGGTTAAGGGTTTGGGGTTTAGGGTTTAGGTTTAGGGTTGAGGGTTAGGGTTTAGGGTTTAAGATTTAGGGTTTAGTATTTAAGGTTTAGGGTTGATGGTTTAGGGATTAGGGTTTAGGGTTTAAGATTTACAGTTTAGTATTTGGGGTTTAGGGTTTAGGCTTTAATGATTAGAGTTTAGGGTTTAGGGGTTAGGGTTTATGGTTTAGGGTTAAAGGGTTTAAGGTTTGGGGTTTAGGGTTTTAGGGTTTTGGGGTTCAGGGTTTAGGGTTTTAGGGTTTTAGGATTTAGGATTTATGGTTTAGGGTTTAGAGTTTATGGTTTAGGGTTTAGTATTTGGGGTTTAGGGTTTAAGATTTAGAGTTTAGGGTTTAGGGGTTAGGATTTATGGTTTAGGGTTAAAGGGTTTAAGGTTTAGGGTTTGGGGTTTATGGTTTAGGGTTTAAGGGTTTAAGGTTTAGGGTTTGGAGTTTATCGTTTAGGGCTTAGGGTTTAGGGTTAATGGTTTAAGGTTTAGGGTTTAAGGATTTAGCATTTTAGGGTTTTGGGGTTTAGGGTTTAGGGTTTTAGGGTTTTTAGGCTTTAGGATTTATGGTTAGGGTTTAGAGTTTATGGTTTAGGGTTTAGGTTTAGGGTTTATGGTTTAGGGTATAGGGTATATGGTTTTAGGGTTATATGATTTTAGGTTTTAGGGTTTAAGGTTAAAGGGTTTAAGGTTTACGGTTAGGGTTTATGTTTAGGGTTTATGGTTTTGGGTATAGGGTTTAGGGTTTAGGGGTTTAGGGTTAAGGTTAGGGTTTAGGGTTAGGATTTAGGGTTTAGGATTTAGGGTATAAGGTTTAGGGTTACGATTTAGGGCAGGGTTTAGGGTTTAGAGTTTGGGGTTTAGGCTTAGGGTTTAGGGTTTAAGGTTTAGGGTTTAGGGTTTAATGTTTAAGGTTTAGGGTTTAGGTTTAGGGTTTAGGGTTTAATGTTTAAGGTTTAGGGTTTAGGGTTAGGTTTTAGGGTTTATTGTTTAGGGTTTAAGGTATAGGGTATAGGATATAGGGTTTAGGGTTTAGGTTTAGGGTTTAGGTTTAGGGTTTAGGATTTAGGGTGTATGGTTTAGGGTTTATGGTTTAGGATTAGGGTTAGGGTTTAGGGTTTAGGATTTATGGTTTAGGGTTTATGGTATAGGGTTTAGAATTTAGGGTTTAGGGTTTAGGTTTAGGATTTAGGGTTTATGGTTTAGGTTTAGGGTTTAGGATTTAGGGTTTATGGTTTAGGGTTTATGTTTTAGGGTTTAGGGTTTAAGATTTAAGGTCTAGAGTTTAGGGGTTAAGGTTTAGGGTTCATGGTTGATGGTCTAGGATTTAGGGTTAACGGTTTAGGGTTTAGGGTTTGAGGTTTAGGGTTTAGTATTTAAGGTTTAGGGTTGATGGTTTAGGGATTAGGGTTTAGGGTTTAAGATTTAGGGTTTAGTATTTGGGGTTTAGGGTCTAGGGTTTAAGATTTAGAGTTTAGGGTTTAGGGGTTAGGGTTAAAGGGTTTAAGGTTTAGGGTTTAGGGTTTTGGGTTTATGGGTTAGGGCTTAGGGTTTAGGGTTAATGGTTTAAGGTTTAGGGTTTAGGGTTTTAGCGTTTTAGGGTTTTGGGGTTCATGGTTTAGGGTTTTAGGGTTTAAGGATTTAGGATTTATGGTTTAGGGTTTAGAGTTTATGGTTTAGGGTTTAGGTTTAGGGTATAGGGTATAGGGTATAGGGTATAGGGTATAGTGTATAGGGTATATGGTTTTAGGGTTATATGATTTTAGGTTTTAGGGTTTAGAGTTTAGGGGTTTAAGGTTAAAGGGTTTAAGGTTTAGGGTTAGGTTTTACGTTTAGGGTTTATGGTTTTGGGTATAGGGGTTAGGGTTTATGGGTTTAGGGTTAGGGTTAAGGTTTAGGGTTAGGATTTAGGGTTTAGGGTTTTGGATTTAGGGTATAGGGTTACGATTTAGGGTAGGGTTTAGGGTTTAGAGTTTAGGGCTTAGGCTTAGGGTTTAGGGTTTAAGGTTTAGGTTTAGGGTTAATGTTTAAGGTTTAGGGTTTAGGTTTAGGGTTAGAATTTAGGGTTTAGGGTTTAATGTTTAAGGTTTATGGTTTAGGTTTAGGGTTTATGGTTAGGTTTTCGGGTTTAGGTTTAGGGTTTAGGGTTTATGGTTTAGGGTTTAGGGTAAATGGTATAGGGATTAGGGTATATGGTTTAGGTTTAGGGTTTATGGTTTAGGATTTAGGGTGTATGGTTTAGGGTTAAGGGTTTAGTGGTTTAGGGTTTAAGGTTTTAGGCTTTAGGATTTATGGTTTAGAGTTTAGAGTTTATGGTTTAGGGTTTATGTTTAGGGATTAGGGTATAGGGTTTAGGGTATAAGGTATAAGGTTTTAAGGTTATGTGATTTTAGGTTTTAGGGTTTAGGGTTTAGAGTTTAGGGTTTAAGGTTAAAGGGTTTAAGGTTTAGGGTTAGGGTTTATGTTTAGGGTTTATGGTTTTGGGTATAGGGTTTAGGGTTTAGGGGTTTAGGGTTTAGGGTTAGGGTTAGGGTTTAGGGTTAGGATTTAGGGTATAGGGTTTAGGATTTAGGGTATAGGGTTTAGGGTTACGATTTAGGGTAGGGTTTAGGGTTTAGAGTTTAGGGTTTAGGCTTAGGGTTTAAGGTTTAGGGTTTAGGGTTTAGGGTTAGGGTTTAATGTTTAAGGTTTAGGGTTTATGTTTAGGGTTAGAGTTTAGGGTTTAGGTTAGGGTTTAATGTTTAAGGTTTAGGGTTTAGGTTTAGGGTTAGGGTTTAGGGTTTAGGATTAGGGTTTATGGTTTAGGGTTTAGGGTATTGGGTATATGGTTTAGGGTATAGGGTTTAGGTTTAGGGTTTAGGGTTTAGGATTTAGGGTGTATGGTTTAGGGTTTAGGGTTAGGGTTAGGGTTTAGGGTTTAGAATTTAGGGTTTATGGTTTAGGGTTTAGGTTTAGGATTTAGGGTTTAGGTTTAGGTTTAGGGTTTAGGATTTAGGGTTTAGGGTTTAGGGTTGATGGTCTAGGATTTAGGGTTAACAATTTAGGGTTTAGGGTTTGGGGTTTAGGGTTTAGGTTTAGGGTTGAGGGTTAGGGTTTAGGGTTTAGGGTTTAGGGTTTAGGGTTTAGGGTTTAGGGGTTAGGGTTTATGGTTTAGGGTTAAAGGGTTTAAGGTTTAGGGTTTAGGGTTTTAGGATTTTGGGGTTCAGGGTTTAGGGTTTTAGGGTTTTAGGATTTAGGATTTATGGTTTAGGGTTTAGAGTTTATGGTTTAGGGTTTAGTACTTGGGGTTTAGGGTTTAAGATTTAGAGTTTAGGGTTTAGGGGTTAGGATTTATGGTTTAGGGTTAAAGGGTTTAAGGTTTAGGGTATGGAGTTTATGGTTTAGGGCTTAGGGTTTAGGGTTAATGGTTTAAGGTTTAGGGTTTAAGGATTTAGCGTTTTAGGGTTTTGGGGTTCAGGTTTAGGGTTTTAGGGTTTTAGGCTTTAGGATTTATGGTTAGGGTTTAGAGTTTATGGTTTAGGGTTTAGGTTTAGGTTTAGGGTTTATGGTTTAGGGTATAGGGTATATGGTTTTAGGGTTATATGATTTTAGGTTTTAGGGTTTAAGGTTAAAGGGTTTAAGGTTTAGGGTTAGGGTTTATGTTTAGGGTTTATAGTTTTGGGTATAGGGTTTAAGGTTTAGGGGTTTAGGGTTAGGGTTAGGGTTTAGGGTTAGGATTTAGGGTTTAGGATTTAGGGTATAGGGTTTAGGGTTACGATTTAGGGCAGGGTTTAGGGTTTAGAGTTTGGGGTTTAGGCTTAGGGTTTATGGTTTAAGGTTTAGGGTTTAGGGTTTAATGTTTAAGGTTTAAGGTTTACATTTAGGTTTTAGGGTTTAATGTTTAAGGTTTAGGGTTTAGGGTTAGGGTTTAGGTTTAGGGTTTATTGTTTAGGGTTTAGGGTATAGGGTATAGGGTATAGGGTTTAGGGTATAGGGTTTAGGTTTAGGGTTTAGGGTTTAGGATTTAGGGTGTATGGTTTAGGGTTTATGGTTTAGGGTTAGGGTTAGGGTTTAGGGTTTAGGATTTATGGTTTAGGGTTTAGGGTTTAGGGTATAGGGGTTAGAATTTAGGGTTTAGGGTTTAGGTTTAGGATTTAGGGTTTATGGTTTAGGTTTAGGTTTAGGGTTTAGGTTTAGGGTTTAGGATTTAGGGTTTATGGTTTAGGGTTTAGGGTTTAAGATTTAAGGTCTAGAGTTTAGGGGTTAAGGTTTAGGGTTCATAGTTGATGGTCTAGGATTTAGGGTTAACGGTTTAGGGTTTAGGGTTTGAGGTTTAGGGTTTAGGGTTTAGGTTTAGGGTTGATGGTTAGGGTTTGGGGTTTAAGATTTAGGGTTTAGTATTTAAGGTTTAGGGTTGATGGTTTAGGGATTAGGGTTTAGGGTTTAAGATTTAGGGTTTAGTATTTGGGGTTTAGGGTCTAGGGTTTAAGATTTAGAGTTTAGGGTTTAGGGGTTAGGGTTAAAGGGTTTAAGGTTTAGGGTTTTGGGTTTATGGGTTAGGGCTTAGGGTTTAGGGTTAATGGTTTAAGGTTTAGGGTTTAGGGTTTTAGCGTTTTAGGGTTTTGGGGTTCATGGTTTAGGGTTTAAGGCTTTAGGATTTATGGTTTAGGGTTTAGAGTTTAGGGTTTAGAGTTTAGTATTTGGGGTTTAGGGTTTAGGGTTTAGGTTTTGGGTTTGGGGTTTAGGGTTTAGGTTTAGGGTTAAGGGTTTGGGGTTTAGGGTTTAGGTTTAGGGTTGAGGGTTAGGGTTTAGGGTTTAAGATTTAGGGTTTAGTATTTAAGGTTTAGGGTTGATGGTTTAGGGATTAGGGTTTAGGGTTTAAGATTTACAGTTTAGTATTTGGGGTTTAGGGTTTAGGCTTTAATGATTAGAGTTTAGGGTTTAGGGGTTAGGGTTTATGGTTTAGGGTTAAAGGGTTTAAGGTTTGGGGTTTAGGGTTTTAGGGTTTTGGGGTTCAGGGTTTAGGGTTTTAGGGTTTTAGGATTTAGGATTTTTGGTTTAGGGTTTAGAGTTTATGGTTTAGGGTTTAGTATTTGGGGTTTAGGGTTTAAGATTTAGAGTTTAGGGTTTAGGGGTTAGGATTTATGGTTTAGGGTTAAAGGGTTTAAGGTTTAGGGTTTGGAGTTTATGGTTTAGGGTTTAAGGGTTTAAGGTTTAGGGTTTGGAGTTTATGGTTTAGGGCTTAGGGTTTAGGGTTAATGGTTTAAGGTTTAGGGTTTAAGGATTTAGCGTTTTAGGGTTTTGGGGTTTAGGGTTTAGGGTTTTAGGGTTTTAGGCTTTAGGATTTATGGTTAGGGTTTAGAGTTTATGGTTTAGGGTTTAGGTTTAGGTTTAGGGTTTATGGTTTAGGGTATAGGGTATATGGTTTTAGGGTTATATGATTTTAGGTTTTAGGGTTTAAGGTTAAAGGGTTTAAGGTTTACGGTTAGGGTTTATGTTTAGGGTTTATAGTTTTGGCTATAGGGTTTAGGGTTTAGGGGTTTAGGGTTAAGGTTAGGGTTTAGGGTTAGGATTTAGGGTTTAGGATTTAGGGTATAGGGTTTAGGGTTACGATTTAGGGCAGGGTTTAGGGTTTAGAGTTTGGGGTTTAGGCTTAGGGTTTAGGGTTTAAGGTTTAGGGTTTAGGGTTTAATGTTTAAGGTTTAGGGTTTAGGTTTAGGGTTTAGGGTTTAATGTTTAAGGTTTAGGGTTTAGGGTTAGGTTTTAGGGTTTATTGTTTAGGGTTTAAGGTATAGGGTATAGGGTATAGGGTTTAGGGTTTAGGTTTAGGGTTTAGGGTTTAGGATTTAGGGTGTATGGTTTAGGGTTTATGGTTTAGGGTTAGGGTTAGGGTTTAGGGTTTAGGATTTATGGTTTAGGGTTTATGGTATAGGGTTTAGAATTTAGGGTTTAGGGTTTAGGTTTAGGATTTAGGGTTTATGGTTTAGGTTTAGGGTTTAGGTTTAGGGTTTAGGATTTAGGGTTTATGGTTTAGGGTTTATGGTTTAGGGTTTAGGGTTTAAGATTTAAGGTCTAGAGTTTAGGGGTTAAGGTTTAGGGTTCATGGTTGATGGTCTAGGATTTAGGGTTAACGGTTTAGGGTTTAGGGTTTGAGGTTTAGGGTTTAGGGTTTAGGTTTAGGGTTAGGGTTTGGGGTTTAAGATTTAGGGTTTAGTATTTAAGGTTTAGGGTTGATGGTTTAGGGATTAGGGTTTAAGATTTAGGGTTTAGTATTTGGGGTTTAGGGTCTAGGGTTTAAGATTTAGAGTTTAGGGTTTAGGGGTTAGGGTTAAAGGGTTTAAGGTTTAGGGTTTTGGGTTTATGGGTTAGGGCTTAGGGTTTAGGGTTAATGGTTTAAGGTTTAGGGTTTAGGGTTTTAGCGTTTTAGGGTTTTGGGGTTCATGGTTTAGGGTTTTAGGGTTTAAGGCTTTAGGATTTATGGTTTAGGGTTTAGATTTTATGGTTTAGGGTTTAGGTTTAGGGTTTAGGTATAGGGTATAGGGTATAGGGTATAGGGTATAGTGTATAGGGTATAGGATTTTAGGGTTATATGATTTTAGGTTTTAGGGTTTAGGGTTTAGAGTTTAGGGTTTAAGGTTAAAGGGTTTAAGGTTTAGGGTTAGGGTTTACGTTTAGGGTTTATGGTTTTGGGTATAGGGGTTAGGGGTTTAGGGTTAGGGTTAAGGTTTAGGGTTAGGATTTAGGGTTTAGGGTTTAGGATTTAGGGTATAGGGTTACGATTTAGGGTAGGGTTTAAGGTTTAGAGTTTAGGGCTTAGGCTTAGGGTTTAAGGTTTAAGGGTTAGGGTTAGGGTTAATGTTTAAGGTTTAGGGTTTAGGTTTAGGGTTAGAATTTAGGGTTTAGGGTTAGGGTTTAATGTTTAAGGTTTATGGTTTAGGTTTAGGGTTTATGGTTAGGTTTTCGGGTTTAGGTTTAGGGTTTAGGGTTTATGGTTTAGGGTTTAGGGTAAATGGTATAGGGATTAGGGTATATGGTTTAGGTTTAGGGTTTATGGTTTAGGATTTATGGTGTATGGTTTAGGGTTTAGGGTTTAGTGGTTTAGGGTTTTAGGGTTTTAGGCTTTAGGATTTATGGTTTAGGGTTTAGAGTATATGGTTTAGGGTTTAGGGTTTATGTTTAGGGATTAGGGTATAGGGTTTAGGGTATAAGGTATAGGGTTTTAGGGTTATGTGATTTTAGGTTTTAGGGTTTAGGGTTTAGAGTTTAGGGTTTAAGGTTAAAGTGTTTAAGGTTTAGGGTTAGGGTTTAAGTTTAGGGTTTATGGTTTTGGGTATAGGGTTTAGGGTTTAGGGGTTTAGGGTTTAGGGTTAGGGTTAAGGTTTAGGGTTAGGATTTAGGGTATAGGGTTTAGGATTTAGGGTATAGGGTTTAGGGTTACGATTTAGGGTAGGGTTTAGGGTTTAGAGTTTAGGGTTTAGGCTTAGGGTTTAAGGTTTAGGGTTTTGGGTTTAGGGTTAGGGTTTAATGTTTAAGGTTTAGGGTTTATGTTTAGGGTTAGTGTTTAGGGTTTAGGTTATGGTTTAATGTTTAAGGTTTAGGGTTTAGGTTTAGGGTTTAGGGTTTAGGATTAAGGTTTATGGTTTAGGGTTTAGGGTATTGGGTATATGGCTTAGGGTATAAGGTTTAGGTTTAGGGTTTAGGATTTAGGGTGTATGGTTTAGGGTTTAGGGTTTAGGGTTAGGGTTAGGGTTTAGGGTTTAGAATTTATGGTTTATGGTTTATGGTTTAGGGTTTAGGTTTAGGATTTAGGGTTTAGGTTTAGGGTTTAGGTTTAGGATTTAGGGTTTAGGGTTTAGGGTTGATGGTCTAGGATTTAGGGTTAACAATTTAGGGTTTAGGGTTTAGGGTTTGGGGTTTAGGGTTTAGGTTTAGGGTTGAGGGTTAGGGTTTAGGGTTTAAGATTTAGGGTTTAGTATTTAAGGTTTAGGGTTGATGGTTTAGGGATTAGGGTTTAGGGTTTAGGGTTTAAGATTTACAGTTTAGTATTTGGGGTTTAGGGTTTAGGGTTTAAGGATTAGAGTTTAGGGTTTAGGGGTTAGGGTTTAGGGTTTAGGGTTAAAGGGTTTAAGGTTTGGGGTTTAGGGTTTTAGGGTTTTGGGGTTCAGGGTTTAGGGTTTTAGGGTTTTAGGATTTAGGATTTATGGTTTAGGGTTTAGAGTTTATGGTTTAGGGTTTAGTATGTGGGGTTTAGGGTTTAAGATTTAGAGTTTAGGGTTTAGGGGTTAGGATTTATGGTTTAGGGTTAAAGGGTTTAAGGTTTAGGATTTGGAGTTTATGGTTTAGGGCTTAGGGTTTAGGGTTAATGGTTTAAGGTTTAGGGTTTAAGGATTTAGCGTTTTAGGGTTTTGGGGTTCAGGGTTTAGGGTTTTAGGGTTTTAGGCTTTAGGATTTATGGTTAGGGTTTAGAGTTTATGGTTTAGGGTTTAGGTTTAGGTTTAGGGTTTATGGTTTAGGGTATAGGGTATATGGTTTTAGGGTTATATGATTTTAGGTTTTAGGGTTTAAGGTTAAAGGGTTTAAGGTTTAGGGTTAGGGTTTATGTTTAGGGTTTATGGTTTTGGGTATAGGGTTTAGGGTTTAGGGGTTTAGGGTTAAGGTTAGGGTTTAGGGTTAGGATTTAGGGTTTAGGATTTAGGGTATAGGGTTTAGGGTTACGATTTAGGGCAGGGTTTAGGGTTTAGAGTTTGGGGTTTAGGCTTAGGGTTTAGGGTTTAAGGTTTAGGGTTTAGGGTTTAGGGTTTAATGTTTAAGGTTTAGGGTTTAGGTTTAGGTTTTAGGGTTTAATGTTTAAGGTTTAGGGTTTAGGGTTTGGGTTTAGGTTTAGGGTTTATTGTTTAGGGTTTAGGGTATAGGGTATAGGGTATAGGGTATAGGGTTTAGGGTTTAGGTTTAGGGTTTAGGGTTTAGGATTTAGGGTGTATGGTTAAGGGTTTATGGTTTAGGGTTAGGTTTAGGGTTTAGGGTTTAGGATTTATGGTTTAGGGTTTAGGGTATAGGGTTTAGAATTTAGGGTTTAGGTTTAGGATTTAGGGTTTATGGTTTAGGTTTAGGTTTAGGGTTTAGGTTTAGGGTTTAGGATTTAGGGTTTATGGTTTAGGGTTTATGGTTTAGGGTTTAGGGTTTAAGATTTAAGGTCTAGAGTTTAGGGGTTAAGGTTTAGAGTTCATGGTTGATGGTCTAGGATTTAGGGTTAACGGTTTAGGGTTTAGGGTTTGAGGTTTAGGGTTTAGGGTTTAGGTTTAGGGTTGATGGTTAGGGTTTGGGGTTTAAGATTTAGGGTTTAGTATTTAAGGTTTAGGGTTGATGGTTTAGGGATTAGGGTTTAGGGTTTAAGATTTACGGTTTAGTATTTGGGGTTTAGGGTCTAGGGTTTAAGATTTAGAGTTTAGGGTTTAGGGGTTAGGGTTAAAGGGTTTAAGGTTTAGGGTTTTGGGTTTATGGGTTAGGGCTTAGGGTTTAGGGTTAATGGTTTAAGGTTTAGGGTTTAGGGTTTTAGCGTTTTAGGGTTTTGGGGTTCATGGTTTAGGGTATAGGGTATAGGGTATAACGCATAGGTATAGGGTATAGTGTATAGGGTATAGGGTTTTAGAGTTATATGATTTTAGGTTTTAGGGTTTAGGGTTTAGAGTTTAGGGCTTAAGGTTAAAGGGTTTAAGGTTTTGGGTTAGGGTTTACGTTTAGGGTTTATGGTTTTGGGTATATGGGTTAGGGTTTAGGGGTTTAGGGTTAGGGTTAAGGTTTAGGGTTAGGATTTAGGGTTTAGGGTTTAGGATTTAGGGTATAGGGTTACGATTTAGGGTAGGGTTTAGGGTTTAGAGTTTAGGGCTTAGGCTTAGGGTTTAGGGTTTAAGGGTTAGGGTTAATGTTTAAGGTTTAGGGTTTAGGTTTAGGGTTAGAATTTAGGGTTTAGGGTTAGGGTTTAATGTTTAAGGTTTATGGTTTAGGGTTTATGGTTAGGTTTTCGGGTTTAGGTTTAGGGTTTAGGGTTTATGGTTTAGGGTTTAGGGTAAATGGTATAGGGATTAGGGTATATGGTTTAGGTTTAGGGTTTATGGTTTAGGATTTAGGGTGTATGGTTTAGGGTTTAGGGTTTAGTGGTTTAGGGTTTAGGGTTTTAGGCTTTAGAATTTATGGTTTAGGGTTTAGAGTTTATGGTTTAGGGTTTAGGGTTTATGTTTAGGGCTTAGGGTATAGGGTTTAGGGTATAAGGTATAGGGTTTTAGGGTTATGTGATTTTAGGTTTTAGGGTTTAGGGTTTAGAGTTTAAGGTTTAAGGTTAAAGGGTTTAAGGTTTAGGGTTAGGGTTTATGTTTAGGGTTTATGATTTTGGGTATAGGGTTTAGGGTTTAGGGTTAGGGTTAGGGTTAGGGTTTAGGGTTAGGATTTAGGGTATAGGGTTTAGGATTTAGGGTATAGGGTTTAGGGTTACGATTTAGGGTAGGGTTTAGGGTTTAGAGTTTAGGGTTTAGGCTTAGGGTTTAAGGTTTAGGGTTTAGGGTTTAGGGTTAGGGTTTAATGTTTAAGGTTTAGGGTTTATGTTTAGGGTTAGAGTTTAGGGTTTAGGTTAGGGTTTAATGTTTAAGGTTTAGGTTTAGGGTTAGGGTTTAGGGTTTAGGATTAGGGTTTATGGTTTAGGGTTTAGGGTATTGGGTATATGGTTTATGGTATAGGGTTTAGGTTTAGGGTTTAGGGTTTAGGATTTAGGGTGTATGGTTTAGGGTTTAGGGGTTAAGGGTTTACGGTTTAAGGTCTAGGGTTTAGGGTTTAGGGTTTAGGATTTAGGGTTTAAGATGAGGGTTAAGGTTTAGAGTTTAGGGTTTAGTGTTTAGGGTTTAGGGTTTAGGGGTTTAGGGTTTAGGGTTTAGGGTTTAGGTTTAGGGTTTAGGGGTTAGGATTTAAGATTTAGAGTTTAGTATTTAGGGTTTAGGGTTAGGATTTATGGTTAGGGTTTAGGGTTTAGAGTTTAGGGTTTAGGTTTAGCGTTTATGGTTTAAGGTTTAGGGTTTAGGGTTTGGGGTTTAGGATTTAGGGTTTAGGGTTAGGGTTTAAGGTTTAGGGTTTAGGTTTAGGGTTTAGGATTTAGGTTTAGGGTTTATAGATTAGGGTTAGGGTTTAGGGTTTAGGGTTTATAGTTTAGGGTTTAGGGTTTAGGTTTTAGGGTTTAGGGTTTAAGTTTAGAATTTAAGGTTTAAGGTTAAGGGTTTAGGGTTTAGGTTTAAGTTTAGGTTTTAGGGTTTAGGGGTATGGTTAAGGGTTTACAGTTTAAGGTCTAGGGTTTATGGTTTAGGATTTAGGGTTTAAGGTAAGGGTTAAGGTTTAGAGTTTAGGGTTTAGTGTTTAGGGTTTAGGGTTAGGGTTTAGGGTTAGGGTTTAGTATTTAGGGTTTAAGGTTTAGGTTTATGGTTAGGGTTTAGGGTTTAGGGTTTGGGGTTGGGGTTGGGGGTTTAGGATTTAGGGTTATGGTTTAGGATTTAGGGTTTAGGGTTTAGGGTTTGGGGTTTAGGGTTAAAGGTTTAGGTTTAATGTTTAGGGCTTAGGGTTTAGGGTCAAGGGTTTAGGGTTTAGGGTTAGGGTTTAGGGTTTAAGGGTTTAATATTTAGGGTTTAGTATTTAAGGTTTATGGTTGATGGTTTACGGATAAGGGTTGAAGATTTAGGGTTTAGTATTTGGGGTTTAGGGTCCAGGGTTTAGGATTTAGGGTCTAGGGTTTAGGGGTTAAGGTTTATGGTTTAGGGTTAAAGGGTTTAAAGTTTAGGGTTTAGGGTTAAGGTTTAGGGTTAGAGGTTAGGGTTAAGGTTTATGGTTTAGGGTTAGGGTTATGGTTATGGTTTAGGGTTTATGGTTTACGGTTAGGGTTTAGGGTTTAGGTTTAGGGTTTAGGGTTAGGGTTTAGGATTTAAGGTTTAGCCTTAAGGGATTAGGATTTAAGGTTTAGGGTCTAGGGTTTAGGGTATAGGGTTTAGGATTTAGGGTTTAGGGTTAAGGGTTTATGGTTTAGGGTTTAGGGTTTAGGGTTTAGAGTTTAGGGTTTAAGGTTTAGGGTTTAAGGTTTAGGGTTTAAGATTTAAGGTCTAGAGTTTAGGGGTTAAGGTTTAGGGTTCACAGTTGATGGTTTAGGATTTAGGGTTAACGGTTTAGGGTTAAGGTTTGGGGTTTAGGGTTTAGGTTTAGGGTTAGTGTTTAGGGTTTAGGGTTCAGGGTCAAGGGTCTAGGGTTTAGGGTATAGGGTTTAGGCTTTTAGGGTTATATGGTTTTAGGTTTTAGGGTTTAGGTTTCAGGGTTTAAGGTTAAAGGGTTTAAGGTTTAGGGTTAGGGTTTATGTTTAGGGTTTAGGATTTAGGGTTTAGGGTTTAGGGGTGTAGTGTTTAGGGTTAAGGTTTAAGGTTAGAATTTAGGGTTTAGGGTTTAGGATTTATGGTTTAGGGTTTAGGGTTTAGGGTTCAGGGTTCAGGGTCTAGGGTTTAGGGTTTAGGGTGTATGGTTTAGGGTTTAGGATTAGGGTTTAGGGTTAGGATTTAGGGTTTAGAATATAGGGTTTAGGCTTAGGGTTTAGGGTTTAACGTTTAGGGTTTGGGGTTAAGGGTTTAGGTTTAGGGTTTAAGGTTTAAGTTTAGGTTTAGGGTTTAGGGTTTAGGTTTAGGGTTTAGGATTTATGTTTAGGGTTTAGGGTTTAGGGTTTAGGGTTTAGGGTTAGGGTTTAAGGTTAGGGTTTAGGGTTTAAGGTTTAGGTTTAGGGTTTAGGTTTAGGGTTTAGGGTTAGGGTTTAGGGTTTAAGGTTAGGGTTTAGGGTTTAGGGTTAGGGTTTAGAGTTTAGGGTATAGGGTATAGGTTTAGGGTTTAGGATTTAGGGTGTATGGTTTAGGGTTTAGGATTAGGGTTTAGGGTTTAGGGTTAGGATTTAGGGTTTAGAATTTAGAGTTTAGGCTTAGGGTTTAGGGTTTAATGTTAAGGATTTGGGGTTTAGGGTTTAGGTTTAGGGTTTAAGGTTTAAGGTTTAGCTCTAGGGTTTAGGGTTTAGGTTTAGGGTTTAGGATTTATGTTTAGGGTTTAGGGTTAGGGTTTAAGGTTAGGGTTTAGGGTTTAGAATTAGGGTTTAGGGTTAGGGTTTAGGATTAGGATTTAGGGTGTACACTTTAGGGTTTAGGATTAGGGTTTAGGGTATAGGGTTTAGGGTTTAGGTTTATGGTTTAGGGTTTAGGATTTAGGGTGTATGATTTAGGGTTTAGGATTAGGGTTTAGGGTTTAGGGTTAGGATTTAGGGTTTAGAATTTAGGGTTTAGGCTTAGGGTTTAGGGTTTAAGGGTAGGGTTTAGGGTTTAGGGTTTAGGGTTTAGGTTTAGGGATTAAGGTTTAAGGTTAAGGGTTTAAGGTTTAGGTTTAGGGTTTAGGTTTAAGGGTAGGGTTTAGGGTTTAGGGTTTAGGGTTTAGGGTTTAAGTTTAGAGTTTAAGGTTTAAGGTTAAGGGTTTAGGGTTTATGGTTTAGGTTTAAGTTTATGGTTTAGGGTTTAGGGGTATGGTTAAGGGTTTACGGTTTAAGGTCTAGGGTTTATGATTTAGGGTTTAGGATTTAGGGTTTAAGGTGAGGGTTTAGGTTTAGAGTTTAGGGTTTAGGGTTTAGTGTTTAGGGTTTAGGGTTTAGGGGTTTAGGGTTTAGGGTTTAGGTTTAGGGTTTAGGGTTAGGATTTAGGGTTTAGAGTTTAGGATTTAGGGTTTAGGGTTAGGATTTATGGTTAGGGTTTAGGGTTTAGAGTTTAGGGTTTAGGTTTAGCGTTTATGGTTTAAGGTTTAGGGTTTGGGGTTTAGGATTTAGGGTTTAGGGTTAGGGTTTAAGGTTTAGGGTTTAGGTTTAGGGTTTAGGATTTAGGTTTAGGGTTTATAGATTAGGGTTAGGGTTTAGGGTTTATAGTTTAGGGTTTAGGGTTTAGGTTTTAGGGTTTAAGTTTAGAATTTAAGGTTTAAGGTTAAGGGTTTAGGGTTTAGGTTTAAGTTTAGGGTTTATGGTTTATGGGTATGGTTAAGGGTTTACGGTTTAAGGTCTAGGGTTTATGGTTTGGGGTTTAGGATTTAGGGTTTAAGGTGAGGGTTAAGGTTTAGAGTTCAGGGTTTAGGGTTTAGTGTTTAGGGTTTATGGTTAGGGTTTAGGGTTAGGGTTTAGTATTTAGGGTTTAGGGTTTAAGGTTTAAGGTTTATGGTTAGGGTTTAGGGTTTAGGGTTTGGGGTTGGGGTTGGGGGTTTAGGATTTAGGGTTATGGTTTAGCATTTAGGGTTTAGGGTTTAGGGTTTAGGGTTAAAGGTTTAGGTTTAATGTTTAGGGCTTAGAGTTCAGGGTCAAGGGTTTAGGGTTTAGGGTTTAGGGTTAGGGTTTAGGGTTTAAGGGTTTTATATTTAGGGTTTAGTATTTAAGGTTTATGGTTGATGGTTTACGGATTAGGGTTTAAGATTTAGGGTTTAGTATTTGGGGTTTAGGGTTTAGGGTCCAAGGTTTAGGATTTAGGGTCTAGGGTTTAGGGGTTAAGGTTTAGGGTTTAGGGTTAAAGGGTTTAAAGTTTAGGGTTTAGGGTTAAGGTTTAGGTTTAGGTTTAGGGTTAGAGGTTAGGGTTAAGGTTTATGGTTTAGGGTTAGGGTTAGGGTTATGGTTTAGGGTTTATGGTTTATGGTTAGGGTTAAGGTTTAGGGTTTAGGGTATAGGGTTAGGGTTTAGGATTTAGGGTTTAGGGTTAAGGGTTTATGGTTTAGGGTTTATGATTTAGGGTTTAGAGTTTAGGGTTTAAGGTTTAGGGTTTAAGGTTTAGGGTTTAGGATTTAAGGTCTAGAGTTTAGGGGTTAAGGTTTAGGGTTCACAGTTGATGGTCTAGGATTTAGGGTTAACGGTTTAGGGTTTAAGGTTTGGGGTTTAGGGTTTAGGTTTAGGGTTAGTGTTTAGGGTTTAGGGTTCAGGGTCAAGGGTCTAGGGTTTAGGGTTAGGGTTTAGGGTTTAGGGTATAGGGTTTAGGCTTTTAGGACTTGTTACTTCAAATGGTTACCCTTGGAGGGATAGTAGAAGAACTCAGCCTGGCCATCTTGGGTGAATTCCACTGCTCCTTCATCAATCAGATCCTGGATCTTGTTCTTCAGAGACCAGCAGTCATTTGTGTCATGCCCCGGACCATCAGAGTGGTATGCACATCTTCTATTGGGATGATATGTAGGAGCAGAGATGTTGGGATTCCGGGGAGGAGCCCTTAGAGTTACCAAATTCAACCTCAACAGGTGTTGTAAAGCTTAAGACAGCGACGTGTTGAGCTTGGTAAATTGCCTTCGGGGCTTACTCTGATCAACCCGTTTCTCTGGGCGAGGTTGTGGTTGGACCTGTGAAGTGGTAGCAATTTGGAGAGGTCTATTCTTCACCATACCAGACTCTTGTCCTCTTGGAAGCTGATCAGTGACCTGGTCCCTGACTTGGACTGTTTGCTTCATGTTGTATCTCTCTTGGTGAAGCTGGTTAACCATGGTTCTCAGCTCTTCTTGCTCCCGAGTTAAGCCTTGGATAAGGGCCATCTGCCCCAGCATCCGAGTCCTCATTGCATCTACCTCAGCTTGCAGATGTTTCAGCCGTTCATCTTTATCGTCCTCAGAACTGTTCCTGACCAAAGTCCCTATGAGGAGTGTTCTCAGCTCTTCCTGCCCCTTAGATAGACTTAGGAGGATTTCCCCGAACTGAGTCTCTTGAATATGAAGGTCCCAGTTGTCTTGTTGGGAAGCCATTGCTGAAATAAACAGCGAAGAAGGTAAGTGACTTGTACAAAGGGTACCTATAATGCAATGATGTGTATGCATGTATGCAATGTTTTCAAGGATCTCGCGGGGTAAACGAGAAAAATTGTTAGAATTTGAATCCGGTGGCTTGATTGAAGGAACTTCATGTTGTTGAGAGTCCTTCTTCAAGAGTCAAAGCTCACCATATCAAGTGGGTCATAGCCCCTGACTCAAGTCATCAACCTGGCTAGAGGAAAATAAATCCCCTTTGCCCCTTGCTAGACATTCTGGTTCATCATGACCTGCATCACAAGCCCTTGAGATCCTTGAAATGGATTAGTCCTTATGCAGGATGTATGCAATGGTATGATGGTATGATGTTATGTACGCGGATGCAAAGGTGTGAGGTGTAAGTAAGCCCTGTAATAAGTCCAGTTTAAGGACTATAAACAAAACCTGCAAGTAGCTCAATGTTGTCAGATAACAAGTATGGGCAAGTATTTCAAGTTTGAAGGCACACAAGTCACACAAGACAGCCCTTAGAGTTTAGGCCAGCATGAAGTCTAGGTACTACCCTCTTTCAGTTTCGTTGGTTAAGACCTGTCCTATCAAAAGTAATCGGGTTCTAGAGGATCTCAATATCATTGACTACCCTCAATCGGTCATAACTCCAGCATCGCAATCTTTTCTTGCGGCCAGAACCATCGCGAGAGTTTAGCCTCAATGAGTGTAGCATACTGCTACTGTTCTATGGCCAAGTTGGGTCAATTTAGGGTTCTAAGGTCGGTTGGTGCTTAATGACTCCTCAGAAGACCCATATTCTCGTCGTTGCAACACAAGGGATATCGGTACATACCGAGATGTCACACCAACGTAGCCACTGCTTCACCCGTGTCGGTCTACGCCGGACAGGTCCCTCACAGCTTATGCTACCTAAAAGGGTATTCCCCAGATCCGGGTTAGGATCTATGAAACTCTGATGCAATGCCCATAATTTTAAAGCAATCAAAGCAAGCAATTGAAAAAATAAGTATGATCTAATCCTAAGGTACACCTCACTTATTAAATGTCCCCAGCAGAGTCGCCAGTTCTGTGATCGGTGGAAATAGAACTGACTATTTTTTAAGCTGATTCGCGAAATGTCGCGGTAAGCAAGAGTCGCCACCGTCTTTTATGTTCTCCAACATGGAAAGGACAAAAGCACAGCAAAATTCCTTTTCGAGATGTTTCTCGGTTCGGGAGGTAGATTTATAGAAAGGGAAGGTATTAGCACCCTTTCTATCCGTGGTTATCCACGGGCTCTTAGGTACTTGCTCTTATGTTTTCAAAAGATTTGTTTGCTTTTCAAGTGCGTGTGGGTTTTGAAAAAGTTTCGTTTGAAAAATTTCTAGGTAACTCTTGTATCTGTCCTCAAGAGTGTATGAAATATTTGTTTGAAAACCTTTTGAAAGTGTAGGTGCGAAAAGTTGTTTTGTTTGTTTGAGAGAGCAAGTACCCAGGAGAAAATCTACCTACTCTAAGGAATTGGGCTGTGTAAGAGTCCTTTAGATAGTGCTATCCCACTATTGAGAAGTAGGTAGCACCGTCGTTGGAGGTATTTGGGTCAATTCGATTATAGGGACATGTGTGGTCACCAAAGCAATGGTAGGACGCCTTAGCAGTAACCCTAATGTCCTAGATCCTTTTTATCCGAGGCAACTGTTTCGAGGCAACTGGATCTTTAGACAGGAGGGCGACCTCTAAAACACCCTATACTTGACGACCACGTTGAGGCAACCAGTGAGGCGTACCCTAGGAGTGACATGTGCATGTGTGTTATTTTCATGTTATATTATCTTGTACATGCATTTGTGAGCTACAGATTGGTTTTATTTGTCATACAAGTCTTGTCATGCATAATTAACAGTTAATGATTGCGGAAAGTAAATTGCGGAAAATTGAATCTACGCTATTACAAGGCGTCGGGTATTTACATCGCCAAAAACAAACCCTTTAATTTAAATTGTGGAAAGTAAAATAAAGCAATAAATAAATAAAGTCCTAATTAAAGTTATTACATTCCGGAAACAGTTACATAAATATGATCAAAAGGAATTAAAGTGCGCGTAAAGAAATTAAGTCGGGAATGTCTTAGGGTTTTGACCCTTTTTTGAGGAAAATAAAGTAACTTGTCCTTTTTTGCAATTAATTAAAATATTAAACCTAATAACTAATTAATTAAATAATTAAAAGAAAAAAATGTTTTTTGTGTTTTTTAAGTTTTTAATGAAAATAAAAATAAGAAATTAAAAGTCAAAAGCTAGTAAAAACCTAAGTCTAATTTATTTTACTTATTATAAAAAAAAAGATTAAAGTTAGCCTAATTTAACTAAATTAATTAATTTACATTTATTTACAAAAATAAAAGTGATGAAGTTAATTTTAATAAATAAAATATTTTTTTGTGTTTTTGATTTTATTAGGAAAAAATGTTAATTGGTTAGTGATTAATAAAAATAATAACGATTAATTAATTAAAGGAACATAATACAAATAGAGAGAGTTTAGGAGTATACAGGCCTGATTGGAGGGGTGAAACAGCTGTTGGCGTCATGTGTAAACTGTTTTGTTTTGGCCATTTGGCTTTTGGCCATTTGTGTTTTGGCTTTTGGCCATTTGTGTTCTGGCCTCCACGTTCCTTAACCTTCTCAAGATATCTGTCTCGCCATGTATTGGTGTCATGTGTAAACTGTTCTGTTTTGGCCATTTGGCTTTTGGCTTTTGGCCATTTGTGTTTTAGCCTCAACGTTCCTTAATAACCTGCATGGGATCCTGTCTAAATCTGTAGTGTTGAATCTCATGAACACATTAAATAAATTACTATATATCATAAAATACAAATAAAGCCAATATATGAAGAAATTTAATGTTTAGGCCAATATGACATGTATGAATGATTATACCCTTTTGATCATGGAGATCAAATCAACCTTACCCTTACTGGAAAAGTAGTGACATGAATGCTTTTATGCCCTTTGGATCATGGAGATCAAGTCAGCCTTACCCTTACTGAAGAAGTAGTGAGATGTTGGTTTGTAACTAAGATGGCTTGTTTGTAGTGAGATGTTGGTTTGTAACTAGGATGGCTTGTTTGTAGTGAGAGAGGGATTTGTAATAAGGATTTCAAGGTTTTAGGGTTCTTGAAAGAATTTGATATTCTGATAGCATTGTGGCAAGGTTTTTTTCTTCTCTCTATTTGTGTGAAAAGAATGTGATTATATAATGGAAATTAGGGTAAAGAAAATGAGCTTTGAATGTGCAATTGGGCCTCCAATATTCACTTGAGTTCGTCGCTTTCCAGGCTAAATCGTAGGGAATTAAGTGCAATTTTTGAAGTTGAAATGTGAAAACAAAATGTAGCCGATATCGAGAACTAACTCCTGTCCGAAAATCGGCTCAATCGGATAAACGGTGAATTAGTTATGAATTTTTGAAGTTTCAGCTCAGACAAACTTATTTTGGGCTCTAGTGTCGACTCTGACACGTTCTTCAATAAAAAACTAGTATTGATCGGAGCATAATCCGGTCTCGACTTTTGAAGTAAAGTTGTATATCTATGAGTCAGTGACCTTGTGTAAAAATATGAGTCCAATCCGATAAAAATTGACCGAGTTATGAATTTTCGAAGTTTCGGCCCAGATGAAATAATATTCAGCATTCAGGATTTTCGGCGTGTCACGTACTCTGAGCAAAAAACGAAGGCCTTTTGAATACCGTTTGAACTCAATACCTTCTGTGAAAATGTAGCCAACTCAATTTGTGAAATTTTGGCGCCGGAACCAGCTCGATACGATGAAAATCGACCAAGTTATGATTTTCTGAACATGACGCAAATAAACTTTTGTCACAAATTTTCTGTATGGAAATACTTGATAAATCCACATTTTTGAAGACCTTCTGATCGAAATTGGCTTCCAGCCGTGAGAGATGAAAACATAGATAATGTCAAGACGGAATTTTGGCCACCAGAACGGGTTCAAAACGAGCCACGATCTTCAAGTTATAAATTTTTTAGCGCGTAAAAACTGCACTTTCAGCACACTTTTTCACCATATTTCTTCAAGAAAACTCACACATTCGGATACCTTATTTAAAGAATTGACTCTTGAGCCGAACCTGAAATTGAGAATATGTTATCAGAGATATCTTGGTGAAAGAACACCTGAATATGACGCGCCGGGTTGGACTTGTGAATTTTTCTTGAAATGTTTTGAGAAATATGGGAGGGCAAATTTTGGGGTACAACAGTTGCCCCTATTCAATTTTCTTAAACCTGAGGATATAGATTGGCTTGCGTGCCTTTTGTGATCCGAAGGTGGAAGATGATTGAACACTAGAGTGCCCAGAAATTTGCACTCGCATGGTGTAGCATCAGCAATGTGATGTCGTGAATAGGCTTACAGATGCCATTTGGAGAGATGACGGATAGGAGGATAGGCTTATAGATGCCATCTGGAGATGTGACAGAACCTTGTCGGGAATGGGCTTATAGATGCCATTTGGAAATGTAATGGATAGTTGAATCTGAATAAGAAATAGAATAGCTTCCGTGTCTGGAGCATATCTAGTCTATATCTAATTGCTGACGTCTGAATAAATAGTAGACTGACCGCCGCGTCTGGGGTATATCCATACTGTGTTTGAATGAGTGACAGAATGTCATCCGAATCTGGATCGTATCTGGACTGTCTTTTGAATGAATCTAGACTAAACAATAGAATGGCATCCGGGTCTGGAGCATCTCTAAGTTGTCTTTAGAATTTTGAATCTGAATAAGCAATAGAATAGCGTCCGGGTCAGGAGCATCTCTGAGCTATCTCTGAAAGGAAATCTGAATAAGTATCAGAATATCGCCATGTCTGGGTTGCATCTGAACTATCTCTGGACGGAATCTGGAATAAGTATCAGAATGTCGCCATGCCTGGGTTGTATCTGAACTATCTCTAGAAGGAAATCTGAATAAGCAATAGAATAGCATCCGCATCTGGAGCATCTCTAAGCTATCTCTGAAATCTCTTTAATGTAGATATGCCCTGGCTAGATACAGGAATCGAATCTGGAATTAGTCGTCTACAGATATGCCCTGGCTGGATACAGGTATCGAATCTCTAAACTCTTCGTGCAGACATGCCCTGGCTAGATACAGGTATCGAATCCGGAACTGGTCGTCTACAGATATGCCCTGGCTGGATACAGGTATCGAATCTCTAAACTCTTCATGCAGATATGCCCTGGCTAGATACAGGCGTCGAATCTACAATCAAATACTCACAAATATGCCCTGGCTGGATACAGGAATCGAATCTGGAATTGGTCGTCTACATATATGCCCTGGCTGGATACAGGTATCGAATCTCTAAACTCTTCATGCGGATATGCCCTGGCTAGATACAGGTATCAAATCTCCAATCAAATCACTCACAGATATGCCCTGGCTAGATACAAGTATCGAATCTGGAATTGGTCGTCTACAGATATGCCCTGGCTGGATACAGGTATCAAATCTCTAAACTCTTCATGCAGACATGCCCTGGCTAGATACATGTATCGAATCTACAATCAGTTACTCACAGATATACTCTGGCTGGATACAGGAATCGAATCTGGAATTGGTCGTCTACAGATATGCCCTGGCTGGATACAGGTATCGAATCTCTAAACTCTTCATGCAGACATGCCCTGGCTAGATACATGTATCGAATCTACAATTAATCGCTCATAGATATGCCATGGCTAGATACAGGAATCGAATCTGGAACTGCGACAGTTGATAGTAATCATCTTTGGATTGACCTTTTTCCTGAAAAGGCAAAACATCAGTTGTATGCAATGTCATGATGTATGAAATGATGTCATGATGTTCTCAAGAATAAATGAGATTGTGTGTTATGATGCGTATATGCATACATCATGGTGTATGATAATGTGATGTTTATGAATGTATTTTCGTCTGGGAAAATAAATCCTTGACGAATGCCGGGAAATTGAATCCTGGGCTGAGGTTGAAGGGTAGAGTTCTTCGTTTCCGCTGGGGATGTTGATTGCAAGAATAAACCGGTAGGAGAAGATGACTCCGTTGGGGAATAAACTTTGTTGGAGAGATTACCCTACGGGGAATTACTCTGTGGGAAGAGATACTTCGCTGAGATTTTGATGATAACTCCGCTGGGGATTCCGTTGATGAGCTCTGTTGAAGGATTTTGATGATGACTCTGCTGGGGATAGGAAGAACTTTGCCGAGGACGATCTTTCTGTGGCAATTAGCTGAGGATAACCCAGTTATAAGCTTTGGTGGGGAATAACCTTTGAATAAAGTCGGGGAGATGCTTTTTCACTCTGCGGGGGATAAGCTTCCAGAATCTACTGGGGATAAGCTTCCTGAAACCTACTGGGGAGATTGATTCAACTTTCCTGGGGAAACTCTTGGACTGCACTGGGGAAATGGCTTCACTGGGGTGTTTGGTATTCCGTCGGGGAATAATCTTAGACCAAGACTGCTGGGGATGCTTGCTTAGGAACATCTGTATACTTCGCTGGGGAATATTGAGGTCTTCTGGGGATACTCAACTTCCCTAAGGATGACAATAGACTAACTCTGCTTGGGGAGAGCGTTGCTGACTTGCTGGAGATATTATGCCTTTTCGGGGCTGATCGGAGACCAACTCTGCTTGGGGAGAGTATGGCTGATTCTTGTCTTACTCTGCGGGGAGTGGAGGTAACTTGGCCATGTTTTTCAGTCAAACTTACCTTGGTACCTTGAGGACAGAGCAGTTTGCACTGTTTGGACAATTCTTATTGCCCCAGCTTCCGTGGGAGAAGATTCATGTGGAGGTGCTTGATGACTGCCGATTTGACACATCTTCTTCTGGTAGGCAAGTGACGAGATGACGGGACATAGTCGTACGCTTTGATCCCTAATTTTTGCCTGGACCGCCCTTTCGGGTTTTAAGTCCACCGGGATACCCATTTTTGCCCAAGCCGCCTTTTCAGGTTTTCGACTTGCCGGGTGTATAGATTTTTTCATTTTCATCCCTTATTTTGCCCGAACCCTTTTGGTTTGCTGGGAAGCCCTTATTTTTGCCTAGGTGTGTCAACCTAGCGGGTCTTTGATTATGCGTAGTATTTTTTCGACTATGTCCATGCTCTCAGGATGTAGGGAGGTGCCCCTGTTGTTGTGTTGCCATGTGATCAGAAGATCTTCGTTTGATCAGGCAAGATTCATAGCTGGAATTCATGTCCAATGCCCCAAGTGACTCAGGCAGAGATTTGCCCCTGGTTATTTTGGCATTTGAGAGATTCCTTGAATCTTGACTGGACTGCCCCAGATGATGGACAATGATCATGTCTTCCCCTTGATTGGAGGTGCTCTTGTTCATTAGACATTCGTCGTGCGAACTTCTATGTTGTTCAAACAAATAGTCATATGCAAGCAATGTTATGTTAAAAATGCAAAGCTTATGTCTGTCTTGAAGTTTTGGGAAATGCAGTTTTTTTTCATGAAAACAAGTAAATTTTTTGTAAACTGTGATGTCAACTCGTTATTTTACCGCGAGCCTTAAGGAGTCAGGATACCTTTCGTAACAGTATGCTTTTGAACTAACCCATGCTTCAGCTAGGACTTTTTAGGGTTATAACGTGGCCTGGTTCACGGTTTAAGAAACAAAGGATAAAGGCTCAAAGTATATTTGTACCCACCCGTTCTTCGTGATGTTCTTCGATCCTAAACTCAGCTAATCGTGCATTAGATCTTGTTTGAGTCTTTGCTCTGATATTCCGGTGATGGTTCAGATACTGACAATTTATTTTGAACAGGTAGTCAATTCTTTTTTCGTCGAGGGTTTGTATGACCTCTTTCTTTTTGATTTCGTTATCCCTATTTTTTGCCTGAACTGTTTCTTTTTGTATTTACAGTCAGCGGGATGCCCCAGTTTTGTAAGTCTCCTTCATAGGTTTTGACTTATTGGGCTTTTGTTTTGATAGACAACGACTGTCTGTCTTTATGATTATTCAGAACCATCACTGTCTTTTGTTTTGTAAGGACTTCTTTGGTGCCATTCTTTGCGCACTTGGATCAGCTGAGATAACTACCCTGCCCCAGGTTATGATTAAGGGTTTTAATTTTCGAAAAGAAAAACTTCTACTTCTTGGGCTCAAAGGGGTTGACGAGGGATTACCTTCCTTATAACTCCACTGTTTAGGATTTGAAACAATGCCTGTACTTCATCAGCAGGGTCTGTTCAAAAGCATACTGTAAAGATCGTGGTATTGTTTTCGTCATCCTCCCTCAAGAGGCTTAGGACTTTTCAATCAAGAGTTGATCATCACAAAAATATGAAAACAATTTGCATATAGCGAATGCGAATATATTGATTCAAAACAGACATATGCGATGCATTGATAAAGTAGTAAAGTTTGCTATAACAATAATTGTTTGAACAATCAAAGAAAAATACAACTTGAACATTCGAATGAACAAAAGGTCTTCTCGTCTAAGGACTTGTTACTTCAAATGGTGACCCTTGGAGGGATAGTAGAAGAACTCAGCCTGGCCATCTTGGGTGAATTCCACTGCTCCTTCATCAATCAGATCCTGGATCTTGTTCTTCAGAGACTAGCAGTCGTTTGTGTCATGCCCCGGACCATCAGAGTGGTATGCACATCTTCTATTGGGATGATATGTAGGAGCAGAGATGTTGGGATTCCGGGGAGGAGCCCTTAGAGTTACCAAATTCAACCTCAACAGGTGTTGTAAAGCTTAAGACAGCGACGTGTTGAGCTTGGTAAATTGCCTTCGGGGCTTACTCTGATCAACCCGTTTCTCTGGGCGAGGTTGTGGTTGGACCTGTGAAGTGGTAGCAATTTGGAGAGGTCTATTCTTCACCATACCAGACTCTTGTCCTCTTGGAAGCTGATCAGTGACCTGGTCCCTGACTTGGACTGTTTGCTTCATGTTGTATCTCTCTTGGTGAAGCTGGTTGACCATGGTTCTCACCTCTTCTTGCTCCCGAGTTAAGCCTTGGATAAGGGCCATCTGCCCCAGCATCCGAGTCCTCATTGCATCTACCTCAGCTTGCAGATGTTTCAGCCGTTCATCTTTATCGTCCTCAGAACTGTTCCTGACCAAAGTCCTTATGAGGAGTGTTCTCAGCTCTTCCTTCCCCTTGGATAGACTTAGGAGGATTTCCCCGAACTGAGTCTCTTGAATATGAAGGTCCCAGTTGTCTTGTTGGGAAGCCATTGCTGAAATAAACAGCGAAGAAGGTAAGTGACATGTACAAAGGGTACCTGTAATGCAATGATGTGTATGCATGTATGCAATGTTTTCAAGGATCTCGCGGGGTAAACGAGAAAAATTGTTAGAATTTAAATCCGGTGGCTTGATTGAAGGAACTTCATGTTGTTGAGAGTCCTTCTTCAAGATTCAAAGCTCACCATATCAAGTGGGTCATAGCCTCTGACTCAAGTCATCAACCTGGCTAGAGGAAAATAAATCCCCTTTGCCCCTTGCTAGACATTCTGGTTCATCATGACCTGCATCACAAGCCCTTGAGATCCTTGAAATGGATTAGTCCTTATGCAGGATGTATGCAATGGTATGATGGTATGATGTTATGTACGCGGATGCAAAGGTGTGAGGTGTAAGTAAGCCCTGTAATAAGTCCAGTTTAAGGACTATAAACAAAACCTGCAAGTAGCTCAATTTTGTCAGATAACAAGTATGGGCAAGTATTTCAAGTTTGAAGGCACACAAGTCACACAAGACAGCCCTTAGAGTTTAGGCCAGCATGAAGTCTAGGTACTACCCTCTTTCAGTTTCGTTGGTTAAGACCTGTCCTATCAAAAGTAATCGGGTTCTAGAGGATCTCAATATCATCGACTACCCTCAATCGGTCATAACTCCAGCATCGCAATCTTTTCTTGCGGCCAGAACCATCGCGAGAGTTTAGCCTCAATGAGTGTAGCATACTGCTACTGTTCTATGGCCAAGTTGGGTCAATTTAGGGTTCTAAGGTCGGTTGGTGCTTAATGACTCCTCAGAAGACCCATATTCTCCTCGTTGCAACACAAGGGATATCGGTACAGACCGAGATGTTACACCAACGTAGCCACTGCTTCACCTGTGTCGGTCTACGCCGGACAGGTCCCTCACAGCTTATGCTACCTAAAAGGGTATTCCCCAGATCCGGGTTAGGATCTATGAAACTCTGATGCAATGCCCACAATTTTAAAGCAATCAAAGCAAGCAATTGAAAAAATAAGTATGATCTAATCCTAAGGTACACCTCACTTATTAAATGTCCCCAGCAGAGTCGCCAGTTCTGTGATCGGTGGAAATAGAACTGACTGTTTTTTAAGCTGATTCGCGAAATGTCGCGGTAAGCAAGAGTCGCCACCGTCTTTTATGTTCTCCAACATGGAAAGGACAAAAGCACAGCAAAATTCCTTTTCGAGATGTTTCTCGGTTCGGGAGGTAGATTTATAGAAAGGGAAGGTATTAGCACCCTTTCTATCCGTGGTTATCCACGGGCTCTTAGGTACTTGCTCTTATGTTTTCAAAAGATTTGTTTGCTTTTCAAGTGCGTGTGGGTTTTGAAAAATTTCGTTTGAAAAATTTCTAGGTAACTCTTGTATCTGTCCTTAAGAGTGTATGAAATATTTGTTTGAAAACCTTTTGAAAGTGTAGGTGCGAAAAGTTGTTTTGTTTGTTTGAGAGAGCAAGTACCCAGGAGAAAATCTACCTACTCTAAGGAATTGGGCTGTGTAAGAGTCCTTTAGATAGTGCTATCCCACTATTGAGAAGTAGGTAGCACCGTCGTTGGAGGTATTCGGGTCAATTCGATTATAGGGACATGTGTGGTCACCAAAGCAATGGTAGGATGCCTTAGCGGTAACCCTAATGTCCTAGATCCTTTTTATCCGAGGCAACTGTTTCGAGGCAACTAGATCTTTAGACAGGAGGGCGACCTCTAAAACACCCTATACTTGACGACCACGTCGAGGCAACCAGTGAGGCGTACCCTAGAAGTGACATGTGAATGTGTGTTGTTTTCATGTTATATTATCTTGTACATGCATTTGTGAGCTACGGATTGATTTTATTTGTCATACAAGTCTTGTCATGCATAATTAACAGTTAATGATTGCGGAAAGTAAATTGCGGAAAATTGAATCTACGCTATTACAAAGCGTCGGGTATTTACATCGCCAAAAACAAACCCTTTAATTTAAATTGTGGAAAGTAAAATAAAGCAATAAATAAATAAAGTCCTAATTAAAGTTATTACATTCCGGAAACAGTTACATAAATATGATCAAAAGGAATTAAAGTGCGCGTAAAAAAATTAAGTCGGGAATGTCTTAGGGTTTTGACCCTTTTTTGAGGAAAATAAAGTAACTTGTCCTTTTTTGCAATCAATTAAAATATTAAACCTAATAACTAATTAATTAAATAATTAAAAGAAAAAAAATGTTTTTTGTGTTTTTTAAGTTTTTAATGAAAATAAAAATAAGAAATTAAAAGTCAAAAGCTAGTAAAAACCTAAGTCTAATTTATTTTACTTATTATAAAAAAAAAGATTAAAGTTAGCCTAATTTAACTAAATTAATTAATTTACATTTATTTACAAAAATAAAAGTGATGAAGTTAATTTTAATAAATAAAATATTTTTTTGTGTTTTTGATTTTATCAGGAAAAAATGTTAATTGGTTAGTGATTAATAAAAATAATAACGATTAATTAATTAAAGGAACATAATACAAATAGAGAGAGAGTTTAGGAGTATACGGGCCTGATTGGAGGGGTGAAACAGCTGTTGGCGTCATGTGTAAACTGTTTTGTTTTGGCCATTTGACTTTTGGCCATTTGTGTTTTGGCTTTTGGCCATTTGTGTTCTGGCCTCCACGTTCCTTAACCTTCTCAGGATATCTGTCTCGCCATGTATTGGTGTCATGTGTAAACTGTTCTGTTTTGGCCATTTGGCTTTTGGCTTTTGGCCATTTGTGTTTTAGCCTCAACGTTCCTTAATAACCTGTATAGGATCCTGTCTAAATCTGTAGTGTTGAATCTCATGAACACATTAAATAAATTACTATATATCATAAAATACAAATAAAGCCAATATATGAAGAAATTTAATGTTTAGGCCAATATGACATGTATGAATGATTATACCCTTTTGATCATGGAGATCAAATCAACCTTACCCTTACTGGAAAAGTAGTGACATGAATGCTTTTATGCCCTTTGGATCATGGAGATCAAGTCAACCTTACCCTTACTGAAGAAGTAGTGAGATGTTGGTTTGTAACTGAGATGGCTTGTTTGTAGTGAGATGTTGGTTTGTAACTAGGATGGCTTGTTTGTAGTGAGAGAGGGATTTGTAATAAGGATTTCAAGGTTTTAGGGTTCTTGAAAGAATTTGATATTCTGATAGCATTGTGGCAAGGTTTTTTTCTTCTCTCTGTTTGTGTGAAAAGAATGTGATTATATAATGGAAATTAGGGTAAAGAAAATGAGCTTTGAATGTGCAATTGGGCCTCCAATGTTCACTCGAGTTCGTCACTTTCCAGGCTAAATCGCAGGGACTTAAGTGCAATTTTTGAAGTTGAAATGTGAAAACAAAATGTAGCCGATATCGAGAACTAACTCCTGTCCGAAAATCGGCTCAATCGGATAAACGGTGAATTAGTTATGAATTTTTGAAGTTTCAGCTCAGACAAACTTATTTTGGGCTCCAGTGTCGACTCTGACACGTTCTTCAATAAAAAACTGGTATTGATCGGAGCATAATCCGGTCTCGACTTTTGAAGTAAAAATATGAGTCCAATCTATGAGTCAGTGACCTTGTGTAAAAATATGAGTCCAATCCGATAAAAATTGACCGAGTTATGAATTTTCGAAGTTTCGGCCCAGATGAAATAATATTCAGCATTCAGGATTTTCGGCGTGTCACGCACTCTGAGCAAAAAACGAAGGCCTTTTGAATACCGTTTGAACTCAATACCTTCTGTGAAAATGTAGCCAACTCAATTTTTGAAATTTTGGCGCCGGAACCAGCTCGATACGATGAAAATCGACCAAGTTATGATTTTCTGAACATGACGCAAATAAACTTCTGTCACAAATTTTCTGTATGGAAATACTTGATAAATCCACATTTTTGAAGACCTTCTGATCGAAATTGGCTTCCAGCCGTGAGAGATGAAAACGTAGATAATGTCAAGACGGAATTTTGGCCACCAGAACGGGTTCAAAACGAGCCACGATCTTCAAGTTATGAATTTTTTAGCGCGTAAAAACTGCACTTTCAGCACACTTTTTCACCATATTTCTTCAAGAAAACTCACACATTCGGATACCTTCTTTAAAGAATTGACTCTTGAGCCGAACCTGAATTTGAGAATATGTTATCAGAGATATCTTGGTGAAAGAACACCTGAATATGACGCGCCGGGTTGGACTTGTGAATTTTTCTTGAAATGTTTTGAGAAATATGGGAGGGCAAATTTTGGGGTACAACAGTTGCCCCTATTCAATTTTCTTAAACCTGAGGATATAGATTGGCTTGCGTGCCTTTCGTGATCCGAAGGTGGAAGATGATTGAACACTAAAGTGCCCAGAAATTTGCACTCACATGGTGTAGCATCAGCAATGTGATGTTGGGAATGGGCTTACAGATGCCATTTGGAGAGATGACGGATAAGAGGATGGGCTTATAGATGCCATCTGGAGATGTGACAGAACCTTGTCAGGAATGGGCTTATAGATGCCATTTGGAAATGTAATGGATAGTTGAATATGAATAAGAAATAGAATAGCTTCAGTGTCTGGAGCATATCTAGTCTATATCTAATTGTTGACGTCTGAATAAATAGTAGACTGACCGCCGCGTCTGGGGTATATCCATACTGTGTTTGAATGAGTGACAGAATGTCATCCGAATCTGGATCATATCTGGACTGTCTTTTGAATGAATCTGGACTAAACAATAGAATGGCATCCGAGTCTGGAGCATCTCTAAGTTGTCTTTAGAATTTTGAATCTGAATAAGCAATAGAATAGCGTCCGGGTCAGGAGATTCTCTGAGCTATCTCTGAAAGGAAATCTGAATAAGTATCAGAATATCGCCATGTCTGGGTTGCATCTGAACTATCTCTGGAAGGAATCTGGAATAAGTATCAGAATTTCGCCATGCCTGGGTTGTATCTGAACTATCTCTAGAAGGAAATCTGAATAAGCAATAGAATAGCATCCGCATCTGGAGCATCTCTAAGCTATCTCTGAAATCTCTTTAATGTAGATATGCGCTGGCTAGATATAAGAATCGAATCTGGAATTAGTCGTCTACAGATATGCCCTGGCTGGATACAGGTATCGAATCTCTAAACTCTTCGTGCAGACATGCCCTGGCTAGATACAGGTATCGAATCTGGAACTGGTCGTCTACAGATATGCCCTGGCTGGATACAGGTATCGAATCTCTAAACTCTTCATGCAGATATGCACTGGCTAGATACAGTCGTCGAATCTACAATCAAATACTCACAGATATGCCCTGGCTGGATACAGGAATCAAATCTGGAATTGGTCGTCTACAGATATGCCCTGGCTGGATACAGGTATCGAATCTCTAAACTCTTCATGCAGATATGCCCTGGCTAGATACAGGTATCGAATCTACAATCAAATCACTCACAGATATGCCCTGGCTAGATACATGTATCGAATATGGAATTAGTCGTCTACAGATATGCCCTGGCTGGATACAGGTATCGAATCTCTAAACTCTTCATGCAGACATGCCCTGGCTAGATACAGGTATCGAATCTACAATCAGTTACTCATAGATATACCCTGGCTGGATACAAGAATCGAATCTGGAATTGGTCGTCTACAGATATGCCCTGGCTGGATACAGGTATCGAATCTCTAAACTCTTCATGCAGACATGCCCTGGCTAGATACAGGTATCGAATCTACAATTAATCGCTCACAGATATGCCCTGGCTAGATACAGGAATCGAATCTGGAACTGCGACAGTTGATAGTAATCATCTTTGGATTGACCTTTTCCTGAAAAGGCAAAACATCAGTTGTATGCAATGTCATGATGTATGAAATGATGTCATGATGTTCTCAAGAATAAATGAGATTGTGTGTTATGATGCGTATATGCATGCGTCATGGTGTATGATAATGTGATGTTTATGAATGTATTTTCGTCTGGGAAAATAAATCCTTGACGAATGCCGGGAAATTGAATCCTGTGCTGAGGTTGAAGGGTAGAGTTCTTCGTTTCCGCTGGGGATGTTGATTGCAAGAATAAACCGGTAGGAGAAGATGACTCCGTTGGGGAATAAACTTTGTTGGAGAGATTACCCTGCGGGGAATTACTCCGTGGGAAGAGATACTTCGCTGAGATTTTGATGATAACTCCGCTGGGGATTCCGTTGATGAGCTCTGTTGAAGGATTTTGATGATGACTCCGCTGGGGATAGGAAGAACTTTGCCGAGGACGATCTTTCTGTGGCAATTAGCTGAGGATAACCCAGTTATAAGCTTTGGTGGGGAATAACCTTTGAATAAAGCCGGGGAGATGCTTTTTCACTCTGCGGGGGATAAGCTTCCAGAATCTACTAGGGATAAGCTTCCTGAAACCTACTGGGGAGATTGATTCAACTTTCCTGGGGAAACTCTTGGACTGCACTGGGGAAATGGCTCCACTGGGGTGTTTGGTATTCCGCCGGGGAATAATCTTAGACCAAGACTGCTGGGGATGCTTGCTTAGGAACATCTGTATACTTCGTTGGGGAATATTGAGGTCTTCTGGGGATACTCAACTTCCCTAAGGATGACAGTAGACTAACTCTGCTTGGGGAGAGTGTTGCTGACTTGCTGGAGATATTGTGCCTTTTCGGGGCTGATCGGAGACCAACTCTGCTTGGGGAGAGTATGGCTGATTCTTGTCTTACTCTGCGGGGAGTGGAGGTAACTTGGCCATGTTTTTCAGTCAAACTTACCTTGGTACCTTGAGGACAGAGCAGTTTGCACTGTTTGGACAATTCTTATTGCCCCAGCTTCCGTGGGAGAAGATTCTTGTGGAGGTGCTTGATGACTGCCAATTTGACACATCTTCTTCTGGTAGGCAAGTGATGAGATGACGGGACATAGTCGTACGCTTTGATCCCTAATTTTTGCCTGGACCGCCCTTTCGGTTTTTCAATCCACCGGGATACCCATTTTTGCCCAAGCCGCCTTTTCAGGTTTTCGACTTGCCGGGTGTATAGATTTTTTCATTTTCATCCCTTATTTTGCCCAAACCCTTTTGGTTCGCCGGGAAGCCCTTATTTTTGCCTAGGTGTGTCAACCTAGCGGGTCTTTGATTATGCGTAGTATTTTTTCGACTATGTCCACGCTCTCAGGATGTAGGGAGGTGCCCCTGTTGTTGTGTTGCCATGTGACCAGAAGATCTTCGTTTGATCAGGCAAGATTGATAGCTAGAATTCATGTCCAATGCCCCAAGTGACTCAGGCGGAGATTTGCCCCTGATTATTTTGGCATTTGAGAGATTCCTTGAATCTTGACTGGACTGCCCCATATGATGGACAATGATCACGTCTTCCCCTTGATTGGAGGTGCTCTTGTTCATTAGACATTCGTCGTGCGAACTTCTATGTTGTTCAAACAAATAGTCATATGCAAGCAATGTTATGTTAAAAATGTAAAGCTTATGTCTGTCTTGAAGTTTTGGGAAATGCAGTTTTTTTTCATGAAAACAAGTAAATTTTTTGTAAACTGTGATGTCAACTCGTTATTTTACCGCGAGCCTTAAGGAGTCAGGATACCTTTCGTAACAATATGCTTTCGAACTAACCCATGCTTCAGCTAGGACTTTTTAGGGTTATAACGTGGCCTGGTTCACGGTTTAAGAAACAAAGGATAAAGGCTCAAAGTATATTTGTACCCAGCCATTCTTCGTGATGTTCTTCGATCCTAAACTCAGCTAATCGTGCATTAGATCTTGTTTGAGTCTTTGCTCTGATATTCCGGTGATGGTTCAGATACTGACAATTTATTTTGAACAGGCAGTCAGTTCTTTTTTCGTCGAGGGTTTGTATGACCTCTTTCTTTTTGATTTTGTTATCCCTATTTTTTGCCTAAACTGTTTCTTTTTGTATTTACAGTCAGCGGGATGCCCCAGTTTTGTAAGTCTCCTTCATAGGTTTTGACTTATTGGGCTTTTGTTTTGATAGACAACGACTTCCTGTCTTTATGATTATTCGGAACCATCACTGTCTTTTGTTTTGTAAGGACTTCTTTGGTGCCATTCGTTGCTGTGATCGGTGGATCTGGAACTGACTGTTTAACGCTGGTTCGCGAAATGTCGCGGAAGCAAGAGTCGCCACCGTCTTTTATTTTCTCCAACATGGACAGGACAAAAGCACAGAAAAATTCCTTATAGAGATTGCTCTCGGTTCGGGAGGTAGATTATAGAAAGGGAAGGTGTTAGCACCCTTTCTATCCATGGTTATCCATGGGCTCTTAGATACTTGCTGATTTGTGTTTTCAAAAATGGTTTGTTTGCTTTTCAACTGTGGGTTTAAAAAGTTTCTTTGAAAATTCCAGTTCAACTCTTGTATCGGTCCTCAAGAGTGTTTGAAAAATTGCTTTCGAAAGCTTTTTGAAAAGGTGTCGGTATGAAAAGTATTTTTTTGATTTGTTTTGAAATTAGAGCAAGTATCTAGAGTCGTCTACCTACCCTAAGGAATTCGTCTGTGTAAATGTCCTTAAAGTAGTGCCATCCCACCATTGAGAGGTAGGTAGCACCACCGTTGGAGGTGTTCGGGTCAATTCGAAGGTTCGGGACATGGTGATCACTGGAGCAATAGGAAGACACTTTAGAAGCTACCCTCATGCCATGTTCATGGACATGAGGACTTACTAAAACATCCTCTACTCGACGATCACCTTTCGAGGGGCAAGGCAACAGTGAGGCGTACCCTAGGGGTGGTGTGTGATTTGTGTGTCGTTTTCAGATATTTTTGTCTTTTGTTCATGCATTGGTGATCTACGCGTTGCTTTTATTTTTGACATTCATTCTTTCATGCAGATTAATTAACAGTTAAAAGTTGCGAGAATTAAAAGTCCTATGCTATTACAAAGGTGCGGGTCCACATCGCCAAATTTAATCCAGGACCCGATTTGAAATAAAATAAAGTGCGAAAAATAAGTATCCTAATTATTCTATTATATGGCTTTGGGAGAATTACATGAAAAAGGAAATAAAATAAAAATGCGAGAATAAGTAAAATCGGGAATGCGAGGGCGTTGGACCCTTTTTTAGGAAATTAAATTACGATTAACAAATTAATTAAGTTAAAATAAAAAGAAAAGATTTTTTGGAGTTTTTTGTATTTATGGACTTTTAGTAAGAATTAATGGAATTTAAACCTAATTCTAACTATTTTTAATTTATTAAGAAAAATATGTTAAAATTGAATCTAAAATTAACCTAATTAATTAATACAATTTTATTTACAAAAATAAATAATTAATTATTAATAATGGTCAAAGAAAAGAAAAAAGGTAAAAGTGATTAAAACCTAATTCTACAAATTTTTTAAGTTTATTAAGAAAATGTTAAAATTAATCCTAGAATAAAAAAACTAAATTAATTGATAACATTTATTTACAAAAATAACATTTAAATAAAATATATTTTATTTTGTGACTTTCTTATTTTTTTTTTTTATATTTTATGAAATTAATTTCTTGATGAATTAAATAAAAATAAATAAAACAAAGAAATAAAAAAAAAATGAAAAGAAAGAAGATAGAAAAGCAAACCAATGGGGGGTTCTGCCCCAATCTGGAGGTATTGTCCAGCAATTAGGCCCATTAAGCTTGGCCCTTTCTGACTTTTCAATGATCATGTGTTGATGCGTTGGCTGAGACATTCCATAGACCTTGAATCTTGGCCACTGGATGGATGTTGTGGGACAAGTGGCATGCTGGAGCGTAGGGCGCATGGAAGTCTTTTGGATTGAAACTGCATGGAATCACATAGAAGCAAAATATATTAAGAGAGTGAGGGGACCTGGGAATCGAACCCAGGTCCCAGTGTTCAGAGGACAGCGCATCTACCACTTGTGCCAAGCGCTTTCTTTGTCATTATAGTGGAAGATAAATAATATATAAAAAATCAAACGCTGATGCTATTAATTCAAAAAAACGCGCTAAACTTGAATTGCCCAATGGCCGGTTGACAGCATGCCTTCTTCCTCGTTGGTTCGTTTTGCCCCTGAAAAAAAACAGTTAGATAGCGGGGGTTTTAAACCCCCACTAAATGAAGAACAAAATAATAGCGATTAGGAATTGGCCCATGATAAATTGAGCGCGAGTATGCCATGTTAATCGTTGTGAGCTTCTAATTCTGATGGCATGGATCTTGTAGGCTAATTTTTCCTGAAGAGAAAACCCCTAATTTTGCAACTCTGAAACCCTAGCAAGCTTCAATGGTAACTTCATGTATATGGCACGAAAACTCAATTAAATTGCATGGTTAGTTTCAGCATGATTAGATTAATGTAAAACAACAATTAAATTGTATGAAAAATGCCCAGAAACTTAAACACGATTATGCATATTTACATGAAAAGTGTGACATGGTTCTACCGTTTCTTGGTGTTAGAAGCAGTGGTTTTGATCCAGGAACGTCCCTTGAGGCCTTTGCAAGCTAATGGAATCAATGTTTTGCTTTGAAACGCTTTGGAATGGTGTTTTCAGTTTTCACCTTTTTTACAAAAAATTGCCAAGTTCTTCTTCAGCTTTGGGCGCAGCTTAGAGGTTCTTGGCATTAGGGTTAGGTTTATGCTTGTATAAAGAACGATTTTGATCAATAATCCAAGCCCAAAGCTTTGTCTTTAATGGTTTTCAAGATTTGATTTTTATGAATCTTTTTCAATATTTTCTTCATGAAGAATCATGCCAATTTGCACCAAATCTTTCCTCTTTTGATATGCACGAGATCCTTAGGCCTTGATGAGAGTTTATTCTGCACAAAAAGATTTGAAAACCTTATTTTAGTATTTTTGTCATATTTTATTTTATTAAATGAATTAATAGTAATTAAAAATTCAAATAAATAAATAAAGATGATGAAATAAATCTCCTTTGGGCCAAATGGTCGTGCATAGCCTTTGGATGATGAATCTTGGAAGAAAATGTGGCCCATTAGCAATTTTGGGGCATTTGAAGCAAAGTTGACTTTTCAAAATTCCCAAAAATTTCCCAACTTCTACAAGGCATATCTTGCTCAATTTTTAAGCTTTGATCATGTTCTTGGACATTTTGGAAAGGTATTGAAGTCCTATAACCAATGCCTTTGGTCCCATGTCATTTTGATTTACCAATATCAAGTTATAGCCTTTGACTTAAAGTCCCTTTTTGTTGACTTTTGAAAATGACCTATAATGTTGAGATTGATAACTTTTTGTGAGAGCATTTCTTGGACTTGAAGTGTGAAGAGGAGTTGTAGGAAATTTCATTCTCTTCAAAATGAGCTTTGGATGGAATTTTTCTGATAAACCATGTGGAAGTTATGCCTTGGTCAAGTTATAGTTGACTTTTTCAACTGTCCAAATATGGAAACTTTTGCATCTTGAGACTTTTTGAGCCATGCCTTAAAAATCATGATCAAGAATTGATCAAATGATGTTTGTGGCTTCAAAATAAGATGTTGACCAAAAATTTGAACTTTTGACTGTCAAATGACCATTTTGCCCCTACAGTTGACTGTAGGGCAATTAGGGTTTTTGACTGTGCAATTTTGTGCTGTAAGTCTTGAAACTTGGCATGAGGATGCTTGACCATGTTTGTAGGCATGTGGGACTTGTTTGGGCCCTTGGAAACTTCAGTTACTTTGTCAGAACCAAAACCCTAGTTTTTGACTGTTAGGAGGCCCTTGAACTGTGCAACCCTTGGGGAGATTTTGAAGCTTTGACTTGGCAAATCTTGAAGAATATGGGAGGGCAAATTTTGGGGTACAACAGTTGCCCCTGTTCAATCTTCTTAGACCTGAGGACGCATATTGGCTGACGTGCCTTTCGTAGTCCGAAGGTGGAAGATGATTGAACACTAGAGTGCCCAGAAATTTGCGCTCACATAATAGTGTGATGGTGGGAATGGGCTTATAGATGCCATTTGGAGATTGATGGATGGGATGATGGGCTTATAGATGCCATCTGGATGTTGATCGCATAAGAGATCCCTTAGCGAGAACCTGCGTACCTGAAAAAGAAAATGATTACCTGACCTGTTACAGGAGTTGGTCTTCAAACTCTTTGTATAGATGCGTCCTGACTGGTTATAGGAGTTGGATCTGGAGCTTCAAAAGGTGATGAATGAACCAGGGATGGTTACTATCTCAACGGGACGGTGAGAGAACCTTGGACGATTACTACCTCAACAGGAACGCTGAGAGAACCTTGGGGCGATTACTACCTCCACAGTAACGGGGAGGGAACCATAGGCGACTTCAACCTCAACAGTAACGCTGAGAGAATCTTGGGCGACTTCAACCTCAACAGTAACGCTGGGAGAATCATAGGCGACTTCAACCTCAACAGTAACGCTGAGAGAATCTTGGGCGACTTCAACCTCAACAGTAACGCTGAGAGAATCTTGGGCGACTTCAACCTCAACAGTAACGCTGAGAGAATCTTAGGCAACTTCAACCTCAACAGTAACACTGAGAGAATCTTGGATATCTTCTACTGAGTCTTCATCAGAAAAATCTTTTAGGGATCGATTTAACGGGACTAGAGAAGGCCTTTGACTGGATAAGAAACAGGAAAATCTTAGGGTCGATTTAACTGAACCGGTCAAGGTCTTGAAATCTTCAACTGGATAAGAAACAGGGAGATCTTAGGGTCGATCTGACTGAACCAGAGAAGGCCTTTGACTGGATAAGAAACAGGAAAATCTTAGGGTCGATTTAACTGAACCAGACTAGGTCTTGAAATCTTCATCTGGATAAGAAACAGGGAGATCTTAGGGTCGATCTGACTGAACCAGAGAAGGCCTTTGACTGGATAAGAAACAGTAAAATCTTAGGGTCGACTTAATTGAACCGGTCTAGGTCTTGAAATCTTCAACTGGATAAGAAACAGGGAGATCTTAGGGTCGATCTGACTGAACCAGAGAAGGCCTTTGACTGGATAAGAAATAGAAAAATCTTAGGGTCGATCTAACTGAACCGGTCAAGGTCTTGAAATATAGCTGAGAACTTAACTGGATCTTTCCTGAAAGGTAAAGGTCAGTCATATGCAATACATGATATGGATCAAGTAATGATGTTCTCAACATAAATGAGATTTGTAAGATATGATGCGTATATGCATGCTATAATGTATGGAAGTGCGATGTTTATGAATGTATCTTTTTGTCTTAGGAAAATAAATCCTTGACGGGTGTCGGGAAGTCACATCCTGGGCTGATGTTGAAGAATAGATTTCGTCATTTCTGCTGGGGATGATAGTTGCAAGAATACCGGTAGGAGACGATAACTCCGTTGGGGAATAAACTTGGCAAATAGATTACTCTGCGGGGAATAACTGTTCTAGCGATCTTGCTGGGAAACAATACTCTATGGGGGAGAGGTACTTTGCTGAAACGTTGATGGTAACTTCGCTGGGGATACCATTGATAAGTTATGTTGGGAGATTTGATGAACTCCGCTGGGGATAGGAAGACTTCGCCGAGGACGATCTTCTCATGGTTTTTGGCTGAGGATAACCCAGTTATATCCTGGTAGGGAAATAACTCTTGAATAAAGCCAGGAGACGCGTTCGTGATCTACGAGGATAAGCTTCCAGAATCTACTGGGGATAAGCTTACTGCTTGGGGAGATGGATCCCAACTTTCCTGGGGAAGCTGGATTGGACTCTCCTGGGGAAGTTTTTGAACTGTAATTTTTGTAAGCTGAAAGAGGGAACCTATGTAGGGTTGCCTGATGATGAGATCGTGTAAAAACCCCACCTTGGAAAGAAGGACACCTGTGTAGGGTTACTTTGAGGTTGGGCTCGTGTGGAGCTGCATTTGGAGTTGAAGGAAACCTGTGTAGGGTTTATTGACAATGAGTCCGTATAAAACTGCATCTTTGAAAATAGAGGACCTGTGTAGGGTTTCTAGGTGACGAGTCCGTGTAAAACTACATCTGGAGTTTTGAGAAGGAAACCTGTGTAGGGTTTACTGATGACGAGTCCGTGTAAAACTACGTCTGGAAAGAGATAACCTGTGTAGGGTTACTTCGGGATAAGTTCGTGTAAAACTTCTGGAGGAACCGGGGTAAGGTTACTGCAGGGTGAGTTCGTGTAAAACTTCTTGATGAACCGGGGTAAGGCCATCTTGAGATAAATCCGTGTAAGACTTCTGGAGGAACCGGGGTAAGGTTACTGCAGGATAAGTTCGTGTAAAACTTCTGGATGAACCGGGGTAAGGTCATCTTGAGATAAATCCGTGTAAGACTTCTGGAGGAACCGGGGTAAGGTTACTGCAGGATAAGTTCGTGTAAAACTTCTGGATGAATCGGGGTAAGGTTACTTGTGGAGTGTGAGTCCGTGTAAGACTTCGTCTGAAAATTGAGAAGGAACCGGTGTAGGGTTACTTTGATGATAAGTCCGTGTAAGACTTTTTCTGAAATAAAAGGAACCGGTGTAGGGTTGCCTGTAGATGAGTCCGTGTAAGACTTTGTCTGAAAGTTGAGAAGGAACCGGTGTAGGGTTGCCTGATGATGATCAAGTGGATGATTGTCCTGTTTGGTTTCGGATGTTAACCCACGATCTGGAATTTGTAAAGGTAGATGGTAATCATCTTTGTATTAACCTTTCCTTGGTACTTTGGTTGACAGAGCAACTGGATCGCCTGGACGACTCATTATTGCCCCTGTTTCTGAGGTGAGGGGAAAAGATACCTTGTGGAGGTAGTTGACAAATCTTCTGGTAGACAGGTGATTAGATGCCGGGACATAGTCGTACGCTTAAATCCCTAATTTTTGCCTGGACCGCCCCTTCGGGTTTTCAGTCCACCGGGATACCCATTTTTGCCCAAGCCGCCTTTTCAGGTTTTCGACTTGCCGGGTGCACAGATTTTTTTTCTTTTCATCCCTTATTTTTGCCCGAACCCTTTTGGTTCGCCGGGAAGCCCTTATTTTTGCCTAGGTGTGTCAACCTAGCGGGTCTTTGATTCTGCGTAGTATTTTTTCGACTATGTCCACGTTCTCAGAATGTAGGGAGGTGCCCCTGTTGTCGTGTTGTGTCGCCATACCAGAAGATCTTCGTTTGATCGTCCAATGCCTCAAGTGATCCAGACGGAGGTTTGCCCCTGGCTGTTTGGCCTTTGAGAGATTCTCCGAATCTTGACTGGACTGCCCCGGATGATGGACCATGATCATGTCGTGCCCCTTGATTGGAGGTGCTTTTGTTCATTAGACATTCGTCGTGCGAACTTCTATGCGGTTCAAACAAATAGTCATATACAAGCAATGTTATATTAAAAATGCAAAGCTTATGTCTGTCTTGAAGTTTTTGTGAAAATGCATTTTTTTTCATAAAAACAAGTGAATTTTTTGTAGACTGTGATGTCAACTCGTCATTTTACCGCAGGCCTTAAGGAGTCAGGATACCTTTCGTAACAGTATGCTTTCGAACTAACCCATGCTTCGGCTAGGACTTTTGAGGGTTATAACGTGGCTTGGTTCACGGTTTAAGAAACAAAGGATAAAGGCTCAAATTGTATTTGTACCCACCCGCTCTTCGTGATGTTCTTCAATCCTAAACTCAGCTGATCGTGCATTAGACCTTGATTGAATCTTTGCTCTGATTTTCCGGTGATGATTCGGATGTTGATAACTTATTTTGAATAGGCAGTCATTTTTTGTCGAGGGTTTGTAAGACCTCTTTCTTTTTCTGATTTTTGTTATCCCTAAATTTTGCCTGAACTGTCTCTTTTGTGATTACAGTCAGCGGGATGTCCCAGTTTTGTAAGTCTCCTTCATAGGTTTTGACTTATTGGGTTTTTATTTTGAGAAGTAATGACTGCCTGTCTGTATGATTGTTCGAAACCATCAATGTCTTTTGTTTTGTAAGGACCTCTTTGGTGCCATTCGTTATGCACTTGGATCAACTGAGAGACTACCCTGCCCCAGGTTATGATTAAGGGTTTTAAATTTCGAAAAGAAAAACTCCTACTTCTTTGGCTCAGAGGGGTTGATGAGGGATTATCTTCCTTATAACTCCAGTGTTTAGGAATTGAAACAATGCCTGTACCTCATCAGCGGGGTCTGTTCAAAAGCATACTGTAAAGATCGTGGTATCTTTTTCGTCATCCTCCCTCAAGAGGCTTAGAATTATTAATCGAGCGTTGATCATCAGAAAAAATATGAAAATAATTTGCATATAGTGAATACGAATATATTGCTTCAGAACAGACATATGCGATGCATTAATGAAATAACAACGTTTAACATGAGTAAATGTTTAAACAATCAAAGAACAACACAACTTGAACATTCGAATGAACAAAAGTTTTCTAGTCTCAGGGCTTGTCACTTCAAATGGTGAGCCTTGGAGGGATGGTAGAAAAACTCAGCCTGACCATCTTGTGTGAACTCCAAAGCTCCTTCATCAATCAGGTCCTGGATCTTGTTCTTCAGAGCCCAACACTCATTTGTATCATGTCCTGGACTGGCAGAATGGTAGGCACACCTTTTATTGGGATGGTAGGTAGGAGATGTTGTGTTGGGGTTCCGGGGATGAGCCCTTAATGTGATCAGATTCAATCTCAACAGGCGTTGTAACGCTTGAAACAGCGACATGTTGAGCTGGGTGAATTGCCTCCTTGGCTTGTCTGGCTGAAGCTGGTGAAGTTGCTGCTGAGCTTGTGACCTTGAAGCCATTTGAGGAGCTCTCCCTTTATCTCCTTGTCTCAAAGGTGGTTGAACGATGACTGGCTCTTTACCCTTAGACGTTTTCCCCAGTTGGTTACTCTGAAGCAGTTGGTTGACGAGAACCCCAAGCTCATCTTGTCTTTGAGCTAAGTCTTGGAAGATAGTCACCTGCCCCAGCATCTGGGCTCTCATTGCATCCACTTCAGCTTGCAGATGTCTCAGTCGTTCGTCCTCAGCGCTGTTCCTGACCAAAGTCTCCATGAGAAGTGTCCTTAGCTCCTCCTGCCCCTTGGATAGATTCAGGAGGATTTCCCCGAACTGAGTCTCTTGAGCAAGAAGGTCCTGGTTATCTTGTTGGGAAGCCATTGCTGAAATAAACAGCGAGAAAGGTAAGTGACCTGCAACAAGGATACCTGTTATGCAATGATGTGTATGATATATATGCAATGTTTTCAAAGATCTCGCGGGGTAAACAAGAAAAATTTGTCAAAATTTGAATCTGGTAGCTTGAGTGAAGGAACTTCCTGTTGTAGAGAGTCCTTCTTTAAGGGTCAAAGGCTCACCATATCCAGTGGGTCATAGCCTCTGACTTTAGTCATCATGTCTAGTTTTGGTTTCCAAATAACCTTGGTTAGGGGAACCTTCTTCAAGATTCAGAGCTCACCATATCGAGTAGGTCATAGCCCCTGACAACTTTGTCTAGAGGAAAATAAATCCTCTTTGCCCCTTGCTGGGATAGTTGATTCACCATGACCTGCATCACAAGCCCTTGAGATCCTTGAAATGGGTTAGGATGTATGCAATGGTATGATGGTATGATGTTATGCTACGCATGGAGTGATATGGATAAACCCTGTTATGAGTCCAGATTAAGGACTGTAAACAAAACCTGCAAGAAACTCAAGTGTTAGACAACAAGCATGCAAGTAGTCAAGTTTGAAGGCACACAAGTCACACCACAACCCTTAGAGTTTAGGCCAGCATGGGGTCTGGGTATTACCCTCTTGAAGTTGGTGGGCTCAACCTGTCCTATCAGAAGTAACCGAGTTCTAAGGGTCCCAATATCACTGGATTGCTTTCATTGTTCATCGTTTCGATTTAGCCACTGAACTGGCGACCGAAATATTCCAGGAAAGCAACCCTCAATTGAGTGTAGTATCGAGTATCAACCAACCTCGGACTGCACCAAAGTCAGTTATCTCACTACCCTAAAGAGGCCAAGATAGTTCAATTAAGGTTCCTAAGGTCAGTTGATGCTTCACGACACTACGCGGAGGCCCCGTACTCTCCTTGACTAAACTCAAGGGTTACCAGTACACACCAAAGTGCCACATCAACGTAGCAGACTGTTTCAACCATGTCGGTATACCCCGCACAGTTCCCTCACAGCCTTGTTGCTACTTTATAAGAAGGTATTCCCCAGATCCGGGTTAGGATCTATAGAACTCCAAAGACAGTCCCACAATTTAAAGCAAACAAGTCAAAGCAATTGAAAACACAGTGATCTTAGTCCTAAGGTACACCTCACTTTAGAGTTATCCCCAGCAGAGTCGCCAGTTCTATGATCGGTGGATCTGGAACTGACTGTTTAACGCTGGTTCGCGAAATGTCGCGGAAGCAAGAGTCGCCACCGTCTTTTATTTTCTCCAACATGGACAGGACAAAAGCACAGAAAAATTCCTTATAGAGATTGCTCTCGGTTCGGGAGGTAGATTATAGAAAGGGAAGGTGTTAGCACCCTTTCTATCCATGGTTATCCATGGGCTCTTAGATACTTGCTCATTTGTGTTTTCAAAAATGGTTTGTTTGCTTTTCAACTGTGGGTTTAAAAAGTTTCTTTGAAAATTCCAGTTCGACTCTTGTATCGGTCCTCAAGAGTGTTTGAAAAATTGCTTTCGAAAGCTTTTTGAAAAGGTGTCGGTATGAAAAGTATTTTTTTGATTTGTTTTGAAATTAGAGCAAGTATCTAGAGTCGTCTACCTACCCTAAGGAATTCGTCTGTGTAAATGTCCTTAAAGTAGTGCCATCCCACCATTGAGAGGTAGGTAGCACCACCGTTGGAGGTGTTCGGGTCAATTCGAAGGTTCGGGACATGGTGATCACCGGAGCAATAGGAAGACACCTTAGAAGCTACCCTCATGCCATGTTCATGGACATGAGGACTTACTAAAACATCCTCTACTCGACGATCACCTTTCGAGGGGCAAGGCAACAGTGAGGCGTACCCTAGGGGTGGTGTGTGATTTGTGTGTCGTTTTCAGATATTTTTGTCTTTTGTTCATGCATTGGTGATCTACGCGTTGCTTTTATTTTTGACATTCATTCTTTCATGCAGATTAATTAACAGTTAAAAGTTGCGAGAATTAAAAGTCCTATGCTATTACAAAGGCGCGGGTCCACATCGCCAAATTTAATCCAGGACCCGATTTGAAATAAAATAAAGTGCGAAAAATAAGTATCCTAATTATTCTATTATATGGCTTTGGGAGAATTACATGAAAAAGGAAATAAAATAAAAATGCGAGAATAAGTAAAATCGGGAATGCAAGGGCGTTGGACCCTTTTTTAGGAAATTTAATTACGATTAACAAATTAATTAAGTTAAAATAAAAAGAAAAGATTTTTTGGAGTTTTTTGTATTTATGGACTTTTAGTAAGAATTAATGGAATTTAAACCTAATTCTAACTATTTTTAATTTATTAAGAAAAATATGTTAAAATTGAATCTAAAATTAACCTAATTAATTAATACAATTTTATTTACAAAAATAAATAATTAATTATTAATAATGGTCAAAGAAAAGAAAAAAGGTAAAAGTGATTAAAACCTAATTCTACAAATTTTTTAAGTTTATTAAGATAATGTTAAAATTAATCCTAGAATAAAAAAACTAAATTAATTGATAACATTTATTTACAAAAATAACATTTAAATAAAATATATTTTATTTTGTGACTTTCTGATTTTTTATTTATATTTTATGAAATTAATTTCTTGATGAATTAAATAAAAATAAATAAAACAAAGAAATAAAAAAAATGAAAAGAAAGAAGATAGAAAAGCAAACCAATGGGGGGTTCTGCCCCAATCTGGAGGTATTGTCCAGCAATTAGGCCCATTAAGCTTGGCCCTTTCTGACTTTTCAATGATCATGTGTTGATGCGTTGACTGAGACATTCCATAGACCTTGAATCTTGGCCACTGGATGGATGTTGTGGGACAAGTGGCATGCTGGAGCATAGGGCGCATGGAAGTCTTTTGGATTGAAACTGCATGGAATCACATAGAAGCAAAATATATTAAGAGAGTGAGGGGATCTGGGAATCGAACCCAGGTCCCAGTGTTCAGAGGACAGCGCATCTACCACTTGTGCCAAGCGCTTTCTTTGTCATTATAGTGGAAGATAAATAATATATAAAAAAACAAACGCTGATGCTATTAATTCAAAAAAACGCGCTAAACTTGAATTGCCCAATGGCCGGTTGACAGCATGCCTTCTTCCTCGTTGGTTCGTTTTGCCCCTGCAAAAAAACAGTTAGATAGCGGGGGTTTTAAACCCCCACTAAATGAAGAACAGAATAATAGCGATTAGGAATTGGCCCATGATAAATTGAGCGCGAGTATGCCATGTTAATCGTTGTGAGCTTCTAATTCTGATGGCATGGGTCTTGTAGGCTAATTTTTCCTGAAGAGAAAACCCCTAATTTTGCAACTCTGAAACCCTAGCAAGCTTCAATGGTAACTTCATGTATATGGCACGAAAACTCAATTAAATTGCATGGTTAGTTTCAGCATGATTAGATTAATGTAAAACAACAATTAAATTGTATGAAAAATGCCCAGAAACTTAAACACGATTATGCATATTTACATGAAAAGTGTGACATGGTTCTACCGTTTCTTGGCGTTAGAAGCAGTGGTTTTGATCCAGGAACGTCCCTTGAGGCCTTTGCAAGCTAATGGAATCAATGTTTTGCTTTGAAACGCTTTGGAATGGTGTTTTCAGTTTTCACCTTTTTTACAAAAAATTTCCAAGTTCTTCTTCAGCTTTGGGCGCAGCTTAGAGGTTCTTGGCATTAGGGTTAGGTTTATGCTTGTATAAAGAACGATTTTGATCAATAATCCAAGCCCAAAGCTTTGTCTTTAATGGTTTTCAAGATTTGATTTTTATGAATCTTTTTCAATATTTTCTTCATGAAGAATCATGCCAATTTGCACCAAATCTTTCCTCTTTTGATATGCACGAGATCCTTAGGCCTTGATGAGAGTTTATTCTGCACAAAAAGATTTGAAAACCTTATTTTAGTATTTTTGTCATATTTTATTTTATTAAATGAATTAATAGTAATTAAAAATTCAAATAAATAAATAAAAATGATGAAATAAATCCCCTTTGGGCCAAATGGTCGTACATAGCCTTTGGATGATGAATCTTGGAAGAAAATGTGGCCCATTAGCAATTTTGGGGCATTTGAAGCAAAGTTGACTTTTCAAAATTCCCAAAAATTTCCCAACTTCTACAAGGCATATCTTGCTCAATTTTTAAGCTTTGATCATGTTCTTGGACATTTTGGAAAGGGCTTGAAGTCCTCTAACCAATTCCTTTGGTCCCATGTCATTTTGATTTACCAATATCAAGTTATGGCCTTTGACTTAAAGCCCCTTTTTGTTGACTTTTGAAAATGACCTATAATGTTGAGATTGATAACTTTTTGTGAGAGCATTTCTTGGACTTGAAGTGTGAAGAGGAGTTGTAGGAAATGTCATTCTCTTCAAAATGAGCTTTGTATGGAATTTTTCTGATAAACCATGTGGAAGTTATGCCTTGGTCAAGTTACAGTTGACTTTTTCAACTGTCCAAATATGGAAACTTTTGCATCTTGAGACTTTTTGAGCCATGCCTTAAAAATCATGATCAAGAATTGATCAAATGATGTTTGTGGCTTCAAAATAAGATGTTGACCAAAAATTTGAACTTTTGACTGTCAAATGACCATTTTGCCCCTGCAGTTGACTGTAGGGCAATTAGGGTTTTTGACTGTGCAATTTTGTGCTGTAAGTCTTGAAACTTGGCATGAGGATGCTTGACCATGTTTGTAGGCATGTGGGACTTATTTGGGCCCTTGGAAACTTCATTTACTTTGTCAGAACCAAAACCGTAGTTTTTGACTGTTAGGAGGCCCTTGAACTGTGCAACCCTTGGGGAGATTTTGAAGCTTTGACTTGGCAAATCTTGAAGAATATGGGAGGGCAAATTTTGGGGTACAACAGTTGCTCACTTGGATCAGCTGAGATAACTACCCTGCCCCAGGTTATGATTAAGGGTTTTAATTTTCGAAAAGAAAAACTCCTACTTCTTTGGCTCAAAGGGGTTGACGAGGGATTACCTTCCTTATAACTCCACTCTTTAGGATTTGAAACAATGCCTGTACTTCATCAGCAGGGTCTGTTCAAAAGCATACTGTAAAGATCGTGGTATTGTTTTCGTCATCCTCCCTCAAGAGGCTTAGGACTTTTCAATCAAGAGTTGATCATCACAAAAATATGAAAACAATTTGCATATAGCGAATGCGAATATATTGATTCAAAACAGACATATGCGATGCATTGATAAAGTAATAAAGTTTGCTATGACAATAATTGTTTGAACAATCAAAGAAAAATACAACTTGAACATTCGAATGAACAAAAGGTCTTCTCGTCTCAGGACTTGTTACTTCAAATGGTGACCCTTGGATGGATAGTAGAAGAACTCAGCCTGGCCATCTTGGGTGAATTCCACTGCTCCTTCATCAATCAGATCCTGGATCTTGTTCTTCAGAGACCAGCAGTCGTTTGTGTCATGTCCCGGGCCATCAGAGTGGTATGCACATCTTCTATTGGGATGATAAGTAGGAGCAGAGATGTTAGGATTCCGGGGAGGAGCCCTTAGAGTTACCAAATTCAACCTCAATAGGTGTTGTAAAGCTTGAGACAGCGACGTGTTGAGCTTGGTAAATTTCCTTTGGGCCTTACTCTGATCAACCCGTTTCTCTGGGCGAGGTTGTGGTTGGACCTATGAAGTGGTAGCAATTTGGAGAGGTCTATTCTTCACCATACCAGACTCTTGTCCTCTTGGAAGCTGATCAGTGACCTGGTCCCTGACTTGGACTGTTTGCTTCATGTTGTATCTCTCTTGGTGAAGCTGGTTGACCATGGTTCTCAGCTCTTCTTGCTCCCGAGCTAAGCCTTGGATAAGGGCCATCTGCCCCAGCATCTGAGTCCTCATTGCATCTACCTCAGCTTGCAGATGTTTCAGCCATTCATCTTTATCGTCCTCAGAACTGTTCCTGACCAAAGTCCCCATGAGGAGTGTTCTCAGCTCTTCATGCCCCTTGGATAGACTTAGGAGGATTTCCCCGAACTGAGTCTCTTGAATATGAAGGTCCCGGTTGTCTTGTTGGGAAGCCATTGCTGAAATAAACAGCGAAGAAGGTAAGTGACCTGTACAAAGGGTACCTGTAATGCAATGATGTGTATGCATGTATGCAATGTTTTCAAGGATCTCGCGGGGTAAACGAGAAAAATTGTTAGAATTTGAATCCGGTGGCTTGATTGAAGGAACTTCATGTTGTTGAGAGTCCTTCTTCAAGAGTCAAAGCTCACCATATCAAGTGGGTCATAGCCCCTGACTCAAGTCATCAACCTGGCTAGAGGAAAATAAATCCCCTTTGCCCCTTGCTAGACATTCTGGTTCATTATGACCTGTATCACAAGCCCTTGAGATCCTTGAAATGGATTAGTCCTTATGCAGGATGTATGCAATGGTATGATGGTATGATGTTATGTACGCGGATGCAAAGGTGTGAGGTGTAAGTAAGCCCTGTAATAAGTCCAGTTTAAGGACTATAAACAAAACCTGCAAGTAGCTCAATGTTGTCAGATAACAAGTATGGGCAAGTATTTCAAGTTTGAAGGCACACAAGTCACATAAGACAGCCCTTAGAGTTTAGGCCAGCATGAAGTCTAGGTACTACCCTCTTTCAGTTTCGTTGGTTAAGACCTGTCCTATCAAAAGTAACCGGGTTCTAGAGGATCTCAATATCATCGACTACCCTCAATCGGTCATAACTCCAGCATCGCAATCTTTTCTTGCGGCCAGAACCATCGCGAGAGTTTAGCCTCAATGAGTGTAGCATACTGCTACTGTTCTATGGCCAAGTTGGGTCAATTTAGGGTTCTAAGGTCGGTTGGTGCTTAATGACTCCTCAGAAGACCCATATTCTCCTCGTTGCAACACAAGGGATATCGGTACAGACCGAGATGTCACACCAACGTAGCCACTGCTTCACCCGTGTCGGTCTACGCCGGACAGGTCCCTCACAGCTTATGCTACCTAAAAGGGTATTCCTCATATCCGGGTTAGGATCTATGAAACTCCGATGCAATACCCACAATTTTAAATCAATCAAAGCAAGCAATTGAAAAAATAAGTATGATCTAATCCTAAGGTACACCTCACTTATTAAATGTCCCCAGCAGAGTCGCCAGTTCTGTGATCGGTGGAAATAGAACTGACTGTTTTTTAAACTGATTCGCGAAATGTTGCGGTAAGCAAGAGTCGCCACCGTCTTTTATATTCTCCAACATGGAAAGGACAAAAGCACAGCAAAATTCCTTTTCGAGATGTTTCTCGGTTCAGGAGGTAGATTTATAGAAAGGGAAGGTATTAGCACCCTTTCTATCCGTGGTTATCCACGGGCTCTTAGGTACTTGCTCTTATGTTTTCAAAAGATTTGTTTGCTTTTCAAGTGCGTGTGGGTTTTGAAAAAGTTTCGTTTGAAAATTTTTTAGGTAACTCTTGTATCTGTCCTCAAGAGTGTATGAATTATTTGTTTGAAAACCTTTTGAAAGTGTAGGTGCGAAAAGTTGTTTTGTTTGTTTGAGAGAGCAAGTACCCAGGAGAAAATCTACCTACTCTAAGGAATTGGGCTGTGTAAGAGTCCTTTAGATAGTGCTATCCCACTATTGAGAAGTAGGTAGCACCGTCGTTGGAGGTATTTAGGTCAATTCGATTATAGGGACATGTGTGGTCACCAAAGCAATGGTAGGACGCCTTAGCGGTAACCCTAATGTCCTAGATCCTTTTTATCCGAGGCAGCTGTTTCGAGGCAACTGGATCTTTAGACAGGAGGGCGACCTCTAAAACACCCTATACTTGACGACCACGTCGAGGCAACCAGTGAGGCGTACCCTAGGAGTGACATGTGCATGTGTGTTGTTTTCATGTTATATTATCTTGTACATGCATTTGTGAGCTACGGATTGATTTTATTTGTCATACAAGTCTTGTCATGCATAATTAACAGTTAATGATTGCGGAAAGTAAATTGCGGAAAATTGAATCTACGCTATTACAAGGCGTCGGGTATTTACATCGCCAAAAACAAACCCTTTAATTTAAATTGTGGAAAGTAAAATAAAGCAATAAATAAATAAAGTCCTAATTAAAGTTATTACATTCCGGAAACAGTTACATAAATATGATCAAAAGGAATTAAAGTGCGCGTAAAGAAATTAAGTCGGGAATGTCTTAGGGTTTTGACCCTTTTTTGAGGAAAATAAAGTAACTTGTCCTTTTTTACAATTAATTAAAATATTAAACCTAATAACTAATTAATTAAATAATTAAAAGAAAAAAAATGTTTTTTGTGTTTTTTAAGTTTTTAATGAAAATAAAAATAAGAAATTAAAAGTCAAAAGCTAGTATAAACCTAAGTATAATTTATTTTACTTATTATAAAAAAAAAAATTAAAGTTAGCCTAATTTAACTAAATTAATTAATTTACATTTATTTACAAAAATAAAAGTGATGAAGTTAATTTTAATAAATAAAATATTTTTTTGTGTTTTTGATTTTATTAGGAAAAAATGTTAATTGGTTAGTGATTAATAAAAATAATAACGATTAATTAATTAAAGGAACATAATACAAATAGAGAGAGAGTTTAGGAGTATACGGGCCTGATTGGAGGGGTGAAACAGCTGTTGGTGTCATGTGTAAACTGTTTTGTTTTGGCCATTTGGCTTTTGGCCATTTGTGTTTTGGCTTTTGGCCATTTGTGTTCTGGCCTCCACGTTCCTTAACCTTCTCAGGATATCTGTCTCGCCATGTATTGGTGTCATGTGTAAACTGTTCTGTTTTGGACATTTGGCTTTTGGCTTTTGGCCCTTTGTGTTTTAGCCTCAACGTTCCTTAATAACCTGCATGAGATCTTGTCTAAATCTGTAGTGTTGAATCTCATGAACACATTAAATAAATTACTATATATCATAAAATACAAATAAAGCCAATATATGAAGAAATTTAATGTTTAGCCAATATGACATGTATGAATGATTATACCCTTTTGATCATGGAGATCAAATCAACCTTACCCTTACTGGAAAAGTAGTGACATGAATGCTTTTATGCCCTTTGGATCATGGAGATCAAGTCAGCCTTACCCTTACTGAAGAAGTAGTGAGATGTTGGTTTGTAACTGAGATGGCTTGTTTGTAGTGAGATGTTGGTTTGTAACTAGGATGGCTTGTTTGTAGTGAGAGAGGGATTTGTAATAAGGATTTCAAGGTTTTAGGGTTCTTGAAAGAATTTGATATTCTGATAGCGTTGTGGCAAGGTTTTTTTCTTCTCTCTGTTTGTGTGAAAAGAATGTGATTATATAATGGAAATTAGGGTAAAGAAAATGAGCTTTGAATGTGCAATTGGGCCTCCAATGTTCACTCGAGTTCGTCACTTTCCAGGCTAAATCGCAGGGACTTAAGTGCAATTTTTGAAGTTGAAATGTGAAAACAAAATGTAGCCGATATCGAGAACTAACTCCTGTCCGAAAATCGGCTCAATCGGATAAACGGTGAATTAGTTATGAATTTTTGAAGTTTCAGCTCAGACAAACTTATTTTGGGCTCCAGTGTCGACTCTGACACGTTCTTCAATAAAAAACTGGTATTGATCAGAGCATAATCCGGTCTCGACTTTTGAAGTAAAGTTGTAGATCTATGAGTCAATGACCTTGTGTAAAAATATGAGTCCAATCCGATAAAAATTGACCGAGTTATGAATTTTCAAAGTTTCGGCCCAGATGAAATAATATTCAGCATTCAGGATTTTCGGCGTGTCACGCACTCTGAGCAAAAAACGAAGGCATTTTGAATACCGTTTGAACTCAATACCTTCTGTGAAAATGTAGCCAACTCAATTGGTGAAATTTTGGCGCCGGAACCAGCTCGATACGATGAAAATCGACCAAGTTATGATTTTCTGAACATGACGCAAATAAACTTTTGTCACAAATTTTCTGTATTGAAATACTTGATAAATCCACATTTTTGAAGACCTTCTGATCGAAATTGGCTTTCAGCCGTGAGAGATGAAAACGTAGATAATGTCAAGACGGAATTTTGGCCACCAGAATGGGTTCAAAACGAGCCACGATCTTCAAGTTATGAATTTTTTAGCGCGTAAAAACTGCACTTTCAGCACACTTTTTCACCATATTTCTTCAAGAAAACTCACACATTCGGATACACCTGAATATGACGCGCCGGGTTGGACTTGTGAATTTTTCTTGAAATGTTTTGAGAAATATGGGAGGGCAAATTTTGGGGTACAACAGTTAGGGTTTAGGGTTTAGGGTTTATAGTTTAGGGTTTAGGTTTTAGGGTTTAGGGTTTAAGTTTAGAATTTAAGGTTTAAGGTTAAGGGTTTAGGGTTTAGGTTTAAGTTTAGGGTTTAGGGTTTAGGGGTATGGTTAAGGGTTTACGGTTTAAGGTGAGGGTTAAGGTTTAGAGTTTAGGGTTTAGGGTTTAGTGTTTAGGGTTAGGGTTTAGGGTTAGGGTTAGGGTTTAGTATTTAGGGTTTAGGGTTTAAGGTTTAAGGTTTAAGGTTTATGGTTAGGGTTTAGGGTTTAGGGTTTGGGGTTGGGGTTGGGGGTTTAGGATTTAGGGTTATGGTTTAGGATTTAGGGTTTAGGGTTTAGGGTTTGGGGTTTAGGGTTAAAGGTTTAGGTTTAATGTTTAGGGCTTAGGGTTCAGGGTCAAGGGTTTAGGGTTTAGGGTTAGGGTTTAGGGTTTAAGGGTTTAATATTTAGGGTTTAGTATTTAAGGTTTATGGTTTATGGTTTACGGATTAGTGTTTAAGATTTAGGGTTTAGTATTTGGGGTTTAGGGTTTAGGGTCCAGGGTTTAGGATTTAGGGTCTAGGGTTTAGGGGTTAAGGTTTATGGTTTAGGGTTAAAGGGTTTAAAGTTTAGGGTTTAGGGTTTAGGTTTAGGTTTAGGGTTAGAGGTTAGGGTTAAGGTTTATGGTTTAGGGTTAGGGTTAGGGTTATGGTTATGGTTTAGGGTTTATGGTTTACGGTTAGGGTTTAGGTTTAGGGTTTAGGGTTAGGGTTTAGGATTTAAGGTTTAGCCTTAAGGGATTAGGATTTAAGGTTTAGGGTATAGGGTTTAGGGTATAGGGTTAGGGTTTAGGATTTAGGGTTTAGGGTTAAGGGTTTATGGTTTAGGGATTATGATTTAGGGTTTAAGGTTTAGGGTTTAAGGTTTAGGGTTTAAGATTTAAGGTCTAGATTTTAGGGGTTAAGGTTTAGGGTTCACAGTTGATGGTCTAGGATTTAGGGTTAACAGTTTAGGGTTTAAGGTTTGGGGTTTAGGTTTAGGGTTAGTGTTTAGGGTTTAGGGTTCAGGGTCAAGGGTCTAGGGTTTAGGGTTAGGGTTTAGGGTTTAGGGTATAGGGTTTAGGCTTTTAGGGTTATATGGTTTCAGGTTTTAGGGTTTAGGTTTTAGGGTTTAAGGTTAAAGGGTTTAAGGCTTAGGGTTAGGGTTTATGTTTAGGGTATAAGATTTAGGGTTTAGGGTTTAGGGGTGTAGTGTTTAGGGTTAAGGTTTAAGGTTAGAATTTAGGGTTTAGGGTTAAGGATTTATGGTTTAGGGTTTAGGGTTCAGGGTTCAGGGTCAAGGGTCTAGGGTTTATGGTGTATGGTTTAGGGTTTAGGATTAGGGTTTAGGGTTTAGGGTTAGGATTTAGGTTAGAATATAGGGTTTAGGCTTAGGGTTTAGGGTATAATGTTTAGGGTTTAGGGTTTAGGGTTTAGGGTTTAGGTTTAGGGTTTAAGGTTTAAGTTTAGGTTTAGGGTTTAGGGTTTAGGTTTAGGGTTTAGGATTTATGTTTTGGGTTAGGGTTTAGGGTTTAGGGTTAGGGTTTGAGGTTAGGGTTTAGGGTTTAGGGTTTAAGGTTTAGGGTTTAGGTTTAGGGTTAGGGTTTAGGGTTTAAGGTTAGGGTTTAGGGTTTAGGGTTAGGGTTTAGAGTTTAGGGTATAGGTTTAGGGTTTAGGATTTAGGGTGTATGGTTTAGGGTTTAGGATTAGGGTTTAGGGTTTAGGGTTAGGATTTAGGGTTTAGAATTTAGGGTTTAGGCTTAGGGTTTAGGGTTTAATGTTAAGGATTTGGGGTTTAGGGTTTAGGGTTTAGGTTTAGGGTTTAAGGTTTAAGGTTTAGCTTTAGGGTTTAGGGTTTAGGTTTAGGGTTTAGGATTTATGTTTAGGGTTTAGGGTTTAGGGTTTGGGTTTAAGGTTAGGGTTTAGGGTTTAGAGTTTAGGGTATAGGGTATAGGTTTAGGGTTTAGGATTTAGGGTGTACGCTTTAGGGTTTAGAATTAGGGTTTAGGGTATAGTGTTTAGGGTTTAGGTTTATGGTTTAGGGTTTAGGATTTAGGGTGTATGATTTAGGGTTTAGGATTAGGGTTTAGGGTTTAGGGTTAGGATTTAGGGTTTAGAATTTAGGGTTTAGGCTTAGGGTTTAGGGTTTAAGGGTAGGGTTTAGGGTTTAGGGTTTAGGGTTTAGGGTTTAGGTTTAGGGTTTAGGGTTTGGGGTTGGGGTTGGGGGTTTAGGATTTAGGGTTATGGTTTAGGATTTAGGGTTTAGGATTTAGGGTTTGGGGTTTAGGGTTAAAGGTTTAGGTTTAATGTTTAGGGCTTAGGGTTCAGGGTCAAGGGTTTAGGGTTTAGGGTTAGGGTTTAGGGTTTAAGGGTTTAATATTTAGGGTTTAGTATTTAAGGTTTATGGTTGATGGTTTACGGATTAGGGTGTAAGATTTAGGGTTTAGTATTTGGGGTTTAGGGTTTAGGGTCCAGGGTTTAGGATTTAGGGTCTAGGGTTTAGGGGTTAAGGTTTATGGTTTAGGGTTAAAGGGTTTAAAGTTCAGGGTTTAGGGTTTAGGTTTAGGTTTAAGGTTAGAGCTTAGGGTTAAGGTTTATGGTTTAGGGTTAGGGTTAGGGTTATGGTTATGGTTTATGGTTTATGGTTTATGGTTTACTGTTAGGGTTTAGGTTTAGGGTTTAGGGTTAGGGTTTAGGATTTAAGGTTTAGCCTTAAGGGATTAGGATTTAAGGTTTAGGGTTTAGGGTTTAGGGTTTAGGGTTAGGGTTTAGGATTTAGGGTTTAGGGTTAAGGGTTTATGGTTTAGGGATTATGATTTAGGGTTTAGAGTTTAGGGTTTAAGGTTTAGGGTTTAAGGTTTAGGGTTTAAGATTTAAGGTCTAGAGTTTAGGGGTTAAGGTTTAGGGTTCACAGTTGATGGTCTAGGATTTAGGGTTAATAGTTTAGGGTTTAGGGTTTAGGGGTATGGTTAAGGGTTTACGGTTTAAGGTGAGGGTTAAGGTTTAGAGTTTAGGGTTTAGGGTTTAGTGTTTAGGGTTAGGGTTTAGGGTTAGGGTTTAGTATTTAGGGTTTAAGGTTTAAGGTTTAAGGTTTAAGGTTTATGGTTAGGGTTTATGGTTTAGGGTTTGGGGTTGGGGTTTGGGATTTAGGATTTAGGGTTATGGTTTAGGATTTAGGGTTTAGGGTTTAGGGTTTGGGGTTTAGGGTTAAAGGTTTAGGTTTAATGTTTAGGGCTTAGGGTTCAGGGTCAAGGGTTTAGGGTTTAGGGTTAGGGTTTAGGGTTTAAGGGTTTAATATTTAGGGTTTAGTATTTAAGGTTTATGGTTTATGGTTTACGGATTAGTGTTTAAGATTTAGGGTTTAGTATTTGGGGTTTAGGGTTTAGGGTCCAGGGTTTAGGATTTAGGGTCTAGGGTTTAGGGGTTAAGGTTTATGGTTTAGGGTTAAAGGGTTTAAAGTTTAGGGTTTAGGGTTTAGGTTTAGGTTTAGGGTTAGAGGTTAGGGTTAAGTTTTATGGTTTAGGGTTATGGTTATGGTTTAAGGTTTATGGTTTACGGTTAGGGTTTAGGTTTAGGGTTTAGGGTTAGGGTTTAGGATTTAAGGTTTAGCCTTAAGGGATTAGGATTTAAGGTTTAGGGTATAGGGTTTAGGGTATAGGGTTAGGGGTTTAGGATTTAGGGTTTAGGGTTAAGGGTTTATGGTTTAGGGATTATGATTTAGGGTTTAAGGTTTAGGGTTTAAGGTTTAGGGTTTAAGATTTAAGGTCTAGAGTTTAGGGGTTAAGGTTTAGGGTTCACAGTTGATGGTCTAGGATTTAGGGTTAACAGTTTAGGGTTTAAGGTTTGGGGTTTAGGTGTAGGGTTAGTGTTTAGGGTTTAGGGTTCAGGGTCTAGGGTTTAGGGTTAGGGTTTAGGGTTTAGGGTTTAGGGTATAGGGTTTAGGCTTTTAGGGTTATATGGTTTCAGGTTTTAGGGTTTAGGTTTTAGGGTTTAAGGTTAAAGGGTTTAAGGCTTAGGGTTAGGGTTTATGTTTAGGGTATAGGATTTAGGGTTTAGGGTTTAGGGGTGTAGTGTTTAGGGTTAAGGTTTAAGGTTAGAATTTAGGGTTTAGGGTTAAGGATTTATGGTTTAGGGTTTAGGGTTCAGGTTCAGGGTCTAGGGTTTAGGGTGTATGGTTTAGGGTTTAGGATTAGGGTTTAGGGTTTAGGGTTAGGATTTAGGGTTTAGAATATAAGGTTTAGGCTTAGGGTTTAGGGTATAATGTTTAGGGTTTGGGGTTTAGGGTTTAGGTTTAGGGTTTAAGGTTTAAGTTTAGGTTTAGGGTTTAGGGTTTAGGTTTAGGGTTTAGGATTTATGTTTAGGGTTTAGGGTTTAGGGTTTAGGGTTAGGGTTTAAGGTTAGGGTTTAGGGTTTAGGGTTTAAGGTTTAGGTTTAGGGTTTAGGTTTAGGGTTAGGGTTTAGGGTTTAAGGTTAGGGTTTAGGGTTTAGGGTTAGGGTTTAGAGTTTAGGGTATATGGTATAGGTTTAGGGTTTAGGATTTAGGGTGTATGGTTTAGGGTTTAGGATTAGGGTTTAGGGTTTAGGGTTAGGATTTAGGGTTTAGAATTTAGGGTTTAGGCTTAGGGTTTAGGGTTTAATGTTAAGGATTTGGGGTTTAGGGTTTAGGGTTTAGGTTTAGGGTTTAAGATTTAGGGTTTAGGATTTAGATTTAGGGTTTAGGATTTATGTTTAGGGTTTAGGGTTTAGGGTTTGGGTTTAAGGTTAGGGTTTAGGGTTTAGAGTTTAGGGTATAGGGTATAGGTTTAGGGTTTAGGATTTAGGGTGTACGCTTTAGGGTTTAGGATTAGGGTTTAGGGTATAGTGTTTAGGGTTTAGGTTTATGGTTTAGGGTTTAGGATTTAGGGTGTATGATTTAGGGTTTAGGATTAGGGTTTAGGGTTTAGGGTTAGGATTTAGGGTTTAGAATTTAGGGTTTAGGCTTAGGGTTTAGGGTTTAAGGGTAGGGTTTAGGGTTTAGGTTTATGGTTTAGGGTTTAGGGTTTGGGGTTGGGGTTGAGGGTTTAGGATTTAGGGTTATGGTTTAGGATTTAGGGTTTAGGGTTTAGGGTTTGGGGTTTAGGGTTAAAGGTTTAGGTTTAATGTTTAGGGCTTAGGGTTCAGGGTCAAGGGTTTCGGGTTTAGGGTTAGGGTTTAGGGTTTAAGGGTTTAATATTTAGGGTTTAGTATTTAAGGTTTATGGTTGATGGTTTACGGATTAGGGTTTAAGATTTAGGGTTTAGTATTTGGGGTTTAGGGTTTAGGGTCCAGGGTTTAGGATTTAGGGTCTAGGGTTTAGGGGTTAAGGTTTATGGTTTAGGGTTAAAGGGTTTAAAGTTCAGGGTTTAGGGTTTAGGTTTAGGTTTATGGTTAGAGCTTAGGGTTAAGGTTTATGGTTTAGGGTTAGGGTTAGGGTTATGGTTATGGTTTAGGGTTTATGGTTTATGGTTTACGGTTAGGGTTTAGGTTTAGGGTTTAGGGTTAGGGTTTAGGATTTAAGGTTTAGACTTAAGGGATTAGGATTTAAGGTTTAGGGTTTAGGGTTTAGGGTATAGGGTTAGGGTTTAGGATTTAGGGTTTAGGGTTTAGGGTTAAGGGTTTATGGTTTAGGGATTATGATTTAGGGTTTAGAGTTTAGGGTTTAAGGTTTAGGGTTTAAGGTTTAGGGTTTAAGATTTAAGGTCTAGAGTTTAGGGGTTAAGGTTTAGGGTTCACAGTTGATGGTCTAGGATTTAGGGTTAACAGTTTAGGGTTTAAGGTTTGGGGTTTAGGGTTAGTGTTTAGGGTTCAGGGTTCAGGGTCAAGGGTCTAGGGTTTAGGGTTAGGGTTTAGGGTTTAGGGTTTAGGGTTTAGGGTTTAGGGTATAGGGTTTAGGATTTTAGGGTTATATGGTTTCAGGTTTTAGGGTTTAGGTTTTAGCGTTTAAGGTTAAAGGGTTTAAGGTTTAGGGTTAGGGTTTATGTTTAGGGTATAGGATTTAGGGTTTAGGGGTGTAGTGTTTAGGGTTAAGGTTTAGGTTTAGGTTTAGGGTTAGAGGTTATGGTATAAGTTTAGGGTTTAGGGTTAGGGTTATGGTTATGGTTATGGTTTAGGGTTTAGGGTTTATGGTTTATGGTTAGGGTTTAGGGTTTAGGGTTAGGGTTTAGGGTTAGGGTTTAGGATTTAAGGTTTAGCGTTAAGGGTTTAGGATTTAAGGTTTAGGGTTTAGGGTATAGGGTATAGGGTTAGGGTTTAGGGTTTAGGATTTAGGGTTTAGGGTTTATGGTTTAGGGTTTAGGGGTTAGGGTTTCGGATTTAGGGTTTAGAGTTTAGGGTTTAAGGTTTAGGGTTTAAGGTTAAGGGTCTAAGATTTAGGGTCTAGAGTTTAGGGGTTAAGGTTTAGGGTTCACGGTTGATGGTCTAGGATTTAGGGTTAACAATTTAGGGTTTAGGGTTTAGGTTTAGGGTTTAGGGTTAAGGTATAGGGATTTAGGTTTAGGGTTTAGGGTTTATGGTTTAAGATTTAGGGTTTAGTTTTTGGGGTTTAGGGTTTTGGGTTTTGGGTTTTGGGTCTAGGGTTAAAGATTTAGAGTTTAGGGTTTAGGGTTTACAATTTATGGTTTAGGGTTAAAGGGTTTTAGGTTTATGGTTTGGGGTTTTTGGTTTAGGGTTTAGGATTAATGGTTTAAGGTTTAGGGTTTTAGCGTTTTTGGGTTTGGGGGTTCATGGTTTAGGGTTTTAGGAATTTAGGGTTTAGGATTTACGGTTTAGGGTTTAGAGTTTATTGTTTAGGGTTTAGGGTTTAGGATTAGGGTTTAGGGTTTAGGGTTAGGATTTAGGGTTTAGAATTTAGGGTTTAGGTTTAGGGTTTAGGGTTTAATGTTAAGGATTTGGGGTTTAGGGTTTAGGGTTTAGGTTTAGGGTTTAAGGTTTAAGGTTTAGCTTTAGGGTTTAGGATTTAGGTTTAGGGTTTAGGATTTATGTTTAGGGTTTAGGGTTAGGGTTTAAGGTTAGGGTTTAGGGTTTAGAGTTTAGGGTATAAGGTATAGGTTTAGGGTTTAGGATTTAGGGTGTACGCTTTAGGGTTTAGGATTAGGTTTTAAGGTATAGTGTTTAGGGTTTAGGTTTATGGTTTAGGGTTTAAGATTTAGGGTGTATGATTTAGGGTTTAGGATTAGGGTTTAGGGTTTAGGGTTAGGATTTAGGGTTTAGAATTTAGGGTTTAGGGTTTAAGGGTAGGGTTTAGGGTTTAGGGTTTAGGTTTAGGGATTAAGGTTTAAGGTTAAGGGTTTAGGGTTTAGGTTTAAGTTTAGGGTTTAGGGTTTAGGGTTATGGTTTACGGTTTAAGGTCTAGGACTTATGGTTTAGGGTTTAGGATTTAGGATTTAAGGTTAGGGTTAAGGTTTAGAGTTTAGGGTTTAGGGTTTGGTGTTTGGTGTTTAGGGTTTAGGATTTAGGGTTAGGATTTAGGGTTAGGGTTTAGGGTTAGGGTTTAGTATTTAGGGTTTATGGTTTAAGGTTTATGGTTAGGGTTTAGGGTTTGGGGTTGGGGTTAGGGGTTTAGGATTTAGGGTTATGGTTTAGTATTTAGGATTTAGGGTTTGGGGTTTAGGGTTAAAGGTTTATGTTTAGGGTTTAGGGTTAACGGTTTAGGGTTTAGGGTTAACGGTTTAGGGTTTAGGGTTTGGGGTTTAGGGTTTAAGTTTAGGGTTGAGGGTTAGGGTATAAGGTTTTAGGTTTAGGGTTTAGGGATTATGGTTTAGGGTTTAAGATTTAGGGTTTAGTATTTGGGGTTTAGGGTATAGAGTTTAGGGTATAAGGTTTAGGGTTTTAGGGTTATAAGATTTTAGGTTTTAGGGTTTAGGATTTAGGATTAGGGTTTAGGGTTTAGGGTTAGGATTTAGGGTTTAGAATATAGGGTTTAGGCTTAGGGTTTAGGGTATAATGTTTAGGGTTTGGGGTTTAGGGTTTAGGGTTTAGGGTTTAGGTTTAGGGTTTAAGGTTTAAGTTTAGGTTTAGGGTTTAGGGTTTAGGTTTAGGGTTTAGGATTTATGTTTAGGGTTTAGGGTTTAGGGTTTAGGGTTAGGGTTTAAGGTTAGGGTTTAGGGTTTAGGGTTTAAGGTTTAGGTTTAGGGTTTAGGTTTAGGGTTAGGGTTTAGGGTTTAAGGAAAGGGTTTAGGGTTTAGGGTTAGGGTTTAGAGTTTAGGGTATAGGGTATAGGTTTAGGGTTTAGGATTTAGGGTGTATGGTTTAGGGTTTAGGATTAGGGTTTAGGGTTTAGGGTTAGGATTTAGGGTTTAGAATTTAGGGTTTAGGCTTAGGGTTTAGGGTTTAATGTTAAGGATTTGGGGTTTAGGGTTTAGGGTTTAGGTTTAGGGTTTAAGGTTTAAGGTTTAGCTTTAGGGTTTAGGGTTTATGTTTAGGGTTTAGGATTTATGTTTAGGGTTTAGGGTTTAGGGTTTGGGTTTAAGGTTAGGGTTTAGAGTTTAGGGTATAGGGTATAGGTTTAGGGTTTAGGATTTAGGGTGTACGCTTTAGGGTTTAGGATTAGGGTTTAGGGTATAGTGTTTAGGGTTTAGGTTTATGGTTTAGGGTTTAGGATTTAGGGTGTATGATTTAGGGTTTAGGATTAGGGTTTAGGGTTTAGGGTTAGGATTTAGGGTTTAGAATTTAGGGTTTAGGCTTAGGGTTTAGGGTTTAAGGGTAGGGTTTAGGGTTTAGGTTTAGGGTTTAGGGTTTAGGGTTTGGGGTTGGGGTTGGGGGTTTAGGATTTAGGGTTATGGTTTAGGATTTAGGGTTTAGGGTTTAGGGTTTGGGGTTTAGGGTTAAAGGTTTAGGTTTAATGTTTAGGGCTTAGGGTTCAGGGTCAAGGGTTTAGGGTTTAGGGTTAGGGTTTAGGGTTTAAGGGTTTAATATTTAGGGTTTAGTATTTAAGGTTTATGGTTGATGGTTTACGGATTAGGGTTTAATATTTAGGGTTTAGTATTTGGGGTTTAGGGTCCAGGGTTTAGGATTTAGGGGCTAGGGTTTAGGGGTTAAGGTTTATGGTTTAGGGTTAAAGGGTTTAAAGTTTAGGGTTTAGGGTTTAGGTTTAGGTTTAGGGTTAGAGCTTAGGGTTAAGGTTTATGGTTTAGGGTTAGGGTTAGGGTTATGGTTATGGTTTAGGGTTTATGGTTTATGGTTTACGGTTAGGGTTTAGGTTTAGGGTTTAGGGTTAGGGTTTAGGATTTAAGGTTTAGCCTTAAGGGATTAGGATTTAAGGTTTAGGGTTTAGGGTATAAGGTTAGGGTTTAGGATTTAGGGTTTAGGGTTAAGGGTTTATGGTTTAGGGATTATGATTTAGGGTTTAGAGTTTAGGGTTTAAGGTTTAGGGTTTAAGGTTTAGGGTTTAAGATTTAAGGTCTAGAGTTTAGGGGTTAAGGTTTAGGGTTCACAGTTGATGGTCTAGGATTTAGGGTTAACAGTTTAGGGTTTAAGGTTTGGGGTTTAGGTTTAGGGTTAGTGTTTAGGGTTTAGGGTTAAGGGTTAAGGGTCTAGGGTTTAGGGTTAGGGTTTAGGGTTTAGGGTTTAGGGTTTAGGGTATAGGGTTTAGGCTTTTAGGGTTATATGGTTTCAGGTTTTAGGGTTTAGGTTTTAGCGTTTAAGGTTAAAGGGTTTAAGGTTTAGGGTTAGGGTTTATGTTTAGGGTATAGGATTTAGGGTTTAGGGGTGTAGTGTTTAGGGTTAAGGTTTAGGTTTAGGTTTAGGGTTAGAGGTTAGGGTATAGGTTTAGGGTTTAGGGTTAGGGTTATGGTTATGGTTATGGTTTAGGGTTTATGGTTTATGGTTAGGGTTTAGGGTTTAGGGTTAGGGTTTAGGGTTAGGGTTTAGGATTTAAGGTTTAGCGTTAAGGGTTTAGGATTTAAGGTTTAGGGTTTAGGGTATAGGGTATAGGGTTAGGGTTTAGGGTTTAGGATTTAGGGTTTAGGGTTAAGGGTTTATGGTTTAGGGTTTAGGGGTTAGGGTTTCGGATTTAGGGTTTAGAGTTTAGGGTTTAAGGTTTAGGGTTTATAGTTAAGGGTCTAAGATTTAGGGTCTAGAGTTTAGGGGTTAAGGTTTAGGGTTCACGGTTGATGGTCTAGGATTTAGGGTTAACAGTTTAGGGTTTAGGGTTTAGGTTTAGGGTTTAGGGTTAAGGTATAGGGATTTAGGTTTAGGGTTTAGGGTTTAGGGTTTATGGTTTAAGATTTAGGGTTTAGTTTTTGGGGTTTAGGGTTTTGGGTTTTGGGTTTTGGGTCTAGGGTTAAAGATTTAGAGTTTAGGGTTTAGGGTTTACAATTTATGGTTTAGGGTTAAAGGGTTTAAGGTTTATGGTTTGGGGTTTTTGGTTTAGGGTTTAGGATTAATGGTTTAAGGTTTAGGGTTTTAGCGTTTTAGGGTTTGGGGGTTCATGGTTTAGGGTTTTAGGATTTTAGGGTTTAGGATTTATGGTTTAGGGTTTAGAGTTTATTGTTTAGGGTTTAGGGTTTAGGATTAGGGTTTAGGATTTAGGGTTAGGATTTAGGGTTTAGAATTTAGGGTTTAGGTTTAGGGTTTAGGGTTTAATGTTAAGGATTTGGGGTTTAGGGTTTAGGGTTTAGGTTTAGGGTTTAAGGTTTAAGGTTTAGCTTTAGGGTTTAGGGTTTAGGTTTAGGGTTTAGGATTTATGTTTAGGGTTTAGGGTTTAGGGTTAGGGTTTAGGGTTTAGAGTTTAGGGTATAAGGTATAGGTTTACGGTTTAGGATTTAAGGTGTACGCTTTAGGGTTTAGGATTAGGGTTTAAGGTATAGTGTTTAGGGTTTAGGTTTATGGTTTAGGGTTTAGGATTTAGGGTATATGATTTAGGGTTTAGGATTAGGGTTTAGGGTTAGGATTTAGGGTTTAGAATTTAGGGTTTAGGCTTAGGGTTTAGGGTTTAAGGGTAGGGTTTAGGGTTTAGGTTTAGGGATTAAGGTTTAAGGTTAAGGGTTTAGGGTTTAGGTTTAAGTTTAGGGTTTAGGGTTATGGTTAAGGGTTTACGGTTTAAGGTCTAGGACTTATGGTTTAGGGTTTAGGATTTAGGATTTAAGGTTAGGGTTAAGGTTTAGAGTTTAGGGTTTAGGGTTTGGTGTTTAGGGTTTAGGATTTAGGGTTAGGATTTAGGGTTAGGGTTTAGGGTTAGGGTTTAGTATTTAGGGTTTATGGTTTAAGGTTTATGGTTAGGGTTTAGGGTTTGGGGTTGGGGTTAGGGGTTTAGGATTTAGGGTTATGGTTTAGTATTTAGGATTTAGGGTTTGGGGTTTAGGGTTAAAGGTTTAGGTTTAGGGTTTAGGGTTAACGGTTTAGGGTTTAGGGTTTAGGGTTTGGGGTTTAAGTTTAGGGTTGAGGGTTAGGGTATAAGGTTTTAGGTTTAGGGTTTAGGGATTATGGTTTAGGGTTTAAGATTTAGGGTTTAGTATTTGGGGTTTAGGGTATAGAGTTTAGGGTATAAGGTTTAGGGTTTTAGGGTTATAAGATTTTAGGTTTTAGGGTTTAGGGTTTAGAGTTTAGGGTTTAAGGTTAAAGGGTTTAAGGTTTAGGGTTTATGTTTAGGGTTTATGGTTTTGGGTATAGGGTTTTGGGGTTTAAGGTTAGGGTTAGGGTTTAG
>OX451738.1:82970850-83020850 GCA_948472305.1 Vicia faba | reverse complement strand
TAGTCAAAAGTCAAATTTTTGGTCAACATCTTATTTTGAAGCCACAATCATCATTTGGTCAAGTCTTGACCATGATTTCACAAGAATGGCTCAAAAATCATCAAGGTGTCAAAAGTTTCTATTTTTGGACAGCTGAAAAGTCAACTGTAACTTGACCAAGGCATAACTTTTTCATGGTTCATTAGAAAAATCCCATCCAATGCTCATCTTGAAGGGGAAGACATTTCCTACAACGCATCTTCACATTCCAAGTCCAAGAAATGCTCTCACAAAAAGTTATCAATTTCAACATTATAGGTCATTTTCAAAAGTCAACAAAAAGGCACTTTAAGTCAAAGACCATAACTTGATATTGGTAAATCAAAATGACATGGGACCAAAGACATTGGTTAGAGGACTTCAAGAACTTTCCAAAATGTCCAAGAACATGTTCATAACTTCAAACTTGAGCAAGATATGCATTGGAGAAGTTGGGAAATTTTTGTGAAATGGCCAAAATCATTTATCCTTGAAATTTCATTTTTGACAAAAGGGGCCCACTTTTTCCATTTGAATCAGCTTGACCATGCTTCCCACGTGTCCCACATTTTATTTCAAATTTTAAAATTAATTTTTTTAATTTTTATTTGATTTTATTGGATTTAATTCATTTTAAATCCTTTAAAATCAAATAAAAATCAAGAAGGTTAATTAAGGGGGATATTTGGTCTTGATTAGCTTTGAATCATCATTATACAACATCCCAAATTCGTTTCAAGGCCTAATCAAGCAAGAATTCAAAATCGGTACAAAGATGGAAAGTTTGTTAATAGAGGTTTATGGCAAAATCCTAAGTATGAATGCAAGGCTTCAAGGCCCTTAATTCCAATTGAAATACATTACATAATGCATATGCAAGTGATAAAAAAAAAGAGAACACAACCTAGAGAACTCTCTAAAACGAAAAAACAAAAAATTCCACAAAAAAAAACCTCATATTCTCTTATACAAAATCCTGTACGGAGGCCACTCGATGGAAACCCCCACTTTTCTTCTTGTTGCACTGTAAATTCACTTTTCACGTGCAATTTCCCATGAACCAACTTTAACAAAAATCTCATCAACCAAAACAGAAACCTTACACAAGCTCATGTTCATACCGTTGACACAAGCTCAAAACTGATGCAACCACAAATCATCATCCTCTTGACAGCACCACAACAACATCATTGAGTCATGATAAAGCAACACAAAATTCTAACATTTTCAATTTCATTTATTCTATTTAATTTTCTTTTTGATTGTTTGAACTTTATCCATAAAATTCTTTGTGAAGATCAGGACTGGAATTTGGCTCTCTGAATCAGAAACAGAAGAACGAGAAGCGTCCAAATCGCAGTTCCGCCGCGCAACTGCGGACTCAACCGCCGCTTCCAAATCCGCTTCTGCCGCGACTTCGTGCTCCCTCCTAAATTGGGTCAACACCCCCATGGTTTGCATCACCTTTCATTTTTCCATTTTTCTTTTCTTCTTTTTATTTTAATTGTTTTTCTTTTGTTTTATTTAATTCACCAAAATTAATCTTAATAATAACACAAAACCAAAAAATCAGAAATCATTAAAAAATAAAAATATGTTTTATTTAATTTTTTTTAATTCTTTAAATAGTTTTTGTAAATAAATTCCAATAAAACAATTAGTTTAAATTTAGGTTTTTAACTTTAATGTCTTTTTCTAAAATAAATAAAAAAAACATAAAAATTAGGTTATTAGTATCTTTATTCTTTTCTCAATAAATAACTTTTTCTCCTTATTATTATTATTAATTAATTTTGTAAATAAATATGGCATTTAATTAATTAGGGTAAATTAGGTTAAAACTTAAACATTTTTTTTAATTAAAAACAAATTTAGAACTAGGCTTTTATTTTAATTTTTAATTCCAATTAATTCTCTTTAATTTCATAAATCCAAAAACATAAAAAAAAAATAAGTTCCTTTTTCTCATTTAATAATTAAATCAATTTTCAATTCCAATTTAATTTCTTTAAAGGGTCCAACGCCCTCGCACCTTCGATTATAATTTCTTTTCGCACGTTTGCTTCTATTTTTTTCATTTTAAATTTATGTAATTGCCCCAAAGCTTTGTAATAGTAATTAGGACATTTACTTTCCGCACTTTTATTTCAAAATCGGGTCTTTGTTAATTTGGCGATGTAGACCCGCGCCTTGTAATAGCGTAGGACCTTTATTTTTCCGCATTTTAATTTCCGCACCCTTTAAACTGTTAATCACATGAAAGAATGTATGCTCAAATAAAAATCAAAGCGTAGATCACCAAATGCATGACAAGACAAATAATAACTGAAAATGACACACAATTCACACACCACTCTTAGGGTACGCCTCACTGTTGCCTTGCCCCTCGAAACGTGGTCGTCGAGTATAGGACGTTTTAGTAAGTCCTTATGTCCGTGAACATGGCATAAGGGTAGCTTCTAAGGTGTCCTACTGTTACTCTGGTGATCACACTGTTGCCTTGCCCCTCGAAACGTGGTCGTCGAGTAGAGGACGTTTTAGTAAGTCCTCATGTCCATGAACATGGCATGGGGGTAGCTTTTAAGGTGTCTTCCTATTGCTCTGGTGACCACACTGTCCCTAATCCTCGAATTGACCCGAACACCTCCAACGGTGGTGCTACCTACCTCTCAATGGTGGGATGGCACTACCTTAAGGAAATTTACACAGACTAATTCCTTAGGGCAGGTAGATGACTCGTAGATACTTGCTCTAAATTCAAAACAAATCAAAAAAAACTTCTTTTCACACCGACACTTTGCAAAAAGCTTTCAAAAACAACTTTTCAAACACTCTTGAGGACTGATACAAGAGTCGAACTGAAATTTTAAACGGAACTTTTTCAAACCCACTCACCTTGAAAAGAAAACAAACCTTTTGAAAACACAAATGAGCAAGTATCTAAGAGCCCATGGATAACCATGGATAGAAAGGGTGCTAACACCTTCCCTTTCTATAAATCTACCTCCCGAACCGAGAGCAATCTCAATAAGGAATTTTTCTGTGCTTTTGTCCTTTCCATATTGGAGAAAATAAAAGACGGTGGCGACTCTTGCTTCCGCGACATTTCGCGAACCAGCATTAAACAGTCAGTTCCAGATCCACCGATCACAGAACTGGCGACTCTGCTGGGTACAATTTTAAAGTGAGGTGTACCTTAGGACTAAGATCACTGTGTTTTCAATTGCTTTGACTTGTTTGCTTTAAATTGTGGGACTGTCTTGGGAGTTCTATAGATCCTAACCCGGATCTGGGGATACCTTCTTAGAAAGTAGCAACAAGGCTGTGAGGGAACTGTGCGGGGTATACCGACATGGTTGAAACAGTCTGCTACGTTGATGTGGCACTTTGGTGTGTACCGGTAACCTTTAAGTTCAGTCAAGGAGAGTACGGGGCCTCCATGTGGTGTCATGAAGCATCAACTGACCTTAGGAACCTTAATTGAACCATCTTGGCCTCTTTAGGGTAGTGAGATAACTGACTTTGGTGCAGTCCGAGGTTGGTTGATACTCGATACTACACTCAATTGAGGGTTGCTTTCCTGGAATATTTCGGTCGCCAGTTCAGTGGCTAAATCGAAACGATGAACAATGAAAGAAATCAAGTGATATTGGGACCCTTAGAACCCGGTTACTTCTGATAGGACAGGTTGAGCCCACCAACTTCAAGAGGGTAATACCCAGACCCCATGCTGGCCTAAACTCTAAGGGTTTCTCTTGTGTGACTTGTGTGCCTTCCAACTTGACTACTTGCATGCTTGTTATCTGACACTTGAGTTTCTTGCAGGTTTTATTTATAGTCCTTAATTGGGACTCATAACAAGGTTTACTAAGTTTCTTGCAGGTTTTGTTTATATTCCTTAATTGGGACTCATAACAGGGTTTACTAAGTTTCTTGCAGGTTTTGTTTACAGTCCTTAATTGGGACTCATAACAGGGTTTACCTACATTACCCTATGCATAGCATAACATCATACCATTGCATACATCCCGCATAAGGACTAATCCGTTTCAAGGATCTCAAGGGCTTGTGATGTAGGTCATGATGAACCAACTGTCCAACAAGGGGCAAAGGGAATTTATTTTCCTCTAGCCAAGGTTGTCAGGGGCTATGACCCACTCGATATGGTGAGCCTTGACTCTTGAAGAAGGACTCTCAACAATATGCAGTTCCTTCAATCAAGCCACCAGATTCAAATTCTAACAAGCTTTTTTGTTTATCCCGCGAGGTCCTTGAAAACATTGCATACATATCATACATATCATTGCATTACAGGTACCCTCTTGACATGTCACTCACCATCCTCGCTGTTTATTTCAGCAATGGCTTTCCAACCGGACAACCAAGACCTCCGGGCTCAAAACGCCCAGCTGCGAGAAATGTTCTTGGACCTATCCAGGGGGCAAGAAGAAATAAAGACTCTCCTCACCAGGAACTTGACCTTAGGGAATGCAGGGGGCATCAGGAATGATCAGCTGGAAGGGCTACAAATTGAGTTGGCAACCATGAAGATCCAAATGATGGGGCAGTTGGTGGGCCAAATGACTCTCATTCAGGACTTAGCTCAAAAACAAGAAGAGCTCCGGGTCCTCGTCACCAAGCTGCTTCAAAATAATCCAGTGGGGCAAACAGCCAAGGTTGATGCTCCAGCCATCATTCAACCACATGCGGGGCAAGAAGACAAAGGAAAATCTCCTCAGCTTGCTTCAGGGTCACGAGCCCAGCCTCAACGGGGTAGTCATCGTAAACGAAATGCGCCTGGAAGACATTTCTCAGAGACTGATATACCATCATCCTTTATACTGAAGCGCTTGCTGGAGGTCAACCTGATCACTCTAAAGGACCCTCCCAAGAATCCCAACAGGACACCTTCGAGGTATAACCCCGACACCCGCTGCGCTTATCATTTAGACAGCCCGGGGCATGCTACAGACGACTGTTGGACCTTGAAGAACAAAATCCAGGACTTGATTGACGAAGGGGTGATAGAGTTCATGCCGGATGGCGAGATGAAAATCTTCCGCTGAGAATTCTCCATTTAAGATGACTATCTCAAACTAGAAAATTTTTGTTCATTAGAATTTTTCAAGTTATAATTCGCTTTTGATTATTCAAACATTTGTTCATTGTCAAACGTTGTTATTTCATTAATGTATCGCATATGTCTGTTTTGAAGCAATATATTCGCATTTATTATGCTTAAAACTGTTTTCATATTTTTGTGATGTTCAATGCTCGGTTAACAATTCTAAGCCTCTTGAGGGAGGATGACGAAAACAATACCGCAATCTGTACAATATGCTTTTGAACCGACCCCGCTGATGAGGTACATGCATTGTTTCAAATCCTAAACACTGGAGTTATAAGGAAGATAATCCCTCGTCAACCCCTCTGAGCCAAAGAAGTTGGAGTTTTTCTTTTCGAAAATTAAAACCCTTAATCATAACCTGGGGCAGGGTAGTCTCTCAGTTGATCTAAGTGCATAACGAATGGCACCAAAGAGTTCCTTACAAAACGAAAGACAGTGATGGTTCCGAATAATCATAAAAGATAGGCAATCATTACCCCTCAAATTAAACGCCCATTAATTCAAAATCAATAAGGAGACTTACAAAACGGGGGCATCCCGCTGACTGTAATCGCAAAAGACACAGTTCAGGCAAAAAATAGGGATCATAAAATCAAAAAAGAAAGAGGTCATACAAACCCTTAACAAAAAAAAGGGAAAATGACTGCCTAGTCAAAATAAATCGTCAGTATCCGAACCATCACTGGTATATCAAAGCAAAGACGCAACAAGGTCTAATACACGATCAGCTGGGTTTAGGTTTGAAGAACATCACGAAGAGCGGGTGGGTACAAATAAAATTTGAGCCTTTATCCTTTGTTTCTTAAACCGTGAACTAGGCCACGTTATAACCCTCAAAAGTCCTAGCTGAAGCATGGGTTAGTTCGAAAGCATACTGTTACGAAAGGTATCCTGACTCCTTAAGGCTTGCGGTAAAATAACGAGTTGACATCACGATTTACAAAATTCACTTGTTTTTTATGAAAAAATGCATTTTTCAAAATCTTCAAGACAAACATAATCTTTGCATTTTTGAAATAACATTGCTTGCACATATGATTATTTGTTTGAACAGCAAAGAAATTCGCACGAAGAATATCTTATGGGAAAAAGCACTCCCAACCAAGGGGCAGGCATGATCATTGTCCATCATCTGGGGCAGTTAAATCAAGATTCGGAGAATATCTCAAAAGGCCAACCAGCTTGGGGAAAATCTCCATCTGGATCACCTGGGGAATTCCGACAACGAATCTTGCCTGATCAGACATCTTCTAGTGGTACGGCAACACAATATCAATAACAGGGGCATCTCCCTACATCCTGAGAGCATGGACATAGTCGAAAAAATACTGCGCATAATCAAAGACCCGCTAGGTTGACATACCTAGGCAAAAATAAGGGCTTACCGACGAACCAAAAGGGTTCGGGCAAAAATAAGGGATGAAATGAAAAAAAATCTGTACACCCGGCAAGTCGAAAACCTGAAAAGGCGGCTTGGGCAAAAATGGGTATCCCGGTGGACTGAAAACCCGAAAGGGCGGTCCAGGCAAAAATTAGGGATCAAAGCATACGACTATGTCCTGGCATCTCGTCACCTGTCTACCAGAAGATTTGTCAATTACCCCCACAGGTGCCTTCTCCCACTGAAACTGGGGCAATAATGAGTCGTCTAAGCGATCTAATTGCTCTGTCCACCAAGGTACCAAGGTAGGTTCAGCTGAAGAACAACCAAGATGCCTTAATCCCCCAGAGAGTGAGCCAGCAAGTCAACATACTCTCCCCAAGCAGAATTAGCCTACTCAGTCAGCCTTATGGACGTTGGATTCTCCCCAGCGGATCTCAACATTCCTCAGCAGAGTCTACAAACACCCTCAACAAGCATCCCCGGCAGTCTTGATCTAAGATTGTTCCTCGGAAGAATCTAGACATCCAGCGGAGCCCTTCCCAGTACAGTCCAAAGTCTCCCCAGGAGAGTTAAATCATCTCCCCAGTAGGAAGCTTATCCCCAGTAGATTTTGGAAGCTTATCCTTTGCAGAGCATATCTCTCCCCGTCTTTATTCAGAAGGTTATTCCTCGCCAGAGCTTATAACTGGGTTATCCTCAGCTAATTGCCACGGAAAGATCGTCCTCGGCGAAGTATTCCTATCCCCAGCGGAATTCCTCAAACCTCCCAAACGTAACTCAACAATGGTATCCCCAACGGAGTTCTCATACAACATCTCAGCGAAGTACCTCTCTTCCCACAGAGTATTTTCCCCAGCAAGATCGCTAGAGTAATTTTCCCTGCAGAGTAATCTATTCGCCAAGTTTATTCCCCAACGGAGTTATCTTCTCCTACCAGTATTCTTGCAACATCAGCCCAGGATAAGCTCCCGGCATTTGTCAAGGATTTATTTTCCTAGACAAAAATACATTCGCAAACATCACATTTTCATACATGATATAAACATCACATTCTACAATCCCATTGGTTATAAACGTCATGACACCGCGCATTCCATGCACCATGACCTTGCATACAACTAATGTTTTGCCTTTTTTCAGGAAAGGTCAATACAAAGATGATTACTATCAACTATCGTAATCCCAGATTCGATTCCTGTATCTAGCCAGGCATGTCTGTGAGCGATTGATTGTGGATTCGATACCTGCATCCGGCCAGGGCATGTATATGTTAAAAAGATTAAAGAGATAGCTTGGAAATGCTCTAGATATGGATGTTGTTCTTTTGCTTATTCAAAATTCCTTTCTAGATATGGTTCAGATGTGACCCAGGCATGGCGACGTTCTGATACTTATTCCAAATTTCTTCTCAGATATAACTTAGAGATGCTCCGGGCACGGAGGCTGTTCTGTTGTTTATTCAGAGATCACCTTTCTAGATATGGTTCAGATGTGACCCAGGCATGGCGACGTTCTGATACTTATTCCAGATTTCTTCTCAGATATAACTTAGAGATGCTCCGGGCACGGAGGCTGTTCTGTTGTTTATTCAGAGATCACCTTTCTAGATATGGTTCAGATGTGACCCAGGCATGGCGACGTTCTGATACTTATTCCAGATTTCTTCTCAGATATAACTTAGAGATGCTCCGGGCACGGAGGCTGTTCTGTTGTTTATTCAGAGATCACCTTTCTATATATGGTTCAGATGTGACCCAGGCATGGCGACGTTCTGATACTTATTCCAGATTTCTTCTCAGATATAACTTAGAGATACTCCGGGCACGGAGGTTGTTCTGTTGTTTATTCAGAGATCACCTTTCTAGATATGGTTCAGATGTGACCCAGGCATGGCGACGTTCTGATACTTATTCCAGATTTCTTCTCAGATATAACTTAGAGATGCTCCGCGCACGGAGGCTGTTCTGTTGTTTACTCAGAGATCACATTTCTAGATATGGTTCAGATGTGACCCAGGCATGGCGACATTCTGATACTTATTCCAGATTTCTTCTCAGATATAACTTAGAGATGCTCCGGGCACGGAGGCTGTTCTGTTGTTTATTCAGAGATCACCTTTCTAGATATGGTTCAGATGTAACCCAGGCATGGCGACGTTCTGATACTTATTCCAGATTTCTTCTCAGATGTAACTTAGAGATTCTCCGGGAACGGAGGCTGTTCTGTTGTTTATTCAGAGATCACCTTTCTAGATATGGTTCAGATGTGACCCAGGCATGGCGACGTTCTGATACTTATTCCAGATTTCTTCTCAGATATAACTCAGAGATGCTCCGGGCACGGAGGCTATTCTGTTGTTTATTCAGAGATCACCTTTCTAGATATGGTTCAGATGTGACCCAGGCATGGCGACGTTCTGATACTTATTCCAGATTTCCTCTCAGAGATAGCTTGGAAATGCTCCAGATATGGATGCTGTTCTTTTGCTTATTCAAGACTCCTTCTAGAGATAGTTCAGATGTGACCCAGGCATGGCGACGTTCTAATACTCATTCAGGATTTCCTTTCAGAGATAGCTTGGAAGTGCTCCAGATATGGATGCTGTTCTTTTGCTTATTCAAGACTCCTTCTAGAGATAGTTCAGATGTGACCCAGGCATGGCGACATTCTGATACTCATTCCAGATTTCCTCTCAGAGATAGCTTGGAAATGCTCCAGATATGGATGTTGTTCTTTTTCTTATTCAAGACTCCTTCTAGAGATAGTTCAGATGTGACCCAGGCATGGCGACGTTCTGATACTCATTCTGGATTTCCTTTCAGAGATAGCTTGGAAGTTCTCCAGATATGGATGTTGTTCTTTTGCTTATTCAAGACTCCTTCTAGAGATAGTTCAGATGTGACCCAGGCATGGCGATGTTATGATACTCATTCCAGATTTCCTTTCAGAGATAGCTTGGAAATGCTCCAGATATGGATGCTGTTCTTTTGCTTATTCAAGACTCCTTCTAGATATAGTTCAGATGTGACCCAGGCATGGCGACGTTCTGATACTCATTCCAGATTTCCTTTCAGAAATAGCTTGGAAATGCTCCAGATATGGATGCTGTTCTTTTGCTTATTCAAGACTCCTTCTAGAGATAGTTCAGATGTGACCCAGGCATGGCGACGTTCTGATACTCATTCCGGATTTCCTTTCAGAGATATCTTGGAAGTGCTCCAGATATGGATGCTGTTCTTTTGCTTATTCAAGACCCCTTCTAGAGATAATTCAGATGTGACCCAGGCATGGCGACGTTCCGATACTTATTCAGATTTCCTTTCAGATATAGCCTAGAGATGCTCCAGATCCGGACACTATTCTATTGCTTATTCAGATTCAAACTTCTAAAGACAACTTAGAGATGCTCCATCCCGGATGTTATTCTATTGTTCAGTCCAGATACGATTCAGATTCGGATGACATTCTGTTACTCATGCAGCATGGATATACCCCAGACACGGCGGTCATTCTACCATTTATTCAGACGTCAGCAATCAAACACAGACTAGATATGCTCCAGACACGGAAGCTATTCTATTTCTTATTCAGATTCACCTATCCACCATCTTTCCAAATGGCATCTATAAGCCCATTCCCGACAAGGTTCTGTCACACTTCCAGATGGCATCTTTAAGCCCATCCTCTTATCCACCATCTCTCCAAATGGCATCTGTAAGCCCATTCTCGCTATCACACTGCTGATACTCTACTATGTGAGTGCAAATTTCTGGGCACTCTAGTGTTCAATCATCTTCCACCCTCAGATCACGAAAGGCACACAAGCCAATCTACATCCTCAGGTCTAAGAAGATTGAATAGGGGAAACTGTTGTACCCCAAAATTTGCCCTCCCACATTCTTCAATGTTTTGCCAAGCATCACCTCAAATGGTTCAAAGTCTACTCAAGGGCTACTCAGTCAACCACTCTCTTAAGGCCAGTCAAATTAGGGTTTTGGTTCTTGCAAGGAAGTTGAGGTTTCCAAGGGCTCAATCAAGTCCCATATGCTCATACACAGTGTCAAGCACCTACATGTCAAGTTTCAAGGCTCACAAGGTCAAGTTGCACAGTCAAAAACCCTAATTGCTTCACAGTCAACTGTAGGGGCAAAATGGTCATTTGGTAGTCAAAAGTCAAATTTTTGGTCAACATCTTATTTTGAAGCCACAATCATCATTTGGTCAAGTCTTGACCATGATTTCACAAGAATGGCTCAAAAATCATCAAGGTGTCAAAAGTTTCTATTTTTGGACAGCTGAAAAGTCAACTGTAACTTGACCAAGGCATAACTTTTTCATGGTTCATTAGAAAAATCCCATCCAATGCTCATCTTGAAGGGGAAGACATTTCCTACAACTCATCTTCACATTCCAAGTCCAAGAAATGCTCTCACAAAAAGTTATCAATTTCAACATTATAGGTCATTTTCAAAAGTCAACAAAAAGGCACTTTAAGTCAAAGACCATAACTTGATATTGGTAAATCAAAATTACATGGGACCAAAGACATTGGTTATAGGACTTCAAGACCTTTCCAAAATGTCCAAGAACATGTTCATAACTTCAAAATTGAGCAAGATATGCATTGGAGAAGTTGGGAAATTTTTGTGAAATGGCCAAAATCATTTATCCTTGAAATTTCATTTTTGACAAAAGGGGCCCACTTTTTCAATTTGAATCAGCTTGACCATGCTTCCCACGTGTCCCACATTTTATTTCAAATTTTAAAATTAATTTTTTTCATTTTTATTTGATTTTATTGGATTTAATTCATTTTAAATCCTTTAAAATCAAATAAAAATCAAGAAGGTTAATTAAGGGGGATATTTGGTCTTGATTAGCTTTGAATCATCATTATACAACATCCCAAATTCGTTTCAAGGCCTAATCAAGCAAGAATTCAAAATCGGCACAAAGATGGAAAGTTTGTTAATAGAGGTTTATGGCAAAATCCTAAGTATGAATGCAAGGCTTCAAGGCCCTTAATTCCAATTGAAATACATTACATAATGCATATGCAAGTGATCAAAAAAAAAGAGAACACAACCTAGAGAACTCTCTAAAACGAAAAAACAAAAAATTCCACAAAAAAAAACCTCATATTCTCTTATACAAAATCCTGTACGGAGGCCACTCGATGGAAACCCCCACTTTTCTTCTTGTTGCACTGTAAATTCACTTTTCACGTGCAATTTCCCATGAACCAACTTTAACAAAAATCTCATCAACCAAAACAGAAACCTTACACAAGCTCATGTTCATACCGTTGACACAAGCTCAAAACTGATGCAACCACAAATCATCATCCTCTTGACAGCACCACAACAACATCATTGAGTCATGATAAAGCAACACAAAATTCTAACATTTTCAATTTCATTTATTCTATTTAATTTTCTTTTTGATTGTTTGAACTTTATCCATAAAATTCTTTGTGAAGATCAGGACTGGAATTTGGCTCTCTAAATCAGAAACAGAAGAACGAGAAGCGTCCAAATCGCAGTTCCGCCGCGCAACCGCAGACTCAACCGCCGCTTCCAGATCTGCTTCTGCCGCGACTTCGTGCTCCCTCCTAAATTGGGTCAACACCCCCATGGTTTGCATCACCTTTCATTTTTCCATTTTTCTTTTCTTCTTTTTATTTTAATTGTTTTTCTTTTGTTTTATTTAATTCACCAAAATTAATCTTAATAATAACACAAAACCAAAAAATCAGAAATCATTAAAAAATAAAAATATGTTTTATTTAATTTTTTTAATTCTTTAAATAGTTTTTGTAAATAAATTCCAATAAAACAATTAGTTTAAATTTAGGTTTTTAACTTTAATGTCTTTTTCTAAAATAATTAAAAAAAACATAAAAATTAGGTTATTAGTATCTTTATTCTTTTCTCAATAAATAACTTTTTCTCCTTATTATTATTATTAATTAATTTTGTAAATAAATATGGCATTTAATTAATTAGGGTAAATTAAGTTAAAACTTAAACATTTTTTTTAATTAAAAACAAATTTAGAACTAGGCTTTTATTTTAATTTTTAATTCCAATTAATTCTCTTTAATTTCATAAATCCAAAAACATAAAAAAAAAAAAAAGTTCCTTTTTCTCATTTAATAATTAAATCAATTTTCAATTCCAATTTAATTTCTTTAAAGGGTCCAACGCCCTCGCACCTTCGATTATAATTTCTTTTCGCACGTTTGCTTCTACTTTTTTTCATTTTAAATTTATGTAATTGCCCCAAAGCTTTGTAATAGTAATTAGGACATTTACTTTCCGCACTTTTATTTCAAAATCGGGTCTTTGTTAATTTGGCGATGTAGACCCGCGCCTTGTAATAGCGTAGGACCTTTATTTTTCCGCATTTTAATTTCTGCACCCTTTAAACTGTTAATCACATGAAAGAATGTATGCTCAAATAAAAATCAAAGCGTAGATCACCAAATGCATGACAAGACAAATAATAACTGAAAATGACACACAATTCACACACCACTCTTAGGGTACGCCTCACTGTTGCCTTGCCCCTCGAAACGTGGTCGTCGAGTATAGGACGTTTTAGTAAGTCCTTATGTCCGTGAACATGGCATAAGGGTAGCTTCTAAGGTGTCCTACTGTTACTCTGGTGATCACACTGTTGCCTTGCCCCTCGAAACGTGGTCGTCGAGTAGAGGACGTTTTAGTAAGTCCTCATGTCCATGAACATGGCATGGGGGTAGCTTCTAAGGTGTCTTCCTATTGTTCTGGTGACCACACTGTCCCTAATCCTCGAATTGACCCGAACACCTCCAACGGTGGTGCTACCTACCTCTCAATGGTGGGATGGCACTACCTTAAGGACATTTACACAGACTAATTCCTTAGGGCAGGTAGATGACTCGTAGATACTTGCTCTAAATTCAAAACAAATAAAAAAAAACTTCTTTTCACACCGACACTTTGCAAAAAGCTTTCAAAAACAACTTTTCAAACACTCTTGAGGACTGATACAAGAGTCGAACTGAAATTTTAAACGGAACTTTTTCAAACCCACTCACCTTGAAAAGCAAACAAACCTTTTGAAAACACAAATGAGCAAGTATCTAAGAGCCCATGGATAACCATGGATAGAAAGGGTGCTAACACCTTCCCTTTCTATAAATCTACCTCCCGAACCGAGAGCAATCTCAATAAGGAATTTTTCTGTGCTTTTGTCCTTTCCATATTGGAGAAAATAAAAGACGGTGGCGACTCTTGCTTCCGCAAAATTTCGCGAACCAGCATTAAACAGTCAGTTCCAGATCCACCAATCACATTTAGGTTTAGTGTTTAGTGTTTAGGATTCAGGGTCAAGGGTATAGGGTTTAGGGTTAGGGTTTAGGGTTTAAGGGTTTAATATTTAGGGTTTAGTATTTAATGTTTAGGGTTAATGGTTTAGGGATTAGGGTTTAAGATTTAAGGTTAATGGTTTAGGGATTAGGGTTTAAGATTTAGGGTTTCGTATTTGGGTTTTAGGGTTTAGTTTTTAGGGTCTAGGGTTTAGCCTTTAGGGTCTAGGGTGTAGGGGTTATGGTTTATGGTTTAGGGTTAAAGGGTTTAAGGTTTAGGGTTAAGGTTTAAGGTTTAGGGTTAGGGTTTAGGTTTATGGGTTTAGGGTTTAGGGGTTTAGGGTTAGGATTTAGGGTTTAGGGTTAAAGGGTTTAAGGTTTAGGGTTAGGGTTTAGGGTTTAGGGTTTAGGGTTTAGGTTTAGGGTTTATGGTTTAAGGTTTAGGGTTTTGGTTTAGGGTTTAGGGTTAGGATTTAGGGTTTAGAGTTTAGGATTTAGGGTTTAGGGTTAGGATTTATGGTTAGGGTTTAGAGTTTAGGGTTTAGGCTTAGGGTTTATGGTTTAAGGTTTAGGGTTTGGGGTTTAGGATTTAGGGTTAGGGTTTAAGGTTTAGGGTTAGGTTTAGGGTTTAGGATTTAGGTTTAGGGTTTAGGGTTTATAGGTTAGGGTTAGGGTTTAGGGTTTAGAGTTTAGGGTTTAGGTTTTAGGATTTACATTCTAGGGTTTAGGGGTTAGGGTTTATGGTTAAAGCGTTTAAGGTTTAGGGTTTGGATTTATGGTTCAGGGCTAAGGGTTTAGTGTTAATGGTTTAAGTTTTAGGGTTTAAGTTTTAAGCGTTTTAGGGTTTTTGGGGTTTAGGGTTTTAGGGTTTTAAGCTTTAGGATTTATGGTTTAGGGTTTAGAGTTTATGGTTTAGGGTTTAGGGTTTAGGTTTAGGGTTTAGAGTATAGGGTATAGGGTATAGGGTTTAGGATTTTAGGGTTTATAGTTTTAGGTTTTAGGGTTTAGGGTTTAAGGTTTTAGGGTTTAAGGTTTAGGGTTAGGGTTTATGTTTAGGGTATATGGTTTAGGGTATAGGGTTTAGGGTTTAGGGGTTTAGTGTTTAGGGTTTAGGGTTTAGGGTTAGGATTTAGGGTTTAGGGTTTAGGATTTAGGGTTTAGGGTTACGATTTAGGGTAGGGTTTAGGGTTTAGAGTTTATGGTTTAGGCTTAGGGTCTAGGGTTCAAGGTTTAGGGTTTAGGGTTTATGGTTTAGGGTTAGGGTTTAGGGTTTATGGTTTAGGGTTTAGGGTTTAGGGTTTAGGGTTTAAGATTTAGGGTCTAGAGTTTAGGGGTTAAGGTTTAGGGTTCACGCTTGATGGTCTAAGATTTAGGGTTTACGGTTTAGGGTTTAAGGTTTGGGGTTTAGGGTTTAGGTTTAGGGTTGAGGGTTAGGGTATAGGGATTTAGGTTTAGGGTTTAGGGTTTAGGGTTTAGGGTTTAGGGTTTATGATTTAGGGTTTAAGATTTAGGGTTTAGTATTTGGGGTTTAGGGTTTAGGGTTTAAGATTTAGAGTTTAGGGTTTAGGGGTTATAGTTTATGGTTTAGGGGTAAAGGGTTTAAGGTTTAGGGTTTGGGGTTTATGGTTTAGGGTTTAGGGTTAATGGTTTAAGGTTTAGGGTTTTAGCGTTTTAGGGTTTTGGGGTTCATGGTTTAGGGTTTTAAGATTTTAGGGTTTAGGATTTATGGTTTAGGGTTTAGAGTTTATTGTTTAGGGTTTAGGATTAGGGTTTAGGGTATTGTGTTTAGGGTTTAGGTTTATGGTTTAGGGTTTAGGATTTAGGGTGTATGATTTAGGGTTTAGGATTAGGGTTTAGGGTTTAGGGTTAGGATTTAGGGTTTAGAATTTAGGGTTTAGGCTTAGGGTTTAGGGTTTATGGGTAGGGTTTAGGGTTTAGGGTTTAGGTTTAGTGATTAAGGTTTAAGGTTAAGGGTTTAGTGTTTAGGTTTAAGTTTAGGGTTTAGGGTTTAGGGTTATGGTTAAGGGTTTACGGTTTAAGGTCTAGGACTTATGGTTTAGGGTTTAGGATTTAGGATTTAAGGTTATGGTTAAGGTTTAGAGTTTAGGGTTTAGGGTTTAGTGTTTAGGGTTTAGGATTTAGGGTTAGGATTTAGGGTTAGGGTTAGGGTTTAGGGTTAAGGTTTAGTATTTACGGTTTATGGTTTAAGGTTTATGGTTAGGGTTTAGGGTTTGGGGTTGGGGTTAGGGGTTTAGGATTTAGGGTTATGGTTTAGGATTTAGGATTTAGGGTTTGGGGTTTAGGGTTAAAGGTTTAGGTTTAGGGTTTAGGGTTAACGGTTTAGGGTTAACGGTTTAGGGTTTAGGGTTTAGGATTTGGGGTTTAGGGTTTAAGTTTAGGGTTCAGGGTTGAGGGTTAGGGTATAAGGTTTTAGGTTTAGGGTTTATGGATTATGGTTTAGGGTTTAAGATTTAGGGTTTAGTATTTGAGGTTTAGGGTTTAGGGTTTAGGGTCTAGGGTTTAAGATTTAGAGTTTAGGGTTTAGGGGTTACGGTTTATGGTTTAGGGTTAAAGGGTTTAAGGTTTAGGGTTTGAGGTTTATGGTTTAGGGTTTAGGGTTAATGGTTTAAGGTTTAGAGTTTAGGGTTTTACCGTTTTAGGGTTTAGGGTTTTAGGGTTTTAGGCTTTAGGATTTATGGTTAAGGTTTAGAGTTTATGGTTTAAGGTTTAGGGTTTAGGGTTTATGGTATAGGGTTTAGGGTTTAGGGTATAAGGTTTAGGGTTTTAGGGTTATATGATTTTAAGTTTTAGGGTTTAGGGTTTAGAGTGTTGGGTTTAAGGTTAAAGGGTTTAAGGTTTAGGGTTTATGTTTAGGGTTTATGGTTTTGGGTATAGGGTTTTGGGGTTTAAGGTTAGGGTTAGGGTTTAGGGTTAGGATTTAGGGTTTAGGATTTAGGGTATAGGGTTTAGGGTTACGATTTGGGGTAGGGTTTAGGGTTTAGAGTTTAGGGTTTAGGCTTAGGGGTAAGGGTTTAGGGTTTAGGGTTTGGGGTTTAGGGTTAGGGTTTAATGTTTCGTTTTTAGGGTTTAGGTTTAGGGTTTAGGGTTAGGGTTTAATGTTTAGGGTTTAAGTTTAGGGTTTAGGGTTAGGGTTTAGGGTTTAGGTTTAGGGTTTATGGTATAGGGTTTAGGTTTAGGATTTAGGGTGTATGGTTTAGGGTTTATGGTTTAGGGTTTAGGGTTTAGGGTTTAGGGTTTAGGGTTTAGGGTTTGGGGTTATGGTTTAGGATTTAGGGTTTAGGGTTTAGGGTTAAAGGTTTAGGTTTAGTTTTTAGGGTTTAGGGTCAAGGGTCTAGGGTTTAAGGTTAGGGTTTAGGGTTTAAGGGTTTAATATTTAGGGTTTAGTATTTAAGGTTTAAGGTTGATGGTTTAGGGATTAGGGTTTAAGATTTAGGGTTTAGTATTTGGGGTTTAGGGTTTAGGGTCCAGGGTTTAGGATTTAGGGTCTAGGGGTTAAGGTTTATGGTTTAGGGTTAAAGGGTTTAAAGTTTAGGGTTATGGTTTAGGGTTTAGGGTTAAGGTTTAGGTTTAGGTTTAGGGTTAGAGGTTAGGGTATAGGTTTAGGGTTTAGGGTTAGGGTTAGGGTTATGGTTATGGTTATGGTTATGGTTTAGGGTTTATGGTTTATGGTTAGGGTTTAGGGTTTAGGTTTAGGGTTTAGGGTTAGGGTTTAGGATTTAAGGTTTAGCGTTAAGGGTTTAGGATTTAAGGTTTAGGGTATAGGGTTTAGGGTATAGGGTTAGGGTTTAGGGTTTAGGATTTAGGGTTTAGGGTTAAGGGTTTATGGTTTAGGGGTTAGGGGTTAGGGTTTCGGATTTAGGGTTTAGAGTTTAGGGTTTAAGGTTTAGGGTTTAAGGTTAAGGGTCTAAGATTTAGGGTCTAGAGTTTAGGGGTTAAGGTTTAGGGTTCACGGTTGATGGTCTAGGATTTAGGGTTAACAGTTTAGGGTTTAGGGTTTAGGTTTAGGGTTGAGGGTTAAGGTATAGGGATTTAGGGTTTAGGGTTTATGGTTTATGGTTTAAGATTTAGGGTTTAGTTTTTGGGGTTTAGGGTTTTGGGTTTTGGGTTTTGGGTCTAGGGTTTAAGATTTAGAGTTTAGGGTTTAGGGTTTACAATTTATGGTTTAGGGTTAAAGGGTTTAAGGTTTATGGTTTGGGGTTTTTGGTTTAGGGTTTAGGGTTAATGGTTTAAGGTTTAGGGTTTTAGCATTTTAGGGTTTGGGGGTTCATGGTTTAGGGTTTTAGGATTTTAGGGTTTAGGATTTATGGTTTAGGGTTTAGAGTTTTTTGTTTAGGGTTTAGGGTTTAGGATTAGGGTTTAGGGTTAGGATTTAGGGTTTAGAATTTAGGGTTTAGGCTTAGGGTTTAGGGTTTAATGTTAAGGATTTGGGGTTTAGGGTTTAGGGTTTAGGTTTAGGGTTTAAGGTTTAAGGTTTATCTTTAGGGTTTAGGGTTTAGGTTTAGGGTTTAGGATTTATGTTTAGGGTTTAGGGTTTAGGGTTAGGGTTTAAGGTTAGGGTTTAGGGTTTAGAGTTTAGGGTATAGGGTATAGGTTTAGGGTTTAGGATTTAGGGTGTACGCTTTAGGGTTTAGGATTAGGGTTTAGGGTATAGTGTTTAGGGTTTAGGTTTATGGTTTAGGGTTTAGGATTTAGGGTGTATGATTTAGGGTTTAGGATTAGGGTTTAGGGTTTAAGGTTAGGATTTAGGGTTTAGAATTTAGGGTTTAGGCTTAGGGTTTAGGGTTTAAGGGTAGGGTTTAGGGTTTAGGGTTTAGGGTTTAGGTTTAGGGATTAAGGTTTAAGGTTAAGGGTTTAGGGTTTAGGTTTAAGTTTAGGGTTTAGGGTTTAGGGTTATGGTTAAGGGTTTACGGTTTAAGGTCTAGGACTTATGGTTTAGGGTTTAGGATTTAGGATTTAAGGTTAGGGTTAAGGTTTAGAGTTTAGGGTTTAGGGTTTGGTGTTTAGGGTTTAGGATTTAGGGTTAGGATTTAGGGTTAGGGTTTAGGGTTAGGGTTTAGTATTTAGGGTTTATGGTTTAAGGTTTATGGTTAGGGTTTAGGGTTAGGGGTTGGGGTTAGGGGTTTAGGATTTAGGGTTATGGTTTAGTAATTAGGATTTAGGGTTTGGGGTTTAGGGTTTAGGGTTAAAGGTTTAGGTTTAGGGTTTAGGGTTAACGGTTTAGGGTTTAGGGTTAACGGTTTAGGGTTTAGGGTTTGGGGTTTAGGGTTTAGGGTTTAAGTTTAGGGTTGAGGGTTAGGGTATAAGGTTTTAGGTTTAGGGTTTAGGGATTATGGTTTAGGGTTTAAGATTTAGGGTTTAGTATTTGGGGTTTAGGGTTTAGGGTATAGAGTTTAGGGTATAAGGTTTAGGGTTTTAGGGTTATAAGATTTTAGGTTTTAGGGTTTAGGGTTTAGAGTTTAGGGTTTAAGGTTAAAGGGTTTAAGGTTTAGGGTTTATGTTTAGGGTTTATGGTTTTGGGTATAGGGTTTTGGGGTTTAAGGTTAGGGTTAGGGTTTAGGGTTAGGATTTAGGGTTTAGGGTTTAGGATTTAGGGTATAGGGTTTAGGGTTATGATTCGGGGTAGGGTTTAGGGTTTAGAGTTTAGGGTTTAGGCTTAGGGGTAAGGGTTTAGGGTTTAGGGTTTGGGGTTTATGGTTAGGGTTTAATGTTTCGTGTTTAGGGTTTAGGTTTAGGGTTTAGGGTTAGGGTTTTGGGTTAGGGTTTAATGTTTAGGGTTTAAGTTTAGGGTTTAAGGTTAGGGTTTAGGGTTTAGGTTTAGGGTTTATGGTATAAGGTTTAGGTTTAGGATTTAGGGTGTATGGTTTAGGGTTTATGGTTTAGGGTTTAGGGTTTAGGGTTTGGGGTTATGGTTTAGGATTTAGGGTTTAGGGTTTAGGGTTTAGGGTTAAAGGTTTAGGTTTAGTGTTTAGGGTTTAGGGTCAAGGGTCTAGGGTTTAAGGTTAGGGTTTAGGGTTTAAGGGTTTAATATTTAGGGTTTAGTATTTAAGGTTTAGGGTTGATGGTTTAGGGATTAGGGTTTAAGATTTAGGGTTTAGTATTTGGGGTTTAGGGTTTAGGGTCCAGGGTTTAGGATTTAGGGTCTAGGGTTTAGGGGTTAAGGTTTATGGTTTAGGGTTAAAGGGTTTAAAGCTTAGGGTTATGGTTTAGGGTTTAGGGTTAAGGTTTAGGTTTAGGTTTAGGGTTAGAGGTTAGGGTATAGGTTTAGGGTTTAGGGTTAGGGTTAGGGTTATGGTTATGGTTATCGTTATGGTTATGGTTTAGGGTTTAGGGTTTATGGTTTATGGTTTATGGTTAGGGTTTATGGTTTAGGTTTAGGGTTTAGGGTTAGGGTTTAGGATTTAAGGTTTAGCGTTAAGGGTTTAGGATTTAAGGTTTAGGGTTTAGGGTTTAGGGTTTAGGGTATAGGGTATAGGGTATAGGGTTAGGGTTTAGGGTTTAGGATTTAGGGTTTAGGGTTAAGGGTTTATGGTTTAGGGTTTAGGGGTTAGGGTTTCGGATTTAGGGTTTAGAGTTTAGGGTTTAAGGTTTAGGGTTTAAGGTTAAGGGTTTAAGATTTAGGGTCTAGAGTTTAGGGGTTAAGGTTTAGGGTTCACAGTTGATGGTCTAGGATTTAGGGTTAACAGTTTAGGGTTTAGGGTTTAGGCTTAGGGTTGAGGGTTAAGGTATAGGGATTTAAGTTTAGGGTTTAGGGTTTAGGGTTTATGGTTTATGGTTTAAGATTTAGGGTTTAGTATTTGGGGTTTAGGGTTTTGGGTTTTGGGTTTTGGGTCTAGGGTTTAAGATTTAGAGTTTAGGGTTTAGGGTTTACAATTTATGGTTTAAGGTTAAAGGGTTTAAGGTTTATGGTTTGGGGTTTTTGGTTTAGGGTTTAGGGTTAATGGTTTAAGGTTTAGGGTTTTAGCGTTTTAGGGTTTAGGGGTTCATGGTTTAGGGTTTTAGGATTTTAGGGTTTAGGATTTATGGTTTAGGGTTTAGAGTTTATTGTTTAGGGTTTAGGGTTTAGGGTATAGAGTTTAGGGTATAGGGTTTAGGATTTTAGGGTTATATAATTTTAGGTTTTAGGGTTTAGGGTTTAGAGTTTAGGGTTTAAGGTTAAAGGGTTTAAGGTTTAGGGTTAGGGTTTATGTTTAGGGTTTATGGGTTTGGGTATAGAATTTAGGGTTTAGGGGTTTAGGGTTTAGGGTTAGGGTTTAGGGTTAGGATTTAGGGTTTAGGAATTAGGGTATATGGTTTAGGGTTACGATTTAGGGTAGGATTTAGGGTTTAGAGTTTAGGGTATAGGCTTAGGGTTTAGGGTTTAAGGTTTAGGGTTTGGGGTTTATGGTTTAGGTTTAGGGTTTAATGTTTAAGGTTTAAGGGTTAGGGTTTAAGGTTTAGAGTTAAGGTTTAATGTTTAAGTTTAGGGTTTAGGGTTTAGGTTTAGGGTTTAGGATTTATGGTTTAGGGTATATGGTTTAGGTTTAGGGTGTATGGTTTAGGGTTCATGGTTTAGGGTTTAGGGTTAGGGTTAGAGTTTAGGGTTTAAGGTTTAGGGTTTAGAATTTAGGATTTAGGGTTTAGGGTTTAGGTTTATGATTTAGGGTTTAGGGTTTAGGTTTAGGGTTTAGGATTTAGGGGTAGGATTTAGGGTTTAGGGTTTAGGATTTAGGGTTTATGGTTGGGATTTATGATTAGGGTTTAGGGTTTGGGGTTGGGGGTGTAGGATTTAGGGTTAGGGTTTAGGATTTAGTGTTTTTATGGTTTGGGGGTTTAGGGTTAAAGGTTTAGGTTTAGTGGTTAGGGTTCATGGTTCAGGGTCAAGGGTTTAGGGTTAGGGTTTAGGGTTTAAGGGTTTAATATTTAGGGTTTAGTATTTAAGGTTTAAGGTTAATGGTTTAGGGATTAGGGTTTAAGATTTAGGGTTAGTGGTTTAGGGATTAGGGTTTAAGATTTAGGGTTTAGTATTTGGGTTTTAGGGTTTAGTTTTTAGGGTCTAGGGTTTAACCTTTAGGCTATAGGGTGTAGGCGTTAGGGTTTATGGTTTAGGGTTAAAGGGTTTAAGGTTTAGGGTTTAAGGTTTAGGGTTTAGGGTTAGGGGTTAGGTTTAGGGGTTTAGGGTTTAGGGGTTTAGGGTTAGGATTTAGGGTTCAGGGTTAAAGGGTTTAAGGTTTAGGGTTAAGGTTTAGGGTTTAGGGTTAGGGTTTAGGTTTAGGGTTTTATGGTTTAGGGTTTAGGGGTTTAGGGTTTAGGTTTAGGGTTAGGATTTAGGGTTTAGAGTTTAGGATTTAGGGTTTAGGGTTAGGATTTATGGTTAGGGTTTAGGGTTTAGAGTTTAGGGTTTAGGCTTAGGGTTTATGGTTTAAGGTTTAGGGTTTGGGGTTTAGGATTTAGGGTTTAGGGTTAGGGTTTAAGGTTTAGGGTTTAGGTTTAGAGTTTAGGATTTAGGTTTAGGGTTTTTGGTTTATAGGTTAGGGTTAGGGTTTAGGGTTTAGAGTTTAGGGTTTAGGTTTTAGGATTTACATTCTAGGGTTTAGGGGTTAGGGTTTATGGTTAAAGGGTTTAAGGTTTAGGGTTTGGGGTTTATGGTTTAGGGCTAAGGGTTTAGGGTTAATAGTTTAAGGTTTAGGTTTTAAGCGTTTAAGGGTTTAGGCGGTTAGGGTTTTTGGGGTTTAGGGTTTTAGGGTTTTAAGCTTTAGGATTTATGGTTTAGGGTTTAGAGTTTATGGTTTAGGTTTTAGGGTTTAGGTTTAGGGTTTAGAGTATAGGGTTTAGGGTATGAGGTATAGGGTATAGGGTTTAGGATTTTAGGGTTTATGGTTTTAGGGTTTAGGGTTTAGGTTAGGATTTAGGGTTTAGGGTTAGGGTTTAGGATTTAAGGTTTAGCGTTAAGGGTTTAGGATTTAAGGTTTAAGGTTTAGGGTTTAGGGTTTAGGGTTTAGGGTATAGGGTTTAGGGTTAAGGGTTTATGGTTTATGGTTTAGGGGTTATGGTTTAGGATTTAGGGTTTAGAGTTTAGGGTTTAAGGTTTAGGGTTTAAGGTTTAGGGTTTAAGATTTATGGTCTAGAGTTTAGGGGTTAAGGTTTAGGGTTCACGCTTGATGGTCTAGGATTTAGGGTTAACGGTTTAGGGTTTAAGGTTTGGGGTTTAGGGTTTAGGTTTAGGGTTGAGGGTTAGGGTATAGGGATTTAGGTTTAGGGTTTATGGTTTAGGGTTTATGGTTTAGGGTTTAAGATTTAGCGTTTAGTATTTGGGGTTTAGGGTTTAAGGTTTTGGGTTTAGGGTTTAAGATTTAGCGTTTAGGGTTTAGGGGTTATAGTTTATGGTTTAGGGGTAAAGGGTTTAAGGTTTAGGGTTTGGGGTTTATGGTTTAGGGTTTAGGGTTAATGGTTTAAGGTTTAGGGTTTAGGGTTTTAGCGTTTTAGGGTTTTGGGGTTCATGGTTTAGGGTTTTAGGATTTTAGGGTTTAGGATTTATGGTTTAGGGTTTAGAGTTTATTGTTTAGGGTTTACGGTTTAGGGTATAGAGTTTAGGGTATATGTTTAGGATTTTAGGGTTTAGGGGTGTAGGATTTAGGGTTTATGGTTTAGGATTTAGTGTTTTTATGGTTTGGGGGTTTATGGTTAAAGGTTTAGGTTTAGTGTTTAGTGTTTAGGGTACAGGGTCAAGGGTCTAGGGTTTAGGGTTAGGGTTTAGGGTTTAAGGGTTTAATATTTAGGGTTTAGTATTTAATGTTTAGGGTTAATGGTTTAGGGATTAGGGTTTAAGATTTAAGGTTAATGGTTTAGGGATTAGGGTTTAAGATTTAGGGTTTCGAATTTGGGTTTTAGGGTTTAGTTTTTAGGGTCTAGGGTTTAGCCTTTAGGGTCTAGGGTGTAGGGGTTATGGTTTATGGTTTAGGGTTTAAGGGTTTAAGGTTTACGGTTAAGGTTTAAGGTTTAGGGTTAGGGTTTAGGTTTATGGGTTTAGGGTTTAGGGGTTTAGGGTTTAGGGTTAGGATTTAGGGTTTAGGGTTTAGGGTTAAAGGGTTAAAGGTTTAGGGTTTAGGGTTTAGGGTTTAGGGTTTAGGTTTAGGGTTTATGGTTTAGGGTTTAGGGTTTTGGTTTAGGGTTTAGGGTTAGGATTTAGGGTTTAGAGTTTAGGATTTAGGGTTTAGGGTTAGGATTTATGGTTAGGGTTTAGAGTTTAGGGTTTAGGCTTAGGGTTTATGGTTTAAGGTTTAGGGTTTGGGGTTTAGGATTTAGGGTTTAGGGTTTAAGGTTTAGGGTTAGGTTTAGGGTTTAGGATTTAGGTTTAGGGTTTAGGGTTTATAGGTTAGGGTTAGGGTTTAGGGTTTAAGGTTTAGAGTTTAGAGTTTAGGTTTTAGGATTTACATTCTAGGGTTTAGGGGTTAGGGTTTATGGTTAAAGGGTTTAAGGTTTAGGGTTTGGGATTTATGGTTCAGGGCTAAGGGTTTAGTGTTAATGGTTTAAGGTTTAGGGTTTAAGTTTTAAGCGTTTTAGGGTTTTTGGGGTTTAGGGTTTTAGGGTTTTAAGCTTTAGGATTTATGGTTTAGGGTTTAGAGTTTATGGTTTAGGGTTTAGGGTTTAGGTTTAGGGTTTAGAGTATAGGGTATAGGGTTTAGGATTTTAGGGTTTATAGTTTTAGGTTTTAGGGTTTAGGGTTTAAGGTTTTAGGTTTTAAGGTTTAGGGTTAGGGTTTATGTTTAGGGTATATGGTTTAGGGTATAGGGTTTAGGGTTTAGGGGTTTAGTGTTTAGGGTTTAGGGTTTAGGGTTAGGATTTAGGGTTTAGGGTTTTGGATTTAGGGTTTAGGGCTACGATTTAGGGTAGGGTTTAGGGTTTAGAGTTTATGGTTTAGGCTTAGGGTCTAGGGTTCAAGGTTTAGGGTTTGGGGTTTATGGTTTAGGGTTAGGGTTTAGGGTTTATGGATTAGGGTTTAGGGTTTAGGGTTTAGGGTTTAGGGTTTAGGGTTTAAGATTTAGGGTCTAGAGTTTAGGGGTTAAGGTTCAGGGTTCACGCTTGATGGTCTAGGATTTAGGGTTAACGGTTTAGGGTTTAAGGTTTGGGGTTTAGGGTTTAGGTTTAGGGTTGAGGGTTAGGGTATAGGGATTTAGGTTTAGGGTTTATGGTTTAGGGTTTATGATTTAGGGTTTAAGATTTAGGGTTTAGTATTTGGGGTTTAGGGTTTAGGGTTTAGGGTCTAGGGTTTAAGATTTAGAGTTTAGGGTTTTGGGTTATAGTTTATGGTTTAGGGGTAAAGGGTTTAAGGTTTAGGGTTTGGGGTTTATGGTTTAGGGTTTAGGGTTAATGGTTTAAGGTTTAGGGTTTTAGCGTTTTAGGGTTTTGGGGTTCATGGTTTAGGGTTTTAGGATTTTAGGGTTTAGGATTTATGGTTTAGGGTTTAGAGTTTATTGTTTAGGGTTTAGGATTAGGGTTTAGGGTATAGTGTTTAGGGTTTAGGTTTATGGTTTAGGGTTTAGGATTTAGGGTGTATGATTTAGGGTTTAGGATTAGGGTTTAGGGTTTAGGGTTAGGATTTAGGGTTTAGAATTTAGGGTTTAGGCTTAGGGTTTAGGGTTTAAGGGTAGGGTTTAGGGTTTAGGTTTAGGGATTAAGGTTTAAGGTTAAGGGTTTAGGGTTTAGGTTTAAGTTTAGGGTTTAGGGTTTAGGGTTATGGTTACGGGTTTACGGTTTAAGGTCTAGGACTTATGGTTTAGGGTTTAGGATTTAGGATTTAAGGTTAGGGTTAAGGTTTAGAGTTTAGGGTTTAGGGTTTAGTGTTTAGGGTTTAGGATTTAGGGTTAGGATTTAGGGTTAGGGTTAGGGTTTAGGGTTAAGGTTTAGGGTTTATGGTTTAGGATTTTCGATTTACGGGTTTGGGGTTTAGGGTTAAAGGTTTAGGTTTAGGGTTAACGGTTTAGGGTTTATGGTTAACGGTTTAGGGTTTAGGGTTTAGGATTTGGGGTTTAGGGTTTAAGTTTAGGGTTGAGGGTTGAGGGTATAAGGTTTTAGGTTTAGGGTTTAGGGATTATGGTTTAGGGTTTAAGATTTAGGGTTTAGTATTTGAGGTTTAGGGTTTAGGGTTTAGGGTCTAGGGTTTAAGATTTAGAGTTTAGGGTTTAGGGGTTACGATTTATGGTTTAGGGTTAAAGGGTTTAAGATTTAGGGTTTGGGGTTTATGGTTTTGGGTTTAGGGTTAATGGTTTAAGGTTTAGAGTTTAGGGTTTTAGCGTTTTAGGGTTTAGGGTTTTAGGGTTTTAGGCTTTAGGATTTATGGTTAAGGTTTAGAGTTTATGGTTTAAGGTTTAGGGTTTAGGGTTTATGGTATAGGGTTTAGGGTTTAGGGTATAAGGTTTAGGGTTTTAGGGTTATATGATTTTAGGTTTTAGGGTTTAGGGTTTAGAGTTTTGGGTTTAAGGTTAAAGGGTTTAAGGTTTAGGGTTTATGTTTAGGGTTTATGGTTTTGGGTATAGGGTTTTGGGGTTTAAGGTTAGGGTTAGGGTTTAGGGTTAGGATTTAGGGTTTAGGATTTAGGGTATAGGGTTTAGGGTTACAATTTGGGGTAGGGTTTAGGGTTTAGAGTTTAGGGTTTAGGCTTAGGGGTAAGGGTTTAGGGTTTATGGTTTGGGGTTTATGGTTAGGGTTTAATGTTTCGTTTTTAGGGTTTAGGTTTAGGGTTTAGGGTTAGGGTTTAGGGTTAGGATTTAATGTTTAGGGTTTAAGTTTAGGGTTTAGGGTTAGGGTTTAGGGTTTAGGTTTAGGGTTTATGGTATAGGGTTTAGGTTTAGGATTTAGGGTGTATGGTTTAGGGTTTATGGTTTAGGGTTTTGGGTTTAGGGTTTGGGGTTATGGTTTAGGATTTAGGGTTTAGGGTTTAGGATTTAGGGTTTAGGTTTAGTGTTTAGGGTTTAGGGTCAAGGGTCTAGGGTTTAAGGTTAGGGTTTAGGGTTTAAGGGTTTAATATTTAGGGTTTAGTATTTAAGGTTTAGGGTTGATGGTTTAGGGATTAGGGTTTAAGATTTAGGGTTTAGTATTTGGGGTTTAGGGTTTAGGGTCCAGGGTTTAGGATTTAGGGTCTAGGGTTTATGGGTTAAGGTTTATGGTTTAGGGTTAAATGGTTTAAAGTTTAGGGTTATGGTTTAGGGTTTAGGGTTAAGGTTTAGGTTTATGTTTAGGGTTAGAGGTTAGGGTATAGGTTTAGGGTTTAGGGTTAGGGTTATGGTTATGGTTATGGTTTAGGGTTTATGGTTTATGGTTAGGGTTTAGGGTTTAGGTTTAGGGTTTAGGGTTAGGGTTTAGGATTTAAGGTTTAGCGTTAAGGGTTTAGGATTTAAGGTTTAGGGTTTAGGGTTTAGGGTATAGGTTATAGGGTTAGGGTTTAGGGTTTAGGATTTAGGGTTTAGGGTTAAGGGTTTATGGTTTTGGGTTTAGGGGTTAGGGTTTCGTATTTAGGGTTTAGAGTTTAGGGTTTAAGGTTTAGGGTTTAAGGTTAAGGGTCTAAGATTTAGGGTCTAGAGTTTAGGGGTTAAGGTTTAGGGTTCACGGTTGATGGTCTAGGATTTAGGGTTAACAGTTTAGGGTTTAGGGTTTAGGTTTAGGGTTGAGGGTTAAGGTATAGGGATTTAGGTTTAGGGCTTAGGGTTTAGGGTTTATGGTTTATGGTTTAAGATTTAGGGTTTAGTTTTTGGGGTTTAGGGTTTTGGGTCTAGGGTTTAAGATTTAGAGTTTAGGGTTTAGGGTTTACAATTTATGGTTTAGGGTTAAAGGGTTTAAGGGTTATGGTTTGGGGTTTTTGGTTTAGGGTTTAGGGTTAATGGTTTAAGGTTTAGGGTTTTAGCGTTTTAGGGTTTGGGGGTTCATGGTTTAGGGTTTTAGGATTTTAGGGTTTAGGATTTAGGGTTTAGAGTTTATTGTTTAGGGTTTAGGGTTTAGGGTATAAAGTTTAGGGTATAGGGTTTAAGATTTTAGGGTTATATAATTTTAGGTTTTAGGGTTTAGGGTTTAGAGTTTAGGGTTTAAGGTTAAAGGGTTTAAGGTTTAGGGTTAGGGTTTATGTTTAGGGTTTATGGGTTTGGGTATAGAATTTAGGGTTTAGGGTTTAGGGTTAGGATTTAGGGTTAGGATTTAGAGTTTAGGAATTAGGGTATATGGTTTAGGGTTACGATTTAGGGTAGGGTTTATGGTTTAGAGTTTAGGGTATAGGCTTAGGGTTTAGGGTTTAAGGTTTAGGGTTTGGGGTTTATGGTTTAGGTTTAGGGTTTAATGTTTAAGGTTTAAGGGTTAGGGTTAGGGTTTAAGGTTTAGGGTTAAGGTTTAATGTTTAGGTTTAGGGTTTTGGGTTTAGGTTTAGGGTTTAGCATTTATGGTTTAGGGTATATGGTTTAGGTTTAGGGTGTATGGTTTAGGGTTTATGGTTTAGGGTTTAGGGTTAGGGTTTAGGGTTTAGGGTTTAGGGTTTAGAATTTAGGATTTAGGGTTTAGGGTTTAGGTTTATGGTTTAGGGTTTAGGGTTTAGGTTTATGGTTTAGGGTTTAGGGTTTAGGGGTAGGATTTAGGGTTTAGGGTTTAGGATTTAGCGTTTATGGTTAGGATTTATGGTTAGGGTTTAGGGTTTGGGGTTGGGGGTGTATGATTTAGGGTTAGGGTTTAGGATTTAGTGTTTTTATGGTTTGGGGGTTTAGGGTTAAAGGTTTAGGTTTAGTGGTTAGGGTTCAGGGTCAAGGGTTTAGGGTTAGGGTTTAGGGTTTAAGGGTTTAATATTTAGGGTTTAGTATTTAAGGTTTAAGGTTAATGGTTTAGGGATTAGGGTTTAAGATTTAGGGTTAGATGTTTAGGGATTAGGGTTTAAGATTTAGGGTTTAGTATTTGGGTTTTAAGGTTTAGTTTTTAGGGTCTAGGGTTTAACCTTTAGGGTATAGGGTGTAGGCGTTATGGTTTATGGTTAAAGGGTTTAAGGTTTAGGGTTTAAGGTTTAGGGTTTTAGGGTTTAGGGGTTTAGGGTTAGGATTTAGGGTTCAGGGTTAAAGGGTTTAAGGTTTAGGGTTTAGGGTTAGGGTTTAGGTTTAGGGTTTTATGGTTTAGGGTTTAGGGGTTTAGGGTTTAGGTTTAGGGTTAGGATTTAGGGTTTAGAGTTTAGGATTTAGGATTTAGGGTTAGGATTTATGGTTAGGGTTTAGGGTTTAGAGTTTAGGGTTTAGGCTTAGGGTTTATGGTTTAAGGTTTAAGGTTTGGGGTTTAGGATTTAGGGTTTAGGGTTAGGGTTTAAGGTTTAGGGTTTAGGTTTAGAGTTTAGGATTTAGTTTTAGGGTTTTTGGTTTATAGGTTAGGGTTAGGGTTTAGGGTTTAGAGTTTAGGGTTTAGGGTTTAGGGTTTAGGTTTTAGGATTTACATTCTAGGGTTTAGGGGTTAGGGTTTATGGTTAAAGGGTTTAAGGTTTAGGGTTTGGGGTTTATGGTTTAGGGCTAAGGGTTTAGGGTTAATAGTTTAAGGTTTAGGTTTTAAGCGTTTAAGGGTTAGGCGGTTAGGGTTTTTGGGGTTTAGGGTTTTAGGGTTTTAAGCTTTAGTATTTATGGTTTAGGGTTTAGAGTTTATGGTTTAGGTTTTAGGGTTTAGGTTTAGGGTTTAGAGTATAGGGTTTAGGGTATAGGGTATAGGGTATAGGGTTTAGGATTTTAGGGTTTATGGTTTTAGGGTTTAGGGTTTAGGTTAGGATTTAGGGTTTAGGGTTTAGGATTTAGGGTTTAGCGTTAAGGGTTTAGGATTTAAGGTTTAAGGTTTAGGGTTTAGGGTTTAGGGTATAGGGTTTAGGGTTTAGGATTTAGGGTTTAGGGTTAAGGGTTTATGGTTTAGGGGTTATGGTTTAGGATTTAGGGTTTAGAGTTTAGGGTTTAAGGTTTAGGGTTTAAGGTTTAGGGTTTAAGATTTAGGGTCTAGAGTTTAGGGGTTAAGGTTTAGGGTTCACGCTTGATGGTCTAGGATTTAGGGTTAACGGTTTAGGGTTTAAGGTTTGGGGTTTAGGGATTAGGTTTAGGGTTGAGGGTTAGGGTATAGGGATTTAGGTTTAGGGTTTATGGTTTAGGGTTTAGGGTTTAAGATTTTGGGTTTAGTATTTGGGGTTTTGGGTTTAGGGTTTTGGATTTAGGGTTTAGGGTTTAAGATTTAGAGTTTAGGGTTTAGGGGTTATAGTTTATGGTTTAGGAGTAAAGGGTTTAAGGTTTAGGGTTTGGGGTTTATGGTTTAGGGTTTAGGGTTAATGGTTTAAGGTTTAGGGTTTAGGGTTTTAGCGTTTTAGGGTTTTGGGGTTCATGGTTTAGGGTTTTAGGATTTTAGGGTTTAGGATTTATGGTTTAGGGTTTAGAGTTTATTGTTTAGGGTTTAGGGTTTAGGGTATAGAGTTTAGGGTATAGGGTTTAGGATTTTAGGGTTATATGATTTTCGGTTTTAGGGTTTAGGGTTTAGAGTTTAGGGTTTAAGGTTAAAGGGTTTAAGGTTTAGGGTTAGGGTTTATGGTTTTGGGTATAGAATTTAGGGTTTAGGGGTTTAGGGTTAGGGTTTAGGGTTAGGATTTAGGGTTTAGGATTTAGGGTATATGGTTTAGGGTTACGATTTAGGGTAGGGTTTTGGGTTTAGAGTTTAGGGTTTAGGCTTAGGGTTTAGGGTTTAAGGTTTAGGGTTTGGGGTTTATGGTTTAGGTTTAGGGTTTAATGTTTAAGGTTTAAGGGTTAGGGTTATGGTTTAGGGTTTAGGGTTAAGGTTTAATGTTTAAGGTTTAGGGTTTAGGTTTAGGGTTAAGGTTTAATGTTTAGGTTTAGGGTTTAGGATTTATGGTTTAGGGTATATGGTTTAGGTTTAGGGTGTACAGTTTAGGGTTTATGGTTTAGGGTTTAGGGTTAGGGTTAGGGTTTAGGATTTAGGGTTTAGGGTTTAGGGTTTAGAATTTAGGATTTAGGGTTTAGGTTTATGATTTAGGGTTAAAGGTTTAGGTTTAGGGTTTTGGTTTAGGGTTTAGGATTTAGGGTTTAGGGTTTAGGTTTAGGGTTTAGGGGTAGGATTTAGGGTTTAGGCTTTAAGGTTTATGGTTAGGATTTATGGTTAGGGTTTAGGGTTTTGGGTTGGGGGTGTAGGATTTAGGGTTAGGGTTTAGGATTTAGTGTTTTTATGATTTGGGGGTTTATGGTTAAAGGTTTAGGTTTAGGTTTAGTGTTTAGTGTTTAGGGTTCAGGGTCAAGGGTCTAGGGTTTAGGGTTTAGGGTTAGGGTTTAGGGTTTAAGGGTTTAATATTTAGGGTTTAGTATTTAATGTTTAGGGTTAATGGTTTAGGGATTAGGGTTTAATATTTAGGGTTAATGGTTTAGGGATTAGGGTTTAAGATTTAGGGTTTCGTATTTGGGTTTTAGGGTTTAGTTTTTAGGGTCTAGGGTTTAGCCTTTAGGGTCTAGGGTGTAGGGGTTATGGTTTATGGTTTAGGGTTAAAGGGTTTAAGGTTTAGGGTTAGGGTTTAAGGTTTAGGGTTAGGGTTTAGGTTTATGGGTTTAGGATTTAGGGGTTTATGGTTAGGATTTAGGGTTTAGGGTTAAAGGGTTTAAGGTTTAGGGTTAGGGTTTAGGGTTTAGGGTTTAGGTTTAGGGTTTATGGTTTAGGGTTTAGGGTTTTGGTTTAGGGTTTAGGGTTAGGATTTAGGGTTTAGAGTTTAGGATTTAGGGTTTATGGTTAGGGTTTAGAGTTTAGACTTAGGGTTTATGGTTTAAGGTTTAGGGTTTGGGGTTTAGGATTTAGGGTTTAGGGTTAGGGTTTAAGGTTTAGGGTTAGGTTTAGGGTTTAGGATTTAGGTTTAGGGTTTAGGGTTTATAGGTTAGGGTTAGGGTTTAGGGTTTAGGGTTTAGAGTTTAGGGTTTAGGTTTTAGGATTTACATTCTAGGGTTTAGGGGTTAGGGTTTATGGTTAAAGGGTTTAAGGTTTAGGGTTTGGGATTTATGGTTCAGGGCTAAAGGTTTAGTGTTAATGGTTTAAGGTTTAAGGTTTAAGTTTTAAGCGTTTTAGGGTTTTTGGGGTTTAGGGTTTTAGGGTTTTAAGCTTTAGGATTTATGGTTTAGGGTTTAGAGTTTATGGTTTAGGGTTTAGGGTTTAGGTTTAGGGTTTAGAGTATAGGGTATAGGGTATAGGGTTTAGGATTTTAGGGTTTATAGTTTTAGGTTTTAGGGTTTAGGGTTTAGGGTTTAAGGTTTTAGGGTTTAAGGTTTAGGGTTAGGGTTTATGTTTAGGGTATATGGTTTAGGGTATAGGGTTTAGGGTTTAGGGGTTTAGTGTTTAGGGTTAAGGGTTAGGATTTAGGGTTTAGGGTTTAGGATTTAGGGTTTAGGGTTACGATTTAGGGTAGGGTTTAGGGTTTAGAGTTTATGGTTTAGGCTTAGGGTCTAGGGTTCAAGGTTTATGGTTTGGGGTTTATGGTTTAGGGTTAGGGTTTAGGGTTTAGGGTTTATGGTTTAGGGTTTAGGGTTTAGGGTTTAGGGTTAAGGGTTTAGGGTTTATGGTTTAAGATTTAGGGTCTAGAGTTTAGGGGTTAAGTTTTAGGGTTCACGCTTGATGGTCTAGGATTTAGGGTTAACGGTTTAGGGTTTAAGGTTTGGGGTTTAGGGTTTAGGTTTAGGGTTAGGGTATAGGGATTTAGGTTTAGGGTTTATGGTTTAGGGTTTATGGTTTAGGGTTTAAGATTTAGGGTTTAGTATTTGGGGTTTAGGGTTTAGGGTCTAGGGTTTAAGATTTAGAGTTTAGGGTTTAGGGGTTATAGTTTATGGTTTAGGGGTAAAGGGTTTAAGGTTTAGTGTTTGGGGTTTATGGTTTATGGTTTAGGGTTAATGGTTTAAGGTTTAGGGTTTTAGCGTTTTAGGGTTTTGGGGTTCATGGTTTAGGGTTTTAGGATTTTAGGGTTTAGGATTTATGGTTTAGGGTTTAGAGTTTATTGTTTAGGGTTTAGGGTTTAGGGTATAGAGTTTAGGGTATAGGGTTTAGGATTTTAGGGTTATATGATTTTAGGTTTTAGGGTTTAGGGTTTAGGGTTTAGAGTTTAGGGTTTAAGGTTAAAGGGTTTAAGGTTTAGGGTTAGGGTTTATGTTTAGGGTTTATGGTTTTGGGTATAGAATTTAGGGTTTAGGGGTTTAGGGTTAGGGTTTAGGGTTAGGATTTAGGGTTTAGGATTTAGGGTATATGGTTTAGGGTTACGATTTAGGGTAGGGTTTAGGTTTTAGATTTTAGGGTTTAGGCTTAGGGTTTAGGGTTTAAGGTTTAGGGTTTGGGGTTTATGGTTTAGGTTTAGGGTTTAATGTTTAAGGTTTAAGGGTTAGGGTTAGGGTTTAGGGTTTAGGGTTAAGGTTTAATGTTTAATGTTTAGGTTTTAGGTTTAGGGTTAGGGTTTAAGGTTTAGGTTTAGGGTTTAGGATTTATGGTTTAGGGTATATGGTTTAGGTTTAGGGTGTACAGTTTCGGGTTTATGGTTTAGGGTTTAGGGTTAGGGTTAGGGTTTAGGATTTAGGGTTTAGGGTTTAGAATTTAGGATTTAGGGTTTAGGGTTTAGGTTTATGATTTAGGGTTTAAGGTTTAGGTTTAGGGTTTAGGATTTAGGGTTTAGGGTTTAGGTTTAGGGTTTAGGGGTAGGATTTAGGGTTTAGGCCTTAAGGTTTATGGTTAGGATTTATGGTTAGGGTTTAGGGTTTGGGGTTGAGGGTGTAGGATTTAGGGTTAGGGTTTAGGATTTAGTGTTTTTATGGTTTGGGGGTTTATGGTTAAAGGTTTAGGTTTAGGGTTTAAGGGTTTAATATTTAGGGTTTAGTATTTAATGTTTAGGGTTAATGGTTTAGGGATTAGGGTTTAAGATTTAGGGTTAATGGTTTAGGGATTAGGGTTTAAGATTTAGGGTTTCGTATTTGGGTTTTATGGTTTAGTTTTTAGGGTCTAGGGTTTAGCCTTTAGGGTCTAGGGTGTAGGGGTTATGGTTTATGGTTTAGGGTTAAAGGGTTTAAGGTTTAGGGTTAGGGTTTAAGGTTTAGGGTTAGGGTTTAGGTTTATGGGTTTAGGGTTTAGGGGTTTAGGGTTTAGGGTTAGGATTTAGGGTTTAGGGTTTAGGGTTAAAGGGTTAAAGGTTTAGGGTTAGGGTTTAGGGTTTAGGGTTTAGGGTTATGGTTTAGGTTTAGGGTTTATGGTTTAGGGGTTTATGGTTTTGGTTTAGGGTTTAGGGTTAGGATTTAGGGTTTAGAGTTTAGGATTTAGGGTTTAGGGTTAGGATTTATGGTTAGGGTTTAGAGTTTAGGGTTTAGGCTTGGGGTTTATGGTTTAAAGTTTAGGGTTTGGGGTTTAGGATTTAGGGTTTAGGGTTAGGGTTTAAGGTTTAGGGTTAGGTTTAGGGTTTAGGATTTAGGTTTAGGGTTTAGGGTTTATAGGTTAGGGTTAGGGTTAGGGTTTAGGGTTTAGAGTTTAGGGTTTAGGTTTTTGGATTTACATTCTAGGGTTTAGGGGTTAGGGTTTATGGTTAAAGGGTTTAAGGTTTAGGGTTTGGGATTTATGGTTCAGGGCTAAGGGTTTAGTGTTAATGGTTTAAGGTTTAGGGTTTAAGTTTTAAGCGTTTTAGGGTTTTTGGGGTTTAGGGTTTTAGGGTTTTAAGCTTTAGGATTTATGGTTTAGGGTTTAGAGTTTATGGTTTAGGGTTTAGGGTTTAGGTTTAGGGTTTAGAGTATAGGGTATAGGGTATATGGTATAGGGTTTAGGATTTTAGGGTTTATAGTTTTAGGTTTTAGGGTTTAGGGTTTAGGGTTTAAGGTTTTAGGGTTTAAGGTTTAGGGTTAGGGTTTATATTTAGGGTATATGGTTTAGGGTATAGGGTTTAGGGTTTAGGGGTTTAGTGTTTAGGGTTAGGGTTTAGGGTTTAGGGTTAGGATTTAGGGTTTAGGATTTAGGGTTTAGGGTTAGGATTTAGGGTAGGGTTTAGGGTTTAGAGTTTATGGTTTAGGCTTAGGGTCTAGGGTTCAAGGTTTAGGGTTTGGGGTTTATGGTTTAGGGTTAGGGTTTAATGTTTAAGGTTTAGGATTAGGGTTTAGGGTCATGTTTAGGGTTTAGGGTTTATGGTTTAGGGTTTAGGGTTTAGGGTATAGGGTTTAGGGTATAGGTTTTAGGGTTTAGGTTTAGGGTTTAGGATTTAGGGTGTATGGTTTAGGGTTTAGGATTAGGATTTAGGGTTAGGATTTAGGGTTTAGAATTTAGGGTTTAGGCTTAGGGTTTAGGTTTAAGGGTAGGGTTTGGGGTTTAGGGTTTAGGGTTTAAGTTTAGAGTTTAAGGTTTAAGGTTAAGGGTTTAGGGTTTAGGTTTAAGTTTAGGGTTTAGGGGTATGGTTAAGGGTTTATGGTTTAAGGTCTAGGGTTTAGGGTTTAGGGTTTAGGATTTAGGGGTTAAGGTGAGGGTTAAGGTTTAGAGTTTAGGGTTTAGGGTTTAGTGTTTAGGGTTTAGGGTTTAGGGGTTTAGGGTTTAGGATATCCAATGTATATGCTCACGTTTAAGAAAATTGAACAGGGCAACTGTTGTACCCCAAAATTTGTCCTCTCATGTTTTCAAAGGTCTTCCCTTACATGGTTGGTCACAAACACTTGCCTAACAAAAATAAAGTTTTTTTGAAGATATACAAAGTGTCTTTCGATTGGCATCTGGGAAAAGGCTTCGATTAAGCGTTTGGAACCTTCCGATCAGGTTTGGTTCACCAGTCTTCGATTGGGCATTTGGCACTCTTCGATCAGGTTTTGGTTCACCAGTCTTCGATTGGGCATTTGGCACTCTTCGATCAAGCCTTGGTGTGCAAGTCTTAGATTGAGCGCTGGACCTCTTTCGATCAAGCTTTGGTGTGCAACACTTCGATTGGCATTATGGACAAACACTTCGATTGAGCGCTGGACCTCTTTCGATCAAGCCTTGGTGTGCAAGTCTTCGATTGAGCGCTGGACCCCTTCGACCAAGTCAATTTCACAATGCTTCGACTAGTACTTCAGAGGGTCCTTTGACTGGAACTTCATACTTTACCTTAATCAGAACATAAGAGCGAAATGACCTTCGAATGGCATTTTGGTTCAGAGTTTCCCTTAATAAGAATATCAGAACGAAATGACCTTCAAATGGCATTTCAGTGCAGGGTTGCTTTTAACCTAAGATGCTCTGATGAAGGAAGTTCTGAACACTTTGAATCAGAACCTAGACTCATCACAAGGCCAAGGGCTGGTCGAAGTTGGCTAATAGAGAATGTTCTAAACAGATTCGAATTGGACTTTGAAGCAATCGAAGAGAGCAAATTCGAAGGGGCAAGTCAGCTTTTGATTTTCATCAAGTTGGAGGCCCAAAACAACTCAGAGCAAGCTGGCAGAAACGCATGATTGGATCAAATATGGCAAGTTTTCATGAAAATCAAATCAAATCTCTTCATCATAATGGACCAAGATTTGACACACAAATGTTGACCTAATTTCCTTTGTCTATATAAACCTCTGCTCATAAACAAAAACACACGAAACCCTGCGGCAAACACGTGAAGAACACATACCAAAACTCTGCAGAAACGGCCACCCAACCTTGAGGAAAAAAGCTTTAAAAGTGAGAGATCCAAAACAACCTTGGAGGCGAATTCTGACCAAAAGCAAAATGCAGCTTCCTTCCTTGTCATCTAGTGGAGATATACCCATCCAAAGGGAGTCCTTCCCTTGCCCATAACGCACTGTAAGTCTCCAGGAACTTTGCTCTGCACATGGAATCATAACTCGGTTTTCTTGCATCCTTTCATTGAAATAATTATATATTCATGCTTTGCGTTGCATTTTGAAACTGTTGGCATCACTGAATTTTATTTCCATAGCCTGTAACGCCATGCCCAGTTCTAGGGTTCATATACCTTGTTTTGGGGGGTTTTAATTGCAGGAAAAATCCACGCACATAATTGGTATAGGAACGACCAGGGGGAAGAGACGAGTACGTTGGTACTCTTGGATTTCATTTACATGGCCTGGAGAGGGTTTTTGAGATGCCCTACGAAACTTCCTGCGGATAAAAATCCGCAGGTAAAAAAACAGGATCGTTTGAAGAAGACGATGGCGTGTCCTTGTGCTATTGGTCCATTCAAACCATTAGCGCGTTTGTTTTTTTTGGCCAGGCATAATTATTGTTCGTATATAATATTTGTTTTCTATTTAACCAACAAAAGAAACAACATGGATGAGTTGGCAGGCACGCTATGGAAAAACCCCTTGGGACCTGGGTTCGAATCCCAGGTTCCCCCAAAACATTGTTATGTTTTTCCTTCAGGTATTCAGGCGCAGCATCCCAAGCGTGGACTACCATACGTCCTCAGATCTCAACGTACCAAGTGGCTTCGAGCTAGATCCAAAGGCCAAAACCATTGATCCACCATGGGTTCAAGTCAATGCAAGCATAGGAAATCTGGAGGGTCAACAAAGGCCAGCGTTCTGGGCCTGGAAAAAATTGTTGAGTTAACCTCCCTTCTTCAGGCCCAGCGCCCCCCCAAAGTTTGCTCATGTTTTTATTTTCTTTTCATATTTCTTTTGCTTTTTATTATTATTATTAACTAACTAATTAATTAACAAACTAACCTTTTTTTTTCATAAAAAAACCAGAAATCAAAAAATATTATTTTCATCATTAATTTTATTATTTTTGTAAATAAACCATTAACCAATTAATTTAATTTTTAATTAGGTTTAACGTTAACACTTTTTGCAATAAGTTAAAATTGACTTAGAACTAGGTTTTTTTATATTTCTGATTTTATTCCCTCAATTAAAATAAAACTCAAAAAATATTTTCTTTAATTCCATTACTAATTAGCTTTAATTCTTAATTCAAAAAAGACCAAAAATATGCTTTATTCAATCAAAGGGTCAAAACCCTCAAGGACAATCCAATTCAATTTTCTCGCGCGTATTATTTTTGATCCATAATTGTAATTGCTCCGAGGATGTAATAGCTTTAACTTAGGATTTTATTTACCGCTTTTATTTACTTTTCTGCATTTACCTTTCAAGGGTTTGTTTTTGGCGATGTAAATACCCGACGCCTTGTAATAGCTTAGCTTTATTTTCCGCAATTTATTTTCCGCAACCATTAACTGCTAGATGTATGAATAATAGGCCATGCATGACAAGATCTATCTTAACTTAAAATCAACCGTAGCTCACCATGACATGTAAAGATAACATAACTGAAAATTGACACACTTGCACATGCCACTCCTAGGGTACGCTTCACTTGGTTGCCTCGACGTGGTCAATGAGTATAGGATGTTTTAGAGGTCGCCCTCCTGTCCAAAGATCAAAGTTGCCTCGAAACGGTTGCCTCGGATAAAATGATCTAAGACATTAGGGTTACTGCTAGGGCGTCCTAACGTTGCTTTAGTGGCCACACATCCCTAAAATCGAATTGACCCGAAAAACTCCAACGACGGTGCTACCTACTCATTAATAGTGGGATAGCACTGTCTAAAGGAAATTAGCATAGAACAATTTCTTTTTCGAGTAGGTAGATAGTTCTTAGATACTTTCTCATCCAAACAAATTTTTTACACTTACACTCTTTTACAAACAAGTTTTCAAAAACACTTCATTACACTCTTGAGGACAGAAGCAAGAGTTAAATCAAAGTTAAAACAAAAACTTTTCAAAACCCACAAGCACAAAGAAAACAATTTTGAAAACATAGTGAGCAAGTACCTAAGAGCCCATGGATAACCACGGATAGAAAGGGTGCTAACACCTTCCCTTTCTATAATCTACCTCCTGAACCCGATAAATATCTCAAAAAGGAATTTTTCTGTGCTTTTGCCCTTTCTTTGTTGGATAAAATAAAAGACGGTAGCGACTCTTGCTTACCGCGACATTTTGCAAAAACAAACGCAAACGCGAACTAGCATTCTAAAACAGACAGTTCTCATTCCCATCGATCACAGAACTGGCGACTCTGCTGGGGAATTTATAAGTGAGGTGTACCTTAGGATTAGATCACTTGTGTTTTCAATTGTATGCTTTGTATGATTTAATTTTGTGGGCTTGTATCGGAGTTCTATAGATCCTAACCCGGATTTGGGGGTACCCTTTTTAGGTAAGTAGCAATAAACTGTGAGGGATCTGTCCGGCGTAGACCGACACAGATGAAGCAGTAGCTACGTTGGTGTGACACCTTGGTCTGTACCGATATCCCTTGTGTTGGAACGAGGAGAATATGGGTCTTCTGAGGAGTCATTAAGCACCAACTGACCTTAGAACCTTAAATTGACCAACTTGGCCATAGAACAGTAGCAGTATGCTACACTCATTGAGACTAAACTCTCGCGATGATTCTGGCCGCAAGAAAAGGTTGCTAAACTGGAATTATGACCGATTGAGGGTAGTCAGTGATATTGAGATCCTCTAGAACCCGGTTATTATTTTTTAGGACAGGTCTTAACCAACTGAAACTGAAAGAGGGTAATGCCTAAACTCCATGCCAGCCTAAACTTAAGGCTATTTGTGTGACTTGTGTGCCTTCAAACTTGAGCTACTTGCACATTCTTGTTATCTGACAACATGGTTTCCTTGCAGGTTTTGTTTATAGTCCTTATCCAATATTTTGGATTTATTGCAGGGCTTACCTACATCACCTCACACTTTTGCTTAAACGCATAGCATACACATCATAACATCATACCTTAACATTTCCTTAACCATTTCAAGGATCTCAAGGGCTTGTGATGCAGGTTATGGTAAATCAAATGGCTAGCAAGGGGCAAAGGGGATTTATTTTCCTCTAGCCAAGGTTGTTTAGAAGTCCAAGCACGATAACATGAGTCAGGGGCTATGACCCACTCGATATGGTGAGCTTGACTCTTGAAGAAGGACTCTCAGCAACATGAAGTTCCTTCAATCAAGCTACCAGATTCATATTCTAACAGTTTCCTGTTTACCCCGCGAGTTCCTTGAAAACATTACATACATATATCATACATATCATTGCATAACAGGTCTCCCAATACAGGTCTCTCATGTTCTCGCTGTTTATTTCAGCAATGGCTCTCCAACAAGACAACCAGGATCTTCATACTCAAGAGACTCAGTTCAGGGAAATATTCCTAAACCTATCAAAGGGGCAGGAAGAGTTGAGAACACTCCTCATGGGGAACTTGGTCAAGAAAAGTCCTGAAGACAATAAGGACGAACGGCTGAAACATCTGCAAGCTGAGGTAGATGCAATGAGAACCCAAATGCTGGGGCAGATGGCTCTTATCCAAGGCTTAGCTCGGGAACAAGAAGAGGTGAGAACCATTATCAACCAGCTTCATCAAGACAAATACAACAACATGAAGCAAACGGTCAAGGCTGGGGATCAAATCATTAATCAGCCTCCAAGAAGACAAGAGTTAGGTATGGTGAAGAATGGACCTCTCTAAGTTGCTACTACCTCACGGGTCCAACAACAACCTTGCCATAAACAACGGGTTAATCAGAGGCCGTTTACCAAGCTCAACATGCCGCTGTCCCAAGCTTTGCAACACCTGTTGAGATTGAATCTGGTGACGTTGGTAGGACCTCATCCGAATCCTATGACTTCTTCTCCTAACTACAACCCAGATGCAAGGTGTGCTTACCATTCTAACAGTCTGGGGCATGATACTGACGACTGTTGGAAGTTGAAGTACAAAATTCAAAACCTGATTGACGAAGAAGCTTTGGAATTCACACAAGATGGTCAGGCTGAGTTCTTCTACCAACCCTCCAAGGTTCACCATTTGAAGTGACAAGTCCTGAGACGAGAAGACTTTTTTGTTCATTAGAATTTTCAGTTTGTAATTTTCTTTTGATTGTTCAAACATTTATTCATGTCAAACTTTGTTACTTTATCAATGCATTGCATATGTCTGTTTTGAATCAATCCATTCATATTCACTATATTCAAATTGCTTTCATATTTGTGATGATTAACTCTCGATTAAAAAACTCTAAGCCTTTAGAGGGAGGATGACGAAAACGATACCACGATCTTTACAGTATGCTTTTGAACAGACCTTGCTGACGATGTACATGCATTTCTTTCAAATCCTAAACACTGGAGTTATAAGGAAGATAATCCCTAGTCAACCCCTTTGAGCCAAAGAAGTAGAAGTTTTCTATTTTAACACAATTTGAAACCTTTAATCAAAACCTGGGGCAGGGTAGTCTCTCAGTTAATTCAAATGCGCATTGAAGTTGCAAAATTTCTCAGTTCATAATACAATGAACGACATCAAAAGCATTCCTCTGGAATCAAAAGGCAGTGGTGGTTCATTATCTCATAGGCAGTCAATCTCTCAAAAGAGAAAAGCCCACTGAGCCAAAACCTATAAAGGAAGCTTAAGAAAGTTGGGGCATCCCGCTGACTGTAATCTCGAAAACAGGAACAGTCAGGCAAAAGTTAGGGATAACAAATCAAAAGAACAAGGTCGCTACAAATCCTCAACAACATGAAAAATGTTGCAAAAATGACTGCCTTCCAAAATCCAACTTGTGTGAACCATCACCAAAACGTCGTTCTAAATTCGAATAGAGTTTGGCGCACAATTAACTGAGTTTAGGATTGAAGAACATCACGAAGAGCGGATGGGTACAAATAAAATTTGAGCCTTTATCCTTTGTTTCTTAAACCGTGAACCAAGCCACGTTACAACCCTTCAAAAGTCCTAACTGAAGCACGGGTTAGTTCGAAAGCATACTGTTACAAAAGGTATCCTGACTCCTGTAGGGCTTGCTGTAAATCCTGAGTTGACGTCACATTTTACAAAATTTTCCTATCTTACTGAAAACTCCATTTTCAAAAACTTCAAGACAGACATAAGCTTTGCATTCTTAAAATAACATTGTTTACATATGACTATTTGTTCAAACAGCATAGAAGTTTGCATGAAGAATATCTAGTGAACAAAACCTTTTCAATAAAAAAGGATCACCTCAAATGGAAAAACACTTCCAATCAAGGGGCACGACATGATCATTGTCCATCATCTGGGGCAGTCAAGTCAAGATTCAAGGAATCTCTCAAAATGCCAAATAGCCAGGGGCAGATCTCCATCTGAATCAATTGGGGCATTAGACATGAATTCCAGCAACGAATCTTGCATGATCAAACGAAGATCTTCTGGTAGTATGACAACACTACACTACTGACAGTGACAACTCCCTACACTCTGAGAGCGTGGACATAGTCAAAAGAGTACTACACATAATCAAAGACCCGCTAGGTTGACTGGCCTAGGCAAAAATAAGGGCTTCTCGGCGAACCAAAAGGGTTCGGGCAAAAATAAGGGATGAAAGTGAAAAAATCTGTACACCCGGCAAGTCGAAAACCTGAAAAGGCGGCTTGGGCAAAAAAGGGTATCCCGATGGACTGAAAACCTGAAAGGGCGATCCAGGCAAAAATTAGGGATCAAAGCGTACGACTATGTCCCGTCATCTCGTCACTGGCCTACCAGAAGAAGACTTGTCATTTTGATCGAAAGATACCAAGCACATCATAGGTTGGGATAATACTCGATCCACAAGGCCTCCACAGGCACCTTCTCCCACAAAAATAGGGGCAAATAAGAATTGTCCGAACTGTACAAGTTGCTCCGTCCACCAGGTACCAAGGTATATATTCAGCTGAAGAATATGGCTAAGATACTTTCACTCCCCGCAGAGTAAGACAGTAATGATAGCTCTCTCAACTGAGACTTGCAACTATGAACGAATCAGCAATACTCTCCCCAATCAGAGTTGGTCTACCATCAGCCCTAAAAAGATTGGGTATCCCTAGAAGGTCTTAATATTCCCCAGCGAAGTATAAGGATATTCCCCAGCGAGTATAAGAGTATCCCCGGCAGTCTTAATATTCCTCAACGGAATATAAGAATGTTCCCCGGCAGAATGCAAGGTACCCCCAGTGGAGCTATTTCCCCAGCGCAGTCTAAAAAGGTTTCCCCAATGGAATTGAATCATCTTCCCCAGTAGATTCTGGAAGCTTATCCCCTGCGAAGCACAAATAAGTCTCCTCAGCCAACTTCAGAAGGTTATCCTCACAAGAGTCTAACTGGGTTGTCCTCAGCAAGTTGCAACTGAAAGATTATCCCCAACGAAGTTCTTTCTATCCCCAGCGGAGTTCATCATCAAAATCCCCAACAGATCTTATCAACGGAATCCCCAGTGGAGTTTATCATTAAAATCTCAGCGAAGTATCTCTTCCCCATAGAGTAATTCCCCACAGAGTAATCTCTTCACCGTGTTTATTCCCAACGGAGTTCCTCTCTCCTGCAGGTTTATTCTCACAACCATCTTCGTTCATCATCCCAAGTGGAAACGAAGAATTCAACCATACTCTTCAACAACAGCCCAGGATTTAACAAACTCCCCGACATTTGTCAAGGATTTATTTTCCCAGGCGAAAATACATTTATAAACATTTCACATTTCATACCACCTATTTTACATACATGATAAAGTGCATACGACACGATCTCATTTATTTTTGAGAACATCATGACATCATGCATTTCATACATCATGACATTGCATACAGCTAACGCTTTACCTTTTTCAGGAAAAGTTCAATCAAAAGATGGCAACCCATCAACCTTTTTAAGTTCCAGATGAATACCTGTAGCAAGCCAGGAAGAATATCTGTGGATGACTGATTGTAGATTAATACCTGTAACAAGCCAGGAAAATTATCTACATGAAGAGATTGAAGATTAAATACCTGTAACAAGCCAGGAAGACCTTTCTTTCTCAGGTCAGAGATTAATACCTGAAACCAGCCAGGACAGATATCTCCTTGACCAACCTTTTCAAGTCCCAGTTTAATACTTGTAGCAAGCCAGGAAGAGTATATGTGGACGAATGATTGTAGATTGATACCTGTAACAAGCCAGGAAAATTATCTGCATGAAGAGATTGAAGATTAAATACATGTAGCAAGCCAGGAAGATTACTTTTCTTTCTCAAGTCAGAGATTAATACCTGAAACCAGCCAGGACAGCTATCTCCTCGACCAACCTTTTCAAAGTCCCAGTTGGATACCTGTAACAAGCCAGGAAAAATATTTGTGGACGACTGATACCTGTAACAAACCAGGAAAACCATCTACACAAAGAGATTGAACATTAACACCTGTAACAAGCCAGGAAGACCATCTTTCTTTCTCAGGTATGCAAGTTCTCGCTAAGGAATCTCTTATGCGATCGACACTCTTGCAGATGGCATCTATAAGCCCATCCTCCTACCAACAATCTCCAAATGGCATCTGTAAGCCCATTCCCGACGTCACAATGCTGATACTACACCATGCGAGTGCAAATTTCTGGGCACTCTAGTGTTCAATTATCTTCCACCTTCGGATCACGAAAGGCTCGAAAGCCAATCTATATCCTCACGTTTAAGAAAATTGAACAGGGGCAACTGTTGTACCCCAAAATTTTCCCTCTCATGTTTTCAAAGGTCTTCCCTTACATGGTTGGTCACAAACACTTTCCTAACAAAAATAAAGTTTTTTTTGAAGATATACAAAGTGTCTTTCGATTGGCATTTGGGAAAAGGCTTCGATTAAGCGTTTGGAACCTTTCGATCAGGTTTGGTTCACCAGTCTTCGATTGGGCATTTGGCACTCTTCGATCAGGTTTTGGTTCACCAGTCTTCGATTGGGCATTTGGCACTCTTCGATCAAGCCTTGGTGTGCAAGTCTTCGATTGAGCGCTGGACCTCTTTCGATCAAGATTTGGTGTGTAACACTTCGATTGGAATTATGGACATACACTTCGATTGAGCGCTGGACCTCTTTCGATCAAGCCTTGGTGTGAAAGTCTTCGATTGAGCGCTGGACCCCTTCGACCAAGTCAATTTCACAATGCTTCGACTAGTACTTCAGAGGGTCCTTCGACTGGAACTTCATACTTTACCTCAATCAGAACATAAGAGCGAAATGACCTTCGAATGGCATTTTGGTTTAGAGTTTCCCTTAATAAGAATATCAGAACGAAATGACCTTCGAATGGCATTTCAGTGCAGGGTTGCTTTTAACCTAAGATGCTCTGATGAAGGAAGTTCTGAACACTTTGAATCAGAACCTAGAATCATCACAAGGCCAAGGACTGGTCGAAGTTGGCTAATAGGGAATGTTCTAAACAGATTCGAATTGGACTTTGAAGCAATCGAAGAGAGCAAATTCAAAGGGGCAAGTCAGCTTTTGATTTTCATCAAGTTGGAGGCCCAAAACAACTCAGAGCAAGCTGGCAGAAACGCATGATTGGATTAAATATGGCAAGTTTTCATGAAAATCAAATCAAATCTCTTCATCATAATGGACCAAGATTTGACACACAAATGTTGACCTAATTTCCTTTGTTTATATAAACCTCTGCTCATAAACAAAAACACACGAAACCCTGCGGCAGACACGTGAAGAACACATACAAAAACTCTGTAGAAACGGCCACCCAACCTTGAGGAAAAAAGCTTGAAAAGTGAGAGATCCAAAACAACCTTGGAGGCGAATTCTGACCAAAAGAAAAATGCAGCTTCCTTCCTTGTCATCCAGTGGAGCTATACCCATCAAAAGGGAGTCCTTCCCTCGCCCATAACGCACTGTAAGTCTCCAGGAACTTTGCTATGCACATGGAATCATAACTCGGTTTTCTTGCATCCTTTCATTGAAATAATTATATATTCATGCTTTGCGTTGCATTTTGAAACTGTTGGCATCACTAAATTTTATTTCCATAGCCTGTAACGCCATGCCTAGTTCTAGGGTTCGTATACCTTGTTTTTGGGGTTTTTAATTGCAGGAAAAATCCATGCACATAATTGGTATAGGGACGACCAGGGGGAAGAGACGAGTACGTTGGTACTCTTGGATTTCATTTACATGGCCTGGAGAGGGTTTTTGAGATGCCCTACGAAACTTCCTGCGGATAAAAATCCGCAGGTAAAAAAATAGGATCGTTTGAAGAAGACGATGGCGTGTCCTTGTGCTATTGGTCCATTCAAACCATTAGCGCGTTTGTTTTTTTTTTTGGCCAGGCATAATTATTGTTCGTATATAATATTTGTTTTCTATTTAACCAACAAAAGAAACAGCATGGATGAGTTGGCAAGCACGCTATGGAAAAACCCCTTGGGACCTGGGTTCGAATCCCAGGTTCCCCCAAAACTTTATTGTGTTTTTCCTTTAGGTATTCAGGCGCATCATCCCAAGCGTGGACTACCATACGTCCTCAGATCTCAACGTACCAAGTGGCTTCAAGTTAGATCCAAAGGCCAGAACCATTGATCCACCATGGGTTCAAGTCAATGCAAGCATAAGTAATATGGAGGGTCAACAAAGGCCAGCGTTCTGGGCCTGGAAAAAATTGCTGAGTCAACCTCCCTTCTTCAGGCCCAACGCCCCCCTAAAGTTTGCTCATGTTTTTATTTTCTTTTCATATTTCTTTTGCTTTTTATTATTATTATTAACTAACTAATTAATTAACAAACTAACCTTTTTTTTCATAAAAAAAACAGAAATCAAAAAATATTATTTTCATCATTAATTTTATTATTTTTGTAAATAAACCATTGACCAATTAATTTAGTTTTTAATTAGGTTTAACGTTAACACTTTTTGCAATAAGTTAAAATTGACTTAGAACTAGGTTTTTTTATATTTCTGATTTTATTCCCTCAATTAAAATAAAACTCAAAAAATATTTTCTTTAATTCCATTACTAATTAGCTTTAATTCTTAATTCAAAAAAGACCAAAAATATGCTTTATTCAATCAAAGGGTCAAAACCCTCAAGGACAATCCAATTCAATTTTCTCGCGCGTATTATTTTTGATCCATATTTGTAATTGCTCCGAGGATGTAATAGCTTTAACTTAGGATTTTATTTACCGCTTTTATTTACTTTTCCGCATTTACCTTTCAAGGGTTTGTTTTTGGCGATGTAAATACCTGACGCCTTGTAATAGCTTAGCTTTATTTTCCGCAACCATTAACTGCTAGATGTATGAATAATAGGCCATGCATGACAAGATCTATCTTAACTTAAAATCAACCGTAGCTCACCATGACATGTAAAGATAACATAACTGAAAATTGACACACTTGCACATGCCACTCCTAGGGTACGCTTCACTTGGTTGCCTCGACGTGGTCATTGAGTATAGGATGTTTTAGAGGTCGCCCTCTTGTCCAAAGATCAAAGTTGCCTCGAAATGGTTGCCTCGGATAAAATGATCTAAGACATTAGGGTTACCGCTAAGGCGTCCTAACGTTGCTTTAGTGACCACACATCCCTAAAATCGAATTGACCCGAAAAACTCCAACAACGATGCTACCTACTCATTAATAGTGGGATAGCACTGTCTAAAGGAAATTAGCATAGAACAATTTCTTTTTCGAATAGGTAGATAGTTCTTAGATACTTTCTCATCCAAACAAAATTTTTACACTTACACTCTTTTACAAACAAGTTTTCAAAAACACTTCATTACACTCTTGTGGACAGAAGCAAGAGTTAAATCAAAGTTAAAACAAAAACTTTTCAAAACTCACAAGCACAAAGAAAACAATTTTGAAAACATAGTGAGCAAGTACCTAAGAGCCCGTGGATAACCACGGATAGAAAGGGTGCTAACACCTTCCCTTTCTATAATATACCTCCCGAACCCGAGAAATATCTCAAAAAGGAATTTTTTTGTGCTTTTGCCCTTTTCTTGTTGGATAAAATAAAAGACGGTGGCGACTCTTGCTTACCGCGACATTTTGTGAAAACAAACGCAAACGTGAACCAGCATTCTAAAACAGTCAGTTCTCATTCTCACCGATCACAGTTAGGGTTTAATGTTTAGGGTTTAAGTTTAGGGTTTAGGGTTAGGGTTTTAGGTTTAGGTTTAGGGTTTAGGGTATAAGGTTTAGGTTTAGGATTTAGGGTGTATGGTTTAGGGTTTATGGTTTAGGGTTTATGGTTAGGGTTAGGGTTTAGGGTTTAGGGTTTAGGTTTAGGATTTAGGGTTTAGGTTTAGGGTTTAGGATTTAGGGTTTAGGGTTTAGGGTTTAGGTTTAGGGTTAGGATTTAGGGTTTAGGGTTTAAGATTTAGGGTTTATGGTTAGGATTTATGGTTAGGGTTTAGGGTTTAGAGTTTAGGGTTTAGGCTTAGGGTTTATGGTTTAAGGTTTAGGGTTTGGGGTTTAGGATTTAGGATTTAGGGTTAGGGTTTATGGTTTAAGGTTAAGGGTTTAGGTTTAGGTTTAGGGTTTAAGGTTTAGGTTTAGGGTTTAGGTTTAGGGTTTAGGGTTTAGGGTTTAAGGTTAGGGTTTAGGGTTAGGGTTTAGAGTTTAGGGTATATGGTATAGGTTTAGGGTTTAGGATTTAGGGTGTATGGTTTAGGGTTTATAATTTAGGGTTTAGGCTTAGGGTTTAGGGTTTAATGTTAAGGATTTGGGGTTTAGGGTTTAGGGTTTAGGTTTAGGGTTTAAGGTTTAAGGTTTAGCTTTAGGGTTTAGGGTTTAGGATTTATGTTTAGGGTTTAGGGTTTAGGGTTAGGGTTTAAGGTTAGGGTTTAGGGTTAGGGTTTAAAGTTTAGGGTATAAGGTATAGGTTTAGGGTTTAGGGTGTATGCTTTAGGGTTTAGTATTAAGGTTTAGGGTATAGGGTTTAGGGTTTAGGATTTAGGGTGTATGATTTAGGGTTTAGGATTAGGGTTTAGGGTTTAGGGTTAGGATTTAGGGTTTAGAATTTAGGGTTTAGGCTTAGGGTTTAGGGTTTAAGGGTAGGGTTTAGGGTTTAGGTTTAGGGTTTAAGGTTTAAGGTTAAGGGTTTAGGGTTTAGGTTTAAGTTTATGGGTTAGGGTTTAGGGGTATGGTTAAGGGTTTACGGTTTAAGGTCTAGGGCTTATGGTTTAGGGTTTAGGATTTAGGGTTTAAGGTTAGGGTTAAGGTTTAGAGTTTAGGGTTTAGGATTAAGGGTTAGGGTTAAGGGTTAGTGTTAGGGTTTAGGGTTAGGGTTTAGTATTTAGGGTTTATGGTTTAAGGTTTAAGGTTTATGGTTAGGGTTTAGGGTTTGGGGTTAGGGGTTTAGGATTTAGGGTTATGGTTTAGGATTTAGGATTTAGGGTTTGTGGTTTAGGGTTAAAGGTTTAGGTTTAATGTTTAGGTTTTAGGGTTCAGGATCAAGGGTCTAGGGTTTAGGGTTAGGGTTAGGGTTTAGGGTTTAAGGGTTTAATATTTAGGGTTTAGTATTTAAGGTTTAAGGTTGATGGTTTAAGGATTATGGTTTAAGATTTAGGGTTTAGTATTTGAAGTTTAGGGTTTAGGGTATATGGTCTAGGGTTTAGGATTTAGGGTCTAGGGTTTAGGGGTTAGGGTTTATGGTTTAGGGTTAAAGGGTTTAAAGTTTAGGGTTATGGTTTAGGGTTAAGGTTTAGGTTTAGGTTTAGGGTTAGAGGTTAGGGTTAAGGTTTAGGTTTTAGGGTTAGGGTTAGGGTTATGGTTTAGGGTTTATTGTTTATGGTTAGGGTTTAGGATTTAGGTTTAGGGTTTAGGGTTTAGGGTTTAGGATTTAAGGTTTAGGGTTAAGGGTTTAGGATTTAAGGTTTAGGGTTTAGGGTTAGGGTTTGGGTTTAGGATTTAAGGTTTAGGGTTAAGGGTTTATGTTTTAGGTTTAAGGGGTTAGGGTTTAAGATTTAGGGTTTAGTGTTTAGGGTTTAAGGTTTATGGTTTAAGATTTAGGGTCTAGAGTTTAGGGGTTAAGGTTTAGGGTTCACGGTTGATGGTCTAGGATTTAGGGTTAACGGTTTAGGGTTTAGGGTTTATGGTTTAGGGTTTAGGGTTTAGGTTTAGGGTTGAGGGTTAGGGTATAGGGTTATAGGTTTAGGGTTTATGGTTTAGGATTTAAGAAATAAGGTTTAGGGTTTAAGATTTAGGGTTTAGTATTTGAGGTGTATGGTTTAAGGTTTAGGGCCTAGGGTTTAAGATTTAGTGTTTAGGATTTAGGGGTTATGGTTTATGGT
>OX451738.1:82963350-82965850 GCA_948472305.1 Vicia faba | reverse complement strand
TATGGTTTAGGGTTTAAGATTTAGGGTTTAGTATTTGGGGTGTAGGGTTTAGGGTTTAGGGTCTAGGGTTTAAGATTTAGAGTTTAGGATTTAGGGGTTATGGTTTATGGTTTAGGGTTAAAGGGTTTAAGGTTTAGGGTTTGGGGTTTATGGTTTAGGGTTTATGGTTAATGGTTTAAGGTTTAGAGTTTAGGGTTTTAGCGTTTTAGGGTTTTGGGGTTCAGGGTTTATGGTTTTAGGCTTTAGGATTTATGGTAAGGGTTTAGAGTTTAGGGTATAGGGTTTAGGGTTTAGGGTATATGGTATAGGGTTTAGGGTTTAGGGTTTTAGGGTTATATGATTTTAGGTTTTAGGGTTTATGGTTTAGAGTTTAGGGTTTAGGGTTAAAGGGTTTAAGGTTTAGGGTTAGGGTTTATGTTTAGGGTTTATGGTTTTGGGTATAGGGTTTAGGGGTTTAGGGTTAGGGTTTAGGGTTTAGGATTTATGGTATAGGGTTTAGGGTTACGATTTGGGGTAGGGTTTAGGGTTTAGAGTTTAGGGTTTAGGCTTAGGGTTTAAGGTTTATGGTTTGGGGTTTAGGGTTTAGGGTTAGGGTTTAATGTTTAAGGTTTAGGGTTTTGGTTTAGGGTTAGGGTTTAGGGTTAGGGTTTAATGTTTAAGGTTTAGGGTTTAGGTTTAGGGTTTTGGGTTTAGGTTTAGGGTTTATGGTTTAGGGTTTAGGGTATAGGGTTTAGGTTTAGGATTTAGGGTTAACGGTTTAGGGTTTAGGCTTTATGGTTTAGGGTTTAGGGTTTAGGTTTAGGGTTGAGGGTTAGGGTATAGGGTTTTAGGTTTAGGGTTTAGGGTTTAGGGTTTAGGATTTAAGGACTATGGTTTAGGGTTTAAGATTTAGGGTTTAGTATTTGGGGTGTAGAGTTTAGGGTTTTAGCGTTTTAGGGTTTTGGGGTTCAGGGTTTATGGTTTTAGGCTTTAGGATTTATGGTAAGGGTTTAGAGTTTATGGTTTAGGGTTTAGGGTTTAGGGTATATGGTATAGGGTTTAGGGTTTTAGGGTTATATGATTTTAGGTTTTAGGGTTTATGGTTTAGAGTTTAGGGTTTAGGGTTAAAGGGTTTAAGGTTTAGGGTTAGGGTTTATGTTTAGGGTTTATGGTTTTGGGTATAGGGTTTTGGGGTTTAGGGTTAGGGTTTAGGGTTAGGATTTAGGGTTTAGGGTTTAGGATTTATGGTATAGGGTTTAGGGTTACGATTTGGGGTAGGGTTTAGGGTTTAGAGTTTAGGGTTTAGGCTTAGGGTTTAAGGTTTATGGTTTGGGGTTTAGGGTTTAGGGTTAGGGTTTAATGTTTAAGGTTTAGGGTTTTGGTTTAGGGTTAGGGTTTAATGTTTAAGGTTTAGGGTTTAGGTTTAGGGTTTTGGGTTTAGGGTTTATGGTTTAGGGTTTAGGGTATAGGGTTTAGGTTTAGGATTTAGGGTTAACGGTTTAGGGTTTAGGCTTTATGGTTTAGGGTTTAGGGTTTAGGTTTAGGGTTGAGGGTTAGGGTATAGGGTTTTAGGTTTAGGGTTTAGGGTTTAGGATTTAAGGACTATGGTTTAGGGTTTAAGATTGAGGGTTTAGTATTTGGGGTGTAGGGTTTAAGGTTTAGGGCCTAGGGTTTAAGATTTAGTGTTTAGGATTTAGGGGTTATTGTTTATGGTTTTAGGTTAAAGGGTTTAAGGTTTAGGGTTTGGGGTTTATGGTTTAGGGTTTAGGGTTAATGGTTTAAGGTTTAGAGTTTAGGGTTTTAGCGTTTTAGGGTTTTGGGGTTCAGGGTTTAGGGTTTTAGGCTTTAGGATTTATGGTAAGGGTTTAGAGTTTATGGCTTAGGGTTTAGGGTTTAGGGTTTAGGGTTTAGGGTTTAGGGTTTAGGGTTATATGATTTTAGGTATAGGGTTTAGGGTTTTGTGGTTTAGGGTTTAGGGTTAGGGTTTAGGGTTAGGATTTAGGGTTTAGGGTTTAGGATTTAGGGTATAGGGTTATGATTTGGGGTAGGGTTTAGGGTTTAGAGTTTATGGTTTAGGCTTAGGGTTTAGGGTTTAAGGTTTATGGTTTGGGGTTTAGGGTTTAGGGTTAGGGTTTAATGTTTAAGGTTTAGGGTTTAGGTTTAGGGTTAGGGTTTAGGGTTAGGGTTTAATGTTTAAGGTTTAGGATTTAGGTTTAGGGTTTTGGGTTTAGGTTTAGGGTTTAGGGTATAGGGTTTAGGTTTAGGATTTAGGGTGTATGGTTTAGGGTTAATGGTTTAGGGTTTAGGGTTAGGGTTTCAGATTTAGGGTTTAGGGTTTAGAATTTAGGGTTTAGGGTTTATGTTTAGGAGTTAGGGTTTAGGTTTAGGGTTTAGGTTTAGGGTTTAGGATTTAGGGTTTAGGGTTTAGGTTTAGCGTTTAGGGTTAGGATTTAGGGTTTAGAATTTAGGGTTTATGGTTAGGATTTATGGTTAGGGTTTAGGGTTTAGGCTTAGGGTTTAT
>OX451738.1:82930850-82955850 GCA_948472305.1 Vicia faba | reverse complement strand
TCGTATTTGGGTTTTAGGGTTTAGTTTTTAGGGTCTAGGGTGTAGGGGTTATGGTTTATGGTTTAGGGTTAAAGGGTTTAAGGTTTAGGGTTAGGGTTTAAGGTTTAGGGTTAGGGTTTAGGTTTATGGGTTTAGGGTTTAGGGGTTTATGGTTTAGGGTTAGGATTTAGGGTTTAGGGTTAAAGGGTTAAAGGTTTAGGGTTAGGGTTTAGGGTTTAGGGTTTAGGGTTTAGGGTTATGGTTTAGGTTTAGGGTTTATGGTGTAGGGGTTTAGGGTTTTGGTTTAGGGTTTAGGGTTAGGATTTAAGGTTTAGAGTTTAGGATTTAGGGTTTAGGGTTAGGATTTATGGTTAGGGTTTAGAGTTTAGGGTTTAGGCTTGGGGTTTATGGTTTAAAGTTTAGGGTTTGGGGTTTAGGATTTATGGTTTAGGGTTAGGGTTTAAGGTTTAGGGTTAGGTTTAGGGTTTAGGATTTAGGTTTAGGGTTTAGGGTTTATAGGTTAGGGTTAGGGTTTAGGGTTTAGAGTTTAGGGTTTAGGTTTTAGGATTTACATTCTAGGGTTTAGGGGTTAGGGTTTATGGTTAAAGGGTTTAAGGTTTAGGGTTTGGGATTTATGGTTCAGGGCTAAGGGTTTAGTGTTAATGGTTTAAGGTTTAGGGTTTAAGTTTTAAGCGTTTTAGGGTTTTTGGGGTTTAGGGTTTTAGGGTTTTAAGCTTTAGGATTTATGGTTTAGGGTTTAGAGTTTATGGTTTAGGGTTTAGGGTTTAGGTTTAGGGTTTATAGTATAGGGTATAGGGTATATGGTATAGGGTTTAGGATTTTAGGGTTTATAGTTTTAGGTTTTAGGGTTTAGGGTTTAGGGTTTAAGGTTTTAGGGTTTAAGGTTTAGGGTTAGGGTTTATATTTAGGGTATATGGTTTAGGGTATAGGGTTTAGGGTTTAGGGGTTTAGTGTTTAGGGTTAGGGTTTAGGGTTTAGGGTTAGGATTTAGGGTTTAGGATTTAGGGTTAGGATTTAGGGTAGGGTTTAGGGTTTAGAGTTTATGGTTTAGGCTTAGGGTCTAGGGTTCAAGGTTTAGGGTTTAGGGTTTAGGGTTTAGGGTTTAGGGTTTTAGGGTTATATGATTTTAGGTTTTAGGGTTTAGAGTTTAGGGTTTAAGGTTAAAGGGTTTAAGGTTTAGGGTTAGGGTTTATGTTTATGGTTTATGGTTTTGGGTATAGGGTTTAGGGTTTTGTGGTTTAGGGTTTAGTGTTAGGGGGTTAAGGTTTAGGGTTCACGCTTGATGGTCTAGGATTTAGGGTTAACGGTTTAGGGTTTAAGGTTTGGGGTTTAGGGTTTAGGTTTAGGGTTAGGGTATAGGGATTTAGGTTTAGGGTTTATGGTTTAGGGTTTATGGTTTAGGGTTTAAGATTTAGGGTTTAGTATTTGGGGTTTAGGGTTTAGGGTTTAGGGTCTAGGGTTTAAGATTTAGAGTTTAGGGTTTAGGGGTTATAGTTTATGGTTTAGGGGTAAAGGGTTTAAGGTTTAGGGTTTGGGGTTTATAGTTTATGGTTTAGGGTTAATGGTTTAAGGTTTAGGGTTTTAGCGTTTTAGGGTTTTGGGGTTCATGGTTTAGGGTTTTAGGATTTTAGGGTTTAGGATTTATGGTTTAGGGTTTAGAGTTTATTGTTTAGGGTTTAGGGTTTAGGGTATAGAGTTTAGGGTATAGGGTTTAGGATTTTAGGGTTATATGATTTTAGGTTTTAGGGTTTAGGGTTTAGAGTTTAGGGTTTAAGGTTAAAGGGTTTAAGGTTTAGGGTTAGGGTTTATGTTTAGGGTTTATGGTTTTGGGTATAGAATTTAGGGTTTAGGGGTTTAGGGTTAGGGTTTAGGGTTAGGATTTAGGGTTTAGGATTTAGGGTATATGGTTTAGGGTTACGATTTAGGGTAGGGTTTAGGGTTTAGAGTTTAGGGTTTAGGCTTAGGGTTTAGGGTTTAAGGTTTAGGGTTTGGGGTTTATGGTTTAGGTTTAGGGTTTAATGTTTAAGGTTTAAGGGTTAGGGTTAGGGTTTAGGGTTTAGGGTTAAGGTTTAATGTTTAATGTTTAGGGTTTAGGTTTAGGGTTTAAGGTTTAGGTTTAGGGTTTAGGATTTATGGTTTAGGGTATATGGTTTAGGTTTAGGGTGTACAGTTTCGGGTTTATGGTTTAGGGTTTAGGGTTAGGGTTAGGGTTTAGGATTTAGGGTTTAGGGTTTAGGGTTTAGAATTTAGGATTTAGGGTTTAGGGTTTAGGTTTATTATTTAGGGTTTAGGGTTTAGGTTTAGGGTTTAGGGTTTAGGTTTAGGGTTTAGGGGTAGGATTTAGGGTTTAGGCCTAAAGGTTTATGGTTAGGATTTATTGTTAGGGTTTAGGGTTTGGGGTTGAGGGTTTAGGATTTAGGGTTAGGGTTTAGGATTTAGTGTTTTTATGGTTTGGGGGTTTATGGTTAAAGGTTTAGGTTTAGTGTTTAGTGTTTAGGGTTCAGGGTCAAGGGTCTAGGGTTTAGGGTTAGGGTTTAGGGTTTAAGGGTTTAATATTTAGGGTTTAGTATTTAATGTTTAGGGTTAATGGTTTAGGGATTAGGGTTTAAGATTTAGGGTTAATGGTTTAGGGATTAGGGTTTAAGATTTAGGGTTTCGTATTTGGGTTTTAGGGTTTAGTTTTTAGGGTCTAGGGTTTAGCCTTTAGGGTCTAGGGTGTAGGGGTTATGGTTTATGGTTTAGGGTTAAAGGGTTTAATGTTTAAGGTTAGGGTTTAAGGTTTAGGGTTAGGGTTTAGGTTTATGGGTTTAGGGTTTAGGGGTTTAGGGTTTAGGGTTAGGATTTAGGGTTTAGGGTTTAGGGTTAAAGGGTTAAAGGTTTAGGGTTAGGGTTTAGGGTTTAGGGTTATGGTTTAGGTTTAGGGTTTATGGTTTAGGGGTTTAGGGTTTTGGTTTAGGGTTTAGGGTTAGGATTTAGGGTTTAGAGTTTAGGATTTAGGGTTTAGGGTTAGGATTTATGGTTAGGGTTTAGAGTTTAGGGTTTAGGCTTGGGGTTTATGGTTTAAAGTTTAGGGTTTGGGGTTTAGGATTTAGGGTTTAGGGTTAGGGTTTAAGGATTAGGGTTAGGTTTAGGGTTTAGGATTTAGGTTTAGGGTTTAGGGTTTATAGGTTAGGGTTAGGGTTTAGGGTTTAGAGTTTAGGGTTTAGGTTTTAGGATTTACATTCTAAGGTTTAGGGGTTAGGGTTTATGGTTAAAGGGTTTAAGGTTTAGGGTTTGGGATTTATGGTTCAGGGCTAAGGGTTTAGTGTTAATGGTTTAAGGTTTAGGGTTTAAGTTTTAAGCGTTTTAGGGTTTTTGGGGTTTAGGGTTTTAGGGTTTTAAGCTTTAGGATTTATGGTTTAGGGTTTAGAGTTTATGGTTTAGGGTTTAGGTTTAGGGTTTAGAGTATAGGGTATAGGGTATATGGTATAGGGTTTAGGATTTTAGGGTTTATAGTTTTAGGTTTTAGGGTTTAGGGTTTAGGGTTTAAGGTTTTAGGGTTTAAGGTTTAGGGTTAGGGTTTATATTTAGGGTATATGGTTTAGGGTATAGGGTTTAGGGTTTAGGGGTTTAGTGTTTAGGGTTAGGGTTTAGGGTTTAGGGTTAGGATTTAGGGTTTAGGATTTAGGGTTTAGGGTTAGGATTTAGGGTAGGGTTTAGGGTTTAGAGTTTATGGTTTAGGCTTAGGGTCTAGGGTTCAAGGTTTAGGGTTTGGGGTTTATGGTTTAGGGTTAGGGTTTAATGTTTAAGGTTTAGGATTAGGGTTTAGGGTCATGTTTAGGGTTTAGGGTTTATGGTTTAGGGTTTAGGGTTTAGGGTATAGGGTTTAGGGTATAGGTTTTAGGGTTTAGGTTTAGGGTTTAGGATTTAGGGTGTATGGTTTAAGGTTTAGGATTAGGATTTAGGGTTAGGATTTAGGGTTTAGAATTTAGGGTTTAGGCTTAGGGTTTAGGTTTAAGGGTAGGGTTTGGGGTTTAGGGTTTAGGGTTTAAGTTTAGAGTTTAAGGTTTAAGGTTAAGGGTTTAGGGTTTAGGTTTAAGTTTAGGGTTTAGGGGTATGGTTAAGGGTTTATGGTTTAAGGTCTAGGGTTTAGGGTTTAGGGTTTAGGATTTAGGGGTTAAGGTGAGGGTTAAGGTTTAGAGTTTAGGGTTTAGGGTTTAGTGTTTAGGGTTTAGGGTTTAGGGGTTTAGGGTTTAGGATATCCAATCTATATGCTCACGTTTAAGAAAATTGAACAGGACAACTGTTGTACCCCAAAATTTGTCCTCTCATGTTTTCAAAGGTCTTCCCTTACATGGTTGGTCACAAACACTTGCCTAACAAAAATAAAGTTTTTTTGAAGATATACAAAGTGTCTTTCGATTGGCATCTGGGAAAAGGCTTCGATTAAGCGTTTGGAACCTTCCGATCAGGTTTGGTTCACCAGTCTTCGATTGGGCATTTGGCACTCTTCGATCAGGTTTTGGTTCACCAGTCTTCGATTGGGCATTTGGCACTCTTCGATCAAGCCTTGGTGTGCAAGTCTTAGATTGAGCGCTGGACCTCTTTCGATCAAGCTTTGGTGTGCAACACTTCGATTGGCATTATGGACAAACACTTCGATTGAGCGCTGGACCTCTTTCGATCAAGCCTTGGTGTGCAAGTCTTCGATTGAGCGCTGGACCCCTTCGACCAAGTCAATTTCACAATGCTTCGACTAGTACTTCAGAGGGTCCTTTGACTGGAACTTCATACTTTACCTTAATCAGAACATAAGAGCGAAATGACCTTCGAATGGCATTTTGGTTCAGAGTTTCCCTTAATAAGAATATCAGAACGAAATGACCTTCGAATGGCATTTCAGTGCAGGGTTGCTTTTAACCTAAGATGCTCTGATGAAGGAAGTTCTGAACACTTTGAATCAGAACCTAGACTCATCACAAGGCCAAGGGCTGGTCGAAGTTGGCTAATAGAGAATGTTCTAAACATATTCGAATTGGACTTTGAAGCAATCGAAGAGAGCAAATTCGAAGGGGCAAGTCAGCTTTTGATTTTCATCAAGTTGGAGGCCCAAAACAACTCAGAGCAAGCTGGCAGAAACGCATGATTGGATCAAATATGGCAAGTTTTCATGAAAATCAAATCAAATCTCTTCATCATAATGGACCAAGATTTGACACACAAATGTTGACCTAATTTCCTTTGTCTATATAAACCTCTGCTCATAAACAAAAACACACGAAACCCTGCGGCAAACACGTGAAGAACACATACCAAAACTCTGCAGAAACGGCCACCCAACCTTGAGGAAAAAAGCTTTAAAAGTGAGAGATCCAAAACAACCTTGGAGGCGAATTCTGACCAAAAGCAAAATGCAGCTTCCTTCCTTGTCATCTAGTGGAGATATACCCATCCAAAGGGAGTCCTTCCCTTGCCCATAACGCACTGTAAGTCTCCAGGAACTTTGCTCTGCACATGGAATCATAACTCGGTTTTCTTGCATCCTTTCATTGAAATAATTATATATTCATGCTTTGCGTTGCATTTTGAAACTGTTGGCATCACTGAATTTTATTTCCATAGCCTGTAACGCCATGCCCAGTTCTAGGGTTCATATACCTTGTTTTGGGGGGTTTTAATTGCAGGAAAAATCCACGCACATAATTGGTATAGGAACGACCAGGGGGAAGAGACGAGTACGTTGGTACTCTTGGATTTCATTTACATGGCCTGGAGAGGGTTTTTGAGATGCCCTACGAAACTTCCTGCGGATAAAAATCCGCAGGTAAAAAAACAGGATCGTTTGAAGAAGACGATGGCGTGTCCTTGTGCTATTGGTCCATTCAAACCATTAGCGCGTTTGTTTTTTTTGGCCAGGCATAATTATTGTTCGTATATAATATTTGTTTTCTATTTAACCAACAAAAGAAACAACATGGATGAGTTGGCAGGCACGCTATGGAAAAACCCCTTGGGACCTGGGTTCGAATCCCAGGTTCCCCCAAAACATTGTTATGTTTTTCCTTCAGGTATTCAGGCGCAGCATCCCAAGCGTGGACTACCATACGTCCTCAGATCTCAACGTACCAAGTGGCTTCGAGCTAGATCCAAAGGCCAAAACCATTGATCCACCATGGGTTCAAGTCAATGCAAGCATAGGAAATCTGGAGGGTCAACAAAGGCCAGCGTTCTGGGCCTGGAAAAAATTGTTGAGTTAACCTCCCTTCTTCAGGCCCAGCGCCCCCCCAAAGTTTGCTCATGTTTTTATTTTCTTTTCATATTTCTTTTGCTTTTTATTATTATTATTAACTAACTAATTAATTAACAAACTAACCTTTTTTTTTCATAAAAAAACCAGAAATCAAAAAATATTATTTTCATCATTAATTTTATTATTTTTGTAAATAAACCATTAACCAATTAATTTAGTTTTTAATTAGGTTTAACGTTAACACTTTTTGCAATAAGTTAAAATTGACTTAGAACTAGGTTTTTTTATATTTCTGATTTTATTCCCTCAATTAAAATAAAACTCAAAAAATATTTTCTTTAATTCCATTACTAATTAGCTTTAATTCTTAATTCAAAAAAGACCAAAAATATGCTTTATTCAATCAAAGGGTCAAAACCCTCAAGGACAATCCAATTCAATTTTCTCGCGCGTATTATTTTTGATCCATAATTGTAATTGCTCCGAGGATGTAATAGCTTTAACTTAGGATTTTATTTACCGCTTTTATTTACTTTTCTGCATTTACCTTTCAAGGGTTTGTTTTTGGCGATGTAAATACCCGACGCCTTGTAATAGCTTAGCTTTATTTTCCGCAATTTATTTTCCGCAACCATTAACTGCTAGATGTATGAATAATAGGCCATGCATGACAAGATCTATCTTAACTTAAAATCAACCGTAGCTCACCATGACATGTAAAGATAACATAACTGAAAATTGACACACTTGCACATGCCACTCCTAGGGTACGCTTCACTTGGTTGCCTCGACGTGGTCAATGAGTATAGGATGTTTTAGAGGTCGCCCTCCTGTCCAAAGATCAAAGTTGCCTCGAAACGGTTGCCTCGGATAAAATGATCTAAGACATTAGGGTTACTGCTAAGGCGTCCTAACGTTGCTTTAGTGGCCACACATCCCTAAAATCGAATTGACCCGAAAAACTCCAACGACGGTGCTACCTACTCATTAATAGTGGGATAGCATTGTCTAAAGGAAATTAGCATAGAACAATTTCTTTTTCGAGTAGGTAGATAGTTCTTAGATACTTTCTCATCCAAACAAATTTTTTACACTTACACTCTTTTACAAACAAGTTTTCAAAAACACTTCATTACACTCTTGAGGACAGAAGCAAGAGTTAAATCGAAGTTAAAACAAAAACTTTTCAAAACCCACAAGCACAAAGAAAACAATTTTGAAAACATAGTGAGCAAGTACCTAAGAGCCCATGGATAACCACGGATAGAAAGGGTGCTAACACCTTCCCTTTCTATAATCTACCTCCCGAACCCGATAAATATCTCAAAAAGGAATTTTTCTGTGCTTTTGCCCTTTCTTTGTTGGATAAAATAAAAGACGGTAGCGACTCTTGCTTACCGCGACATTTTGCAAAAACAAACGCAAACGCGAACCAGCATTCTAAAACAGACAGTTCTCATTCCCACCGATCACAGAACTGGCGACTCTGCTGGGGAATTTATAAGTGAGGTGTACCTTAGGATTAGATCACTTGTGTTTTCAATTGTATGCTTTGTATGATTTAATTTTGTGGGCTTGTATCGGAGTTCTATAGATCCTAACCCGGATTTGGGGGTACCCTTTTTAGGTAAGTAGCAATAAACTGTGAGGGATCTGTCCGGCGTAGACCGACACGGATGAAGCAGTAGCTACGTTGGTGTGACACCTTGGTCTGTACCGATATCCCTTGTGTTGGAACGAGGAGAATATGGGTCTTCTGAGGAGTCATTAAGCACCAACTGACCTTAGAACCTTAAATTGACCAACTTGGCCATAGAACAGTAGCAGTATGCTACACTCATTGAGACTAAACTCTCGCGATGATTCCGGCCGCAAGAAAAGGTTGCTAAACTGGAATTATGACCGATTGAGGGTAGTCAGTGATATTGAGATCCTCTAGAACCCGGTTACTATTTTTTAGGACAGGTCTTAACCAACTGAAACTGAAAGAGGGTAATGCCTAAACTCCATGCCAGCCTAAACTTAAGGCTATTTGTGTGACTTGTGTGCCTTCAAACTTGAGCTACTTGCACATTCTTGTTATCTGACAACATGGTTTCCTTGCAGGTTTTGTTTATAGTCCTTATCCAATATTTTGGATTTATTGCAGGGCTTACCTACATCACCTCACACTTTTGCTTAAACGCATAGCATACACATCATAACATCATACCTTAACATTTCCTTAACAATTTCAAGGATCTCAAGGGCTTGTGATGCAGGTTATGGTAAATCAAATGGCTAGCAAGGGGCAAAGGGGATTTATTTTCCTCTAGCCAAGGTTGTTTAGAAGTCCAAGCACGATAACATGAGTCAGGGGCTATGACCCACTCGATATGGTGAGCTTGACTCTTGAAGAAGGACTCTCAGCAACATGAAGTTCCTTCAATCAAGCTACCAGATTCATATTCTAACAGTTTCCTGTTTACCCCGCGAGATCCTTGAAAACATTACATACATATATCATACATATCATTGCATAATAGGTCTCCCAATACAGGTCTCTCATGTTCTCGCTGTTTATTTCAGCAATGGCTCTCCAACAAGACAACCAGGATCTTCATACTCAAGAGACTCAGTTCAGGGAAATCTTCCTAAACCTATCAAAGGGGTAGGAAGAGTTTAGAACACTCCTCATGGGGAACTTGGTCAAGAAAAGTCCTGAAGACAATAAGGACGAACGGCTGAAACATCTGCAAGCTGAGGTAGATGCAATGAGAACCCAAATGATGGGGCAGATGGCTCTTATCTAAGGCTTAGCTCGGGAACAAGAAGAGGTGAGAACCATTATCAACCAGCTTCATCAAGACAAATACAACAACATGAAGCAAACGGTCAAGGCTGGGGATCAAATCATTAATCAGCCTCCAAGAAGACAAGAGTTAGGTATGGTGAAGAATGGACCTCTCCAAGTTGCTACTACCTCACGGGTCCAACAACAACCTTGCCATAAACAACGGGTTAATCAGAGGCCGTTTACCAAGCTCAACATGCCGCTGTCCCAAGATTTGCAACACCTGTTGAGATTGAATCTGGTGACGTTGGTAGGACCTCATCCGAATCCTATGACTTCTTCTCCTAACTACAACCCAGATGCAAGGTGTGCTTACCATTCTAACAGTTCGGGGCATGATACTGACGACTGTTGGAAGTTGAAGTACAAAATTCAAAACCTGATTGACGAAGGAGCTTTGGAATTCACACAAGATGGTCAGGCTGAGTTCTTCTACCAACCCTCCAAGGTTCACCATTTGAAGTGACAAGTCCTGAGACGAGAAGACTTTTTTGTTCATTAGAATTTTCAATTTGTAATTTTCTTTTGATTGTTCAAACATTTATTCATGTCAAACTTTGTTACTTTATCAATGCATTGCATATGTCTGTTTTGAATCAATCCATTCATATTCACTATATTCAAATTGCTTTCATATTTGTGATGATTAACTCTCGATTAAAAAACTCTAAGCCTTTAGAGGGAGGATGACGAAAACGATACCACGATCTTTACAGTATGCTTTTGAACAGACCTTGCTGACGATGTACATGCATTTCTTTCAAATCCTAAACACTGGAGTTATAAGGAAGATAATCCCTAGTCAACCCCTTTGAGCCAAAGAAGTAGAAGTTTTCTATTTTAACACAATTTGAAACCTTTAATCAAAACTGGGGCAGGGTAGTCTCTCAGTTAATTCAAATGCGCATTGAAGTTGCAAAATTTCTCAGTTCATAATACAATGAACGACATCAAAAGCATTCCTCTGGAATCAAAAGGCAGTGGTGGTTCATTATCTCATAGGCAGTCAATCTCTCAAAAGAGAAAAGCCCACTGAGCCAAAACCTATAAAGGAAGCTTAAGAAAGTTGGGGCATCCCGCTGACTGTAATCTCGAAAACAGGAACAGTCAGGCAAAAGTTAGGGATAACAAATCAAAAGAACAAGGTCGCTACAAATCCTCAACAACATGAAAAATGTTGCAAAAATGACTGCCTTCCAAAATCCAACTTGTGTGAACCATCACCAAAACGTCGTTCTAAATTCGAATAGAGTTTGACGCACAATTAACTGAGTTTAGGATTGAAGAACATCACGAAGAGCGGATGGGTACAAATAAAATTTGAGCCTTTATCCTTTGTTTCTTAAACCGTGAACCAAGCCACGTTACAACCCTTCAAAAGTCCTAACTGAAGCACGGGTTAGTTCGAAAGCATACTGTTACAAAAGGTATCCTGACTCCTGTAGGGCTTGCTGTAAATCCTGAGTTGACGTCACATTTTACAAAATTTTCCTATCTTACTGAAAACTGCATTTTCAAAAACTTCAAGACAGACATAAGCTTTGCATTCTTAAAATAACATTGTTTACATATGACTATTTGTTCAAACAGCATAGAAGTTTGCATGAAGAATATCTAGTGAACAAAACCTTTTCAATAAAAAAGGATCACCTCAAATGGAAAAACACTTCCAATAAAGGGGCACGGCATGATCATTGTCCATCATCTGGGGCAGTCAAGTCAAGATTCAAGGAATCTCTCAAAATGCCAAATAGCCAGGGGCAGATCTCCATCTGAATCAATTGGGGCATTAGACATGAATTCCAGCAACGAATCTTGCATGATCAAACAAAGGTCTTCTGGTAGTATGACAACACTACACTACTGACAGTGACAACTCCCTACACTCTGAGAGTGTGGACATAGTCAAAAGAGTACTACACATAATCAAAGACCCGCTAGGTTGACTGGCCTAGGCAAAAATAAGGGCTTCTCGGCGAACCAAAAGGGTTCGGGCAAAAATAAGGGATGAAAGTGAAAAAATCTGTACACCCGGCAAGTCGAAAACCTGAAAAGGCGGCTTGGGCAAAAAAGGGTATCCCGATGGACTGAAAACCCGAAAGGGCAATCCAGGCAAAAATTAGGGATCAAAGCGTACGACTATGTCCCGTCATCTCGTCACTGGCCTACCAGAAGAAGACTTGTCATTTTGATCGAAAGATACCAAGCACCTCATAGGTTGGGATAATACTCGATCCACAAGGCCTCCACAGGAACCTTCTCCCACAAAAATAGGGGCAAATAAGAATTGTCCGAACTGTACAAGTTGCTCCGTCCACCAGGTACCAAGGTATATATTCAGCTGAAGAATATGGCTAAGATACTTTCACTCCCCGCAGAGTAAGACAGTAATGATAGCTCTCTCAACTGAGACTTGCAACTATGAACGAATCAGCAATACTCTCCCCAATCAGAGTTGGTCTACCATCAGCCCTAAAAAGATTGGGTATCCCTAGAAGGTCTTAATATTCCCCAGCGGAGTATAAGGATATTCCCCAGCGAGTATAAGAGTATCCCCGACAGTCTTAATATTCCTCAACGGAATATAAGAATGTTCCCCGGCAGAATGCAAGGTACCCCCAGTGGAGCTATTTCCCCAGCGCAGTCTAAAAAGGTTTCCCCAATGGAATTGAATCATCTTCCCCAGTAGATTCTGGAATCTTATCCCCTGCGAAGCACAAATAAGTCTCCTCAGCCAACTTCAGAAGGTTATCCTCACAAGAGTCTAACTGGGTTGTCCTCAGCAATTTGCAACTGAAAGATTATCCCCAACGAAGTTCTTTCTATCCCCAGCGGAGTTCATCATCAAAATCCCCAACAGATCTTATCAACGGAATCCCCAGTGGAGTTTATCGTTAAAATCTCAGCGAAGTATCTCTTCCCCATAGAGTAATTCCCCACAGAGTAATCTCTTCACCGTGTTTATTCCCAACGGAGTTCCTCTCTCCTGCAGGTTTATTCTCACAACCATCTTCGTTCATCATCCCAAGTGGAAACGAAGAATTCAACCATACTCTTCAACAACAGCCCAGGATTTAACAAACTCCCCGGCATTTGTCAAGGATTTATTTTCCCAGGCAAAAATACATTTATAAACATTTCACATTTCATACCACCTATTTTACATACATGATAAAGTGCATACGACACGATCTCATTTATTTTTGAGAACATCATGACATCATGCATTTCATACATCATGACATTGCATACAGCTAACGCTTTACCTTTTTCAGGAAAAGTTCAATCAAAAGATGGCAACCCATCAACCTTTTTAAGTTCCAGATGAATACCTGTAGCAAGCCAGGAAGAATATATGTGGATGACTGATTGTAGATTAATACCTGTAACAAGCCAGGAAAATTATCTACATGAAGAGATTGAAGATTAAATACCTGTAACAAGCCAGGAAGACCTTTCTTTCTCAGGTCAGAGATTAATACCTGAAACCAGCCAGGACAGATATCTCCTTGACCAACCTTTTCAAGTCCCAGTTTAATACCTGTAGCAAGCCAGGAAGAGTATCTGTGGACGAATGATTGTAGATTGATACCTGTAACAAGCCAGGAAAATTATCTGCATGAAGAGATTGAAGATTAAATACATGTAGCAAGCCAGGAAGATTACTTTTCTTTCTCAAGTCAGAGATTAATACCTGAAACCAGCCAGGACAGCTATCTCCTCGACCAACCTTTTCAAAGTCCCAGTTGGATACCTGTAACAAGCCAGGAAAAATATTTGTGGACGACTGATACCTGTAACAAACCAGGAAAACCATCTACACAAAGAGATTGAAGATTAACACCTGTAACAAGCCAGGAAGACCATCTTTCTTTCTCAGGTATGCAAGTTCTCGCTAAGGAATCTCTTATGCGATCGACACTCTTGCAGATGGCATCTATAAGCCCATCCTCCTACCAACAATCTCCAAATGGCATCTGTAAGCCCATTCCCGACGTCACAATGCTGATACTACACCATGCGAGTGCAAATTTCTGGGCACTCTAGTGTTCAATTATCTTCCACCTTCGGATCACGAAAGGCTCGAAAGCCAATCTATATCCTCACGTTTAAGAAAATTGAACAGGGGCAACTGTTGTACCCCAAAATTTTCCCTCTCATGTTTTCAAAGGTCTTCCCTTACATGGTTGGTCACAAACACTTTCCTAACAAAAATAAAGTTTTTTTTGAAGATATACAAAGTGTCTTTCGATTGGCATCTGGGAAAAGGCTTCGATTAAGCGTTTGGAACCTTTCGATCAGGTTTGGCTCACCAGTCTTCGATTGGGCATTTGGCACTCTTCGATCAGGTTTTGGTTCACCAGTCTTCGATTGGGCATTTGGCACTCTTCGATCAAGCCTTGGTGTGCAAGTATTCGACTGAGCGCTGGACCTCTTTCGATCAAGATTTGGTGTGTAACACTTCGATTGGAATTATGGACAAACACTTCGATTGAGCGCTGGACCTCTTTCGATCAAGCCTTGGTGTGAAAGTCTTCGATTGAGCGTTGAACCCCTTCGACCAAGTCAATTTCATAATGCTTCGACTAGTACTTCAGAGGGTCCTTCGAATGGAACTTCATACTTTACCTCAATCAGAACATAAGAGCGAAATGACCTTCGAATGGCATTTTGGTTTAGAGTTTCCCTTAATAAGAATATCAGAACGAAATGACCTTCGAATGGCATTTCAGTGCAGGGTTGCTTTTAACCTAAGATGCTCTGATGAAGGAAGTTCTGAACACTTTGAATCAGAACCTAGAATCATCACAAGGCCAAGGACTGGTCGAAGTTGGCTAATAGGGAATGTTCTAAACAGATTCGAATTGGACTTTGAAGCAATCGAAGAGAGCAAATTCAAAGGGGCAAGTCAGCTTTTGATTTTCATCAAGTTGGAGGCCCAAAACAACTCAGAGCAAGCTGGCAGAAACGCATGATTGGATCAAATATGGCAAGTTTTCATGAAAATCAAATCAAATCTCTTCATCATAATGGACCAAGATTTGACACACAAATGTTGACCTAATTTCCTTTGTTTATATAAACCTCTGCTCATAAACAAAAACACACGAAACCTTGCGGCAGACACGTGAAGAACACATACAAAAACTCTGTAGAAACGGCCACCCAACCTTGAGGAAAAAAGCTTGAAAAGTGAGAGATCCAAAACAACCTTGGAGGCGAATTCTGACTAAAAGAAAAACGCAGCTTCCTTCCTTGTCATCCAGTGGAGCTATACCCATCAAAAGGGAGTCCTTCCCTCGCCCATAACGCACTGTAAGTCTCCAGGTACTTTGCTATGCACATGGAATCATAACTCGGTTTTCTTGCATCCTTTCATTGAAATAATTATATATTCATGCTTTGTGTTGCATTTTGAAACTGTTGGCATCACTAAATTTTATTTCCATAGCCTGTAACGCCATGCCTAGTTCTAGGGTTCGTATACCTTGTTTTTGGGGTTTTTAATTGCAGGAAAAATCCATGCACATAATTGGTATAGGGACGACCAGGGGGAAGAGACGAGTACGTTGGTACTCTTGGATTTCATTTACATGGCCTGGAGAGGGTTTTTGAGATGCCCTACGAAACTTCCTGCGGATAAAAATCCGCAGGTAAAAAAATAGGATCGTTTGAAGAAGACGATGGCGTGTCCTTGTGCTATTGGTCCATTCAAACCATTAGCGAGTTTGTTTTTTTTTTGGCCAGGCATAATTATTGTTCGTATATAATATTTGTTTTCTATTTAACCAACAAAAGAAACAGCATGGATGAGTTGGCAAGCACGCTATGGAAAAACCCCTTGGGACCTGGGTTCGAATCCCAGGTTCCCCCAAAACTTTATTGTGTTTTTCCTTTAGGTATTCAGGCGCATCATCCCAAGCGTGGACTACCATACGTCCTCAGATCTCAACGTACCAAGTGGCTTCAAGTTAGATCCAAAGGCCAGAACCATTGATCCACCATGGGTTCAAGTCAATGCAAGCATAGGTAATATGGAGGGTCAACAAAGGCCAGCGTTCTGAGCCTGGAAAAAATTGCTGAGTCAACCTCCCTTCTTCAGGCCCAACGCCCCCCTAAAGTTTGCTCATGTTTTTATTTTCTTTTCATATTTCTTTTGCTTTTTATTATTATTATTAACTAACTAATTAATTAACAAACTAACCTTTTTTTTCATAAAAAAAACAGAAATCAAAAAATATTATTTTCATCATTAATTTTATTATTTTTGTAAATAAACCATTGACCAATTAATTTAGTTTTTAATTAGGTTTAACGTTAACACTTTTTGCAATAAGTTAAAATTGACTTAGAACTAGGTTTTTTTATATTTCTGATTTTATTCCCTCAATTAAAATAAAACTCAAAAAATATTTTCTTTAATTCCATTACTAATTAGCTTTAATTCTTAATTCAAAAAAGACCAAAAATATGCTTTATTCAATCAAAGGGTCAAAACCCTCAAGGACAATCCAATTCAATTTTCTCGCGCGTATTATTTTTGATCCATATTTGTAATTGCTCCGAGGATGTAATAGCTTTAACTTAGGATTTTATTTACCGCTTTTATTTACTTTTCTGCATTTACCTTTCAAGGGTTTGTTTTTGGCGATGTAAATACCCGACGCCTTGTAATAGCTTAGCTTTATTTTCCGTAACCATTAACAGCTAGATGTATGAATAATAGGCCATGCATGACAAGATCTATCTTAACTTAAAATCAACCGTAGCTCACCATGACATGTAAAGATAACATAACTGAAAATTGACACACTTGCACATGCCACTCCTAGGGTACGCTTCACTTGGTTGCCTCGACGTGGTCATTGAGTATATGATGTTTTAGAGGTCGCCCTCTTGTCCAAAGATCAAAGTTGCCTCGAAATGGTTGCCTCGGATAAAATGATCTAAGACCTTAGGGTTACCGCTAAGGCGTCCTAACGTTGCTTTAGTGACCACACATCCCTAAAATCGAATTGACCCGAAAAACTCCAACGACGATGCTACCTACTCATTAATAGTGGGATAACCTTGTCTAAAGGAAATTAGCATAGAACAATTTCTTTTTCGAATAGGTAGATAGTTCTTAGATACTTTCTCATCCAAACAAAATTTTTACACTTACACTCTTTTACAAACAAGTTTTCAAAAACACTTCATTACACTCTTGAGGACAGAAGCAAGAGTTAAATCGAAGTTAAAACAAAAACTTTTCAAAACCCACAAGCACAAAGAAAACAATTTTGAAAACATAGTGAGCAAGTACCTAAGAGCCCGTGGATAACCACGGATAGAAAGGGTGCTAACACCTTCCCTTTCTATAATCTACCTCCCGAACCCGAGAAATATCTCAAAAAGGAATTTATTTGTGCTTTTGCCTTTTTCTTGTTGGATAAAATAAAAGAAGGTGGCGACTCTTGCTTACCGCGACATTTTGTGAAAATAAACGCAAACGCGAACCAGCATTCTAAAACAGTTAGTTCTCATTCTCACCGATCACAGTTAGGGTTTAATGTTTAGGGTTTAAGTTTAGGGTTTAGGGTTAGGGTTTTAGGTTTAGGTTTAGGGTTTAGGGTATAAGGTTTAGGTTTAGGATTTAGGGTGTATGGTTTAGGGTTTATGGTTTAGGGTTTATGGTTAGGGTTAGGGTTTAGGGTTTAGGGTTTAGGTTTAGGATTTAGGGTTTAGGTTTAGGGTTTAGGATTTAGGGTTTAGGGTTTAGGGTTTAGGTTTAGGGTTAGGATTTAGGGTTTAAGATTTAGGGTTTATGGTTAGGATTTATGGTTAGGGTTTAGGGTTTAGAGTTTAGGGTTTAGGCTTAGGGTTTATGGTTTAAGGTTTAGGGTTTGGGGTTTAGGATTTAGGATTTAGGGTTAGGGTTTATGGTTTAAAGTTAAGGGTTTAGGTTTAGGTTTAGGGTTTAAGGTTTAGGTTTAGGGTTTAGGTTTAGGGTTTAGGGTTTAAGGTTAGGGTTTAGGGTTAGGGTTTAGAGTTTAGGGTATATGGTATAGGTTTAGGGTTTAGGATTTAGGGTGTATGGTTTAGGGTTTAGGGTTTATAATTTAGGGTTTAGGATTAGGGTTTAGGGTTTAATTTTAAGGATTTGGGGTTTAGGGTTTAGGGTTTAGGTTTAGGGTTTAAGGTTTAAGGTTTAGCTTTAGGGTTTAGGGTTTAGGTTTAGGGTTTAGGATTTATGTTTAGGGTTTAGGGTTTAGGGTTAGGGTTTAAGGTTAGGGTTTAGGGTTAGGGTTTAAAGTTTAGGGTATAAGGTATAGGTTTAGGGTTTAGGGTGTATGCTTTAGGGTTTAGTATTAAGGTTTAGGGTATAGGGTTTAGGTTTAGGGTTTAGGGTTTAGGATTTAGGGTGTATGATTAAGGGTTTAGGATTAGGGTTTAGGGTTTAGGGTTAGGATTTAGGGTTTAGAATTTAGGGTTTAGGCTTAGGGTTTAGGGTTTAAGGGTAGGGTTTAGGGTTTAGGTTAAGGGTTTAAGGTTTAAGGTTAAGGGTTTAGGGTTTAGGTTTAAGTTTATGGGTTAGGGTTTAGGGGTATGGTTAAGGGTTTACGGTTTAAGGTCTAGGGCTTATGGTTTAGGGTTTAGGATTTAGGGTTTAAGGTTAGGGTTAAGGTTTAGAGTTTAGGGTTTAGGATTAAGGGTTAGGGTTAAGGGTTAGTGTTAGGGTTTAGGGTTAGGGTTTAGTATTTAGGGTTTATGGTTTAAGGTTTAAGGTTTATGGTTAGGGTTTGGGGTTGGGGGTTTAGGATTTAGGGTTATGGTTTAGGATTTAGGATTTAGGGTTTGTGGTTTAGGGTTAAAGGTTTAGGTTTAATGTTTAGGTTTTAGGGTTCAGGGTCAAGGGTCTAGGGTTTAGGGTTAGGGTTAGGGTTTAGGGTTTAAGGGTTTAATATTTAGGGTTTAGTATTTAAGGTTTAAGGTTGATGGTTTAAGGATTATGGTTTAAGATTTAGGGTTTAGTATTTGAAGTTTAGGGTTTAGGGTATATGGTCTAGGGTTTAGGATTTAGTGTCTAGGGTTTAGGGGTTAGGGTTTATGGTTTTGGGTTAAAGGGTTTAAAGTTTAGGGTTATGGTTTAGGGTTTAGGGTTAAGGTTTATGTTTAGGTTTAGGGTTAGAGGTTAGGGTTAAGGTTTAGGTTTTAGGGTTAGGGTTAGGGTTATGGTTTAGGGTTTAGGGTTTATGGTTAGGGTTTAGGATTTAGGTTTAGGGTTTAGGATTTAGGGTTTAGGATTTAAGGTTTAGGGTTAAGGGTTTAGGATTTAAGGTTTAGGGTTTAGGGTTAGGGTTTGGGTTTAGGATTTAAGGTTTAGGGTTAAGGGTTTATGTTTTAGGGTTTAGGGGTTAGGGTTTAAGATTTAGGGTTTAGTGTTTAGGGTTTAAGGCTTATGGTTTAAGATTTAGGGTCTAGAGTTTAGGGGTTAAGGTTTAGGGTTCACGGTTGATGGTCTAGGATTTAGGGTTAACGGTTTAGGGTTTATGGTTTAGGGTTTAGGGTTTAGGTTTAGGGTTGAGGGTTAGGGTATAGGGTTATAGGTTTAGGGTTTAGGGTTTAGGATTTAAGAAATAAGGTTTAGGGTTTAAGATTTAGGGTTTAGTATTTGGGGTGTATGGTTTAAGGTTTAGGGCCTAGGGTTTAAGATTTAGTGTTTAGGATTTAGGGGTTATGGTTTATGGTTTAGGGTTAAAGGGTTTAAGGTTTAGGGTTTGGGGTTTAGGGTTTAGGGTTTAGGGTTAATGGTTTAAGGTTTAGAGTTTAGGGTTTTAGCGTTTTAGGGTTTTGGGGTTCAGGGTTTAGGGTTTTAGGCTTTAGGATTTATGGTAAGGGTTTAGAGTTTAGGGTTTAGGGTTTAGGGTTTAGGGTTTAGGGTTTAGGGTTTTAGGGTTATATGATTTTAGGTTTTAGGGTTTAGAGTTTAGGGTTTAAGGTTAAAGGGTTTAAGGTTTAGGGTTAGGGTTTATGTTTAGGGTTTATGGTTTTGGGTATAGGGTTTAGGGTTTTGTAGTTTAGGGTTTAGTGTTAGGGTTTAGGGTTAGGATTTAGGGTTTAGGGTTTAGGATATAGGGTATAGGGTTATGATTTGGGGTAGGGTTTAGGGTTTAGAGTTTATGGTTTAGGCTTAGGGTTTAGGGTTTAAGGTTTATGGTTTGGGGTTTAGGGTTTAGGGTTAGGGTTTAATGTTTAAGGTTTAGGGTTTAGGTTTATGGTTTGGGGTTTAGGGTTTAGGGTTAGGGTTTAATGTTTAAGGTTTAGGGTTTAGGTTTAGGGTTAGGGTTTAGGGTTTAATGTTTAAGGTTTAGGATTTAGGTTTAGGGTTTTGAGTTTAGGTTTAGGGTTTAGGGTATAGGGTTTAGGTTTAGGATTTAGGGTGTATGGTTTAGGGTTAATGGTTTAGGGTTTAGGGTTAGAGTTTCAGATTTAGGGTTTAGGGTTTAGAATTTAGGGTTTAGGGTTTAGGTTTAGGAGTTAGGGTTTAGGTTTAGGGTTTAGGATTTAGGGTTTAGGGTTTAGGTTTAGCGTTTAGGGTTAGGATTTAGGGTTTATGGTTTAGGATTTAGGGTTTATGGTTAGGATTTATGGTTAGGGTTTAGGGTTTATAGTTTAGGGTTTAGGCTTAGGGTTTATAGTTTAAGGTTTAAGGTTTAGGGTTTAGGATTTAGGGTTTAGGTTTTAGGGTTAGGGTTGAGGGTTAGGGTATAGGGTTTTAGGTTTAGGGTTTAGGGTTTAGGGTTTAGGGTTTAGGATTTAAGGACTATGGTTTAGGGTTTAAGATTTAGGGTTTAGTATTTGGGGTGTAGGGTTTAAGGTTTAGGGCCTAGGGTTTAAGATTTAGTGTTTAGGATTTAGGGGTTATGGTTTAGGGTTTAGGGTTAATGGGTTTAAGGTTTAGGGTTTGGGGTTTATGGTTTAGGGTTTAGGGTTAATGGTTTAAGGTTTAGAGTTTAGGGTTTTAGCGTTTTAGGGTTTTGGGGTTCAGGGTTTAGGGTTTTAGGCTTTAGGATTTATGGTAAGGGTTTAGAGTTTATGGTTTAGGGTTTAGGGTTTAGGGTTTAGGGTTTAGGGTTTTAGGGTTATATGATTTTAGGTTTTAGGGTTTAGAGTTTAGGGTTTAAGGTTAAAGGGTGTAAGGTTTAGGGTTAGGGTTTATGTTTAGGGTTTATGGTTTTAGGTATAGGGTTTAGGATTTTGTGGTTTAGGGTTTAGGGTTAGGGTATAGGGTTAGGATTTAGGGTTTAGGGTTTAGGATTTAGGGTATAGGTTTATGATTTGGGGTAGGGTTTAGGGTTTAGAGTTTATGGTTTAGGCTTAAGGTTTAGGGTTTAAGGTTTATGGTTTGGGGTTTAGGGTTAGGGTTTATTGTTTAAGGTTTAGGGTTTAGGTTTAGGGTTAGGGTTTAGGGTTAGGGTTTAATGTTTAAGGTTTAGGATTTAGGATTAGGGTTTTGGGTTTAGGTTTAGGGTTTAGGGTATAGGGTTTAGGTTTAGGATTTAGGGTGTATGGTTTAGGGTTAATGGTTTAGGGTTTAGGGTTAGGGTTTCGGATTTAGGGTTTAGGGTTTAGAATTTAGGGTTTAGGGTTTAGGTTTAGGAGTTAGGGTTTAGGTTTAGGGTTTAGGTTTAGGGTTTAGGGTTTAGGTTTAGCGTTTAGGGTTAGGATTTAGGGTTTAGGGTTTAGGATTTAGGGTTTATGGTTAGGATTTATGGTTAGGGTTTAGGGTTTATCGTTTAGGGTTTAGGCTTAGGGTTTATAGTTTAAGGTTTAGGGTTTATGGTTTAGGATTTAAGGTTTAGGGTTTAGGGTTAGGGTTGAGGGTTAGGGTATAGGGTTTTAGGTTTAGGGTTTAGGGTATAGGGTTTAGGATTTAAGGACTATGGTTTAGGGTTTAAGATTTAGGGTTTAGTATTTGGGGTGTAGGGTTTAAGGTTTAGGGCCTAGGGTTTAAGATTTAGTGTTTAGGATTTAGGGGTTATGGTTTATGGTTTAGGGTTAAAGGGTTTAAGGTTTAGGGTTTGGGGTTAATGGTTTAGGGTTTAGGGTTAATGGTTTAAGGTTTAGAGTTTAGGGTTTTAGCGTTTTAGGGTTTTGGGGTTCAGGGTTTAGGGTTTTAGGCTTTAGGATTTATGGTAAGGGTTTAGAGTTTATGGTTTAGGGTTTAGGGTTTAGGGTTTAGGGTTTTAGGGTTATATGATTTTAGGTTTTAGGGTTTAGAGTTTAGGGTTTAAGGTTAAAGGGTTTAAGGTTTAGGGTTAGGGTTTATGTTTAGGGTTTATGGTTTTGGGTATAGGGTTTAGGGTTTTGTGGTTTAGGGTTTAGGGTTTGGGTTTAGGGTTAGGATTTAGGGTTTAGGGTTTAGGATTTAGGGTATAAGGTTATGATTTGGGGTAGGGTTTAGGGTTTAGAGTTTTTGGTTTAGGCTTAGGGTTTAGGGTTTAAGGTTTATGGTTTGGGGTTTAGGGTTTAGGGTTAGGGTTTAATGTTTAAGGTTTAGGGTTTAGGTTTAGTGTTAGGGTTTAGGGTTAGGTTTTAATGTTTACGGTTTAGGATTTAGGTTTAGGGTTTAGGGTTTAGGTTTAGGGTTTAGGGTATAGGGTTTAGGTTTAGGATTTAGGGTGTATGGTTTAGGGTTAATGGTTTAGGGTTTAGGGTTAGGGTTTCGGATTTAGGGTTTAGGGTTTAGAATTTAGGGTTTAGGGTTTAGGTTTAGGGTTTAGGTTTAGGAGTTAGGGTTTAGGTTTAGGGTTTAGGTTTAGGGTTTAGGATTTAGGATTTAGGGTTTAGGGTTTAGGGTTTAGGTTTAGCGTTTAGGGTTAGGATTTAGGGTTTAGGGTTTAGGATTTAGGGTTTATGGTTAGGATTTATGGTTAGGGTTTAGGGTTTATAGTTTAGGGTTTAGGCTTAGGGTTTATAGTTTAAGGTTTAGGGTTTTGGGTTTAGGATTTAGGGTTTAGGGTTTAGGATTTAGGGTTTAGTGTTTAGGGTTTAGGGTTAGGGTTTTAAGGTTTAGGGTTTAGGTTTAGGGTTTAGGGTTTAGGTTTAGGGTTTATGATTTAGGTTTAGGGTTTAGGGTTTAAGGTTAGGGTTTATGGTTAAGGGTGTATGGTTTAGGATTAGGGTTTAGGGTTTAGGTTAGGATTTAGGGTTTAGAATTTAGGGTTTAGGCTTAGGGTTTAGGGTTTAATGTTTAGGGTTTGGGGTTTAGGGTTTAGGGTTTAGGTTTAGGGTTTAACGTTTAAGGTTTAGCTTTAGGGTTTAGGGTTTAGGTTTAGGGTTTAGGATTTCTGTTTAGGGTTTAGGGTTTAGGGTTAGGGTTTAAGGTTAGTGTTTAGGGTTTAGGGTTAGGGTTTAGAGTTTAGGGTATAGGGTATAGGTTTAGGGTTTAGGAGTTAGGGTGTATGATTTAGGGTTTAGGATTAGGGTTTAGGGTATAGGGTTTAGGGTTTATGTTTAGGGTTTAGGGTTTAGGATTTAGTGTGTATGATTTAGGGTTTAGGATTATGGTTTAGGGTTTAGGGTTTAGGGTTAGGATTTAGGGTTTAGAATTTAGGGTTTAGGCTTAGGGTTTAGGGTTTAAGGGTAGGGTTTATGGTTTAGGTTTAGGGTTTAAGGTTTAAGGTTAAGGGTTTTGGGTTTAGGTTTAAGTTTAGGGTTTAGGGTTTAGGGGTATGGTTAAGGGTTTACGGTTTAAGGTCTAGGGCTTATGGTTTAGGGTTTAGGATTTAGGGTTTAAGGTTAGGGTTAAGGTTTAGAGTTTAGGGTTTAGTGTTTAGGGTTTAGGACTTAGGGTTAGGGTTTAGGGTTAGGGTTTAGTATTTAGGGTTTATGGTTTAAGGTTTGAGGTTTATGGTTAGGGTTTAGGGTTTAGGGTTTGGGGTTGGGGTTGGGGGTTTAGGATTTAGGGTTATGGTTTAGGATTTAGGATTTAGGTTTTGGGGTTTAAGGTTAAAGGTTTAGGTTTAATTTTTAGGGTTTAGGGTCAAGGGTCTAGGGTTTAGGGTTTAAGGGTTTAATATTTAGGGTTTAGTATTTAAGGTTTAGGGTTGATGTTTTAGGGATTATGGTTTAAGATTTAGGGTTTAGTATTTGAGGTTTAGGGTTTAGGGTATAGGGTCTAAGGTCTAGGGTTTAGGATTTAGGGTCTAGGGTTTAGGGGTTAGGGTTTATGATATAGGGTTAAAGGGTTTAAAGTTTAGGGTTATGGTTTAGGGTTTAGGGTTAAGGTTTAGGTTTAGGTTTAGGGTTAGAGGTTAGGGTTAAGGTTTAGGGTTTAGGGTTATGGTTATGGTTTAGGGTTTATGGTTTACGGTTAGGGTTTAGGGTTTATGTTTAGGGTTTAGGGTTAAGGTTTATGATTTAAGGTTTAGGGTTAAGGGTTTAGGATTTAAGGTTTAGGGTTTAGGGTTAGGGTTTGGGTTTAGGATTTAGGGTTTAGGGTTAAGGGTTTATGGTTTAGGGTTTAGGGGTTAGGGTTTAAGATTTAGGGTTTAGAGTTTATGGTTTAAGGTTTAGGGTTTAAGATTTAGGGTCTAGAGTTTAGGGGTTAAGGTTTACGGTTCACGGTTGATGGTCTAGGATTTAGGGTTAATGATTTAGGGTTTATGGTTTACGGTTTAGGTTTAGGGTTGACGGTTAGGGTATATAGTTTTAGGTTTAGGGTTTAGGGTTTAGGGTTTAGGATTTAGGGACTATGGTTTACGGTTTAAGATTTAGGGTTTAGTATTTGGGGTGTAGGGTTTAGGGTTTAGGGTCTAGGGTTTAAGATTTAGAGTTTAGGATTTAGGGGTTATGGTTTATGGTTTAGGGTTAAAGGGTTTAAGGTTTGGGGTTTAGGGTTTAGGGTTTAGGGTTTAGGGTTAATGGTTTAAGGTTTAGAGTTTAGTGTTTTAGCGTTTTAGGGTTTTGGGGTTCAGGGTTTATGGTTTTAGGCTTTAGGATTTATGGTAAGGGTTTAGAGTTTATGGTTTAGGGTTTAGGGTTTAGGGTATATGGTATAGGGTTTAGGGTTTTAGGGTTATATGATTTTAGGTTTTAGGGTTTATGGTTTAGAGTTTAGGGTTTAGGGTTAAAGGGTTTAAGGTTTAGGGTCAGGGTTTATGTTTAGGGTTTATGGTTTTGGGTATAGGGTTTTGGGGTTTAGGGTTAGGGTTTAGGGTTAGGATTTAGGGTTTAGGGTTTAGGATTTATGGTATAGGGTTTAGGGTTACGATTTGGGGCAGGGTTTAGGGTTTAGAGTTTAGGTTTTAGGCTTAGGGTTTAAGGTTTATGGTTTGGGGTTTAGGGTTTAGGGTTTATGTTAGGGTTTAATGTTTAAGGTTTAGGGTTTTGGTTTAGGGTTAGGGTTTAGGGTTAGTGTTTAATGTTTAAGGTTTAGGGTTTAGGTTTAGGGTTTTGGGTTTAGGTTTAGGGTTTATGGTTTAGGGTTTAGGGTATAGGGTTTAGGTTTAGGATTTAGGGTTAACGGTTTAGGGTTAGGCTTTATGGTTTAGGGTTTAGGGTTTAGGTTTAGGGTTGAGGGTTAGGGTATAGGGTTTTAGGTTTAGGGTTTAGGGTTTAGGGTTTAGGATTTAAGGACTATGGTTTAGGGTTTAAGATTTAGGGTTTAGTATTTGGGGTGTAGGGTTTAAGGTTTAGGGCCTAGGGTTTAAGATTTAGTGTTTAGGATTTAGGGGTTATGGTTTATGGTTAAAGGGTTTAAGGTTTAGGGTTTGGGGTTTATGGTTTAGGGTTTAGGGTTAATGGTTTAAGGTTTAGAGTTTAGGGTTTTAGCGTTTTAGGGTTTTGGGGTTCAGGGTTTAGGGTTTTAGGCTTTAGGATTTATGGTAAGGGTTTAGAGTTTATGGTTTAGGGTTTAGGGTTTAGGGTTTAGGGTTTAGGGTTTAGGGTTA
>OX451738.1:82923350-82928350 GCA_948472305.1 Vicia faba | reverse complement strand
AAGGGTTTAGAGTTTATGGTTTAGGGTTTAGGGTTTAGGGTTTATGGTTTAGGGTTTTATGGTTATATGATTTTAGGGTTTATAGTTTAGGGTTTAAGGTTAAAGGGTTTAAGGTTTAGGGTTAGGGTTTATGTTTAGGGTTTATGGTTTTGGGTATAGGGTTTAGGGTTTTGTGGTTTAGGGTTTAGGGCTAGGGTTTAGGGTTAGGATTTAGGGTTTAGGGTTTAGGATTTAGGGTATAGGGTTATGATTTGGGGTAGGGTTTAGGGTTTAGAGTTTATGGTTTAGGCTTAGGGTTTAGGGTTTAAGGTTTATGGTTTGGGGTTTGGGGTTTAGGGTTAGGGTTTAATGTTTAAGGTTTAGGGTTTAGGGTTTAGGTTTAGGTTTAGGGTTAGGGTTTAGGGTTAGGGTTTAATGTTTAAGGTTTAGGATATAGGTTTAGGGTTTTGGGTTTAGGTTTAGGGTTTTGGGTATAGGGTTTAGGTTTAGGATTTAGGGTGTATGGTTTAGGGTTAATGGTTTAGGGTTTAGGGTTAGGGTTTCGGATTTAGGGTTTAGGGTTTAGAATTTAGGGTTTAGGGTTTATGTTTAGGAGTTAGGGTTTAGGTTTAGGGTTTAGGTTTATGGTTTAGGATTTAAGGTTTAGGGTTTAGGTTTAGCGTTTAGGGTTAGGATTTAGGGTTTAGGGTTTAGGATTTAGGGTTTATGGTTAGGATTTATGGTTAGGGTTTAGGGTTTATAATTTAGGGTTTAGGCTTAGGGTTTATAGTTTAAGGTTTAGGGTTTAGGATTTAGGGTTTAGGGTTTAGGGTTAGGGTTGAGGGTTAGGGTATAGGGTTTTAGGTTTAGGGTTTAGGGTTTAGGATTTAAGGACTATGGTTTAGGGTTTAAGATTTAGGGTTTAGTATTTGGAGTGTAGGGTTTAAGGTTTAGGGCCTAGGGTTTAAGATTTAGTGTTTAGGATTTAGGGGTTATGGTTTATGGTTTAGGGTTAAAGGGTTTAAGGTTTAGGGTTTGGGGTTTATGGTTTAGGGTTTAGGGTTAATGGTTTAAGGTTTAGAGTTTAGGGTTTTAGCGTTTTAGGGTTTTGGGGTTCAGGGTTTAGGGTTTTAGGCTTTAGGATTTATGGTAAGGGTTTAGAGTTTATGGTTTAGGGTTTAGGGTTTAGGGTTTAGGGTTTAGGGTTTTAGGGTTATATGATTTTAGGTTTTAGGGTTTAGAGTTTAGGGTTTAAGGTTAAAGGGTTTAAGGTTTAGGGTTAGGGTTTATGTTTATGGTTTATGGTTTTGGGTATAGGGTTTAGGGTTTTGTGGTTTAGGGTTTAGTGTTAGGGTTTAGGGTTAGGATTTAGGGTTTAGGGTTTAGGATTTAGGGTATAGGGTTATGATTTGGGGTAGGGTTTAGGGTTTAGAGTTTATGGTTTAGGCTTAGGGTTTAGGGTTTAGGTTTAGGGTTGAGGGTTAGGGTTTAGGGTTAGGCTTTATGGTTTAGGGTTTAGGGTTTAGGTTTAGGATTTAGGGTTTAGGTTTAGGGTTTAGGGTTAACGGTTTAGGGTTAGGCTTTATGGTTTAGGGTTTAGGGTTTAGGGTTTAGGTTTAGGGTTGAGGGTTAGGGTATAGGGTTTTAGGTTTAGGGTTTAGGGTTTAGGGTTTAGGATTTAAGGACTATGGTTTAGGGTTTAAGATTTAGGGTTTAGTATTTGGGGTGTAGGGTTTAAGGTTTAGGGCCTAGGGTTTAAGATTTAGTGTTTAGGATTTAGGGGTTATGGTTTATGGTTTAGGGTTAAAGGGTTTAAGGTTTAGGGTTTGTGGTTTATGGTTTAGGGTTTAGGGTTAATGGTTTAAGGTTTAGAGTTTAGGGTTTTAGCGTTTTAGGGTTTTGGGGTTCAGGGTTTAGGGTTTTAGGCTTTAGGATTTATGGTAAGGGTTTAGAGTTTATGGTTTAGGGTTTAGGGTTTAGGGTTTAGGGTTTAGGGTTTAGGGTTTAGGGTTTAGGGTTATATGATTTTAGGTTTTAGGGTTTAGAGTTTAGGGTTTAAGGTTAAAGGGTTTAAGGTTTAGGGTTAGGGTTTATGTTTTGGGTTTATGCTTTTGGGTATAGGGTTTAGGGTTTTGTGGTTTAGGGTTTAGGGTTAGGATTTAGGGTTTAGGGTTTAGGATTTAGGGTATAGGGTTATGATTTGGGGTAGGGTTTAGGGTTTAGAGTTTATGGTTTAGGCTTAGGGTTTAGGGTTTATGGTTTAGGGTTTATAGTTTAGGGTTTAGGCTTAGGGTTTATAGTTTAAGGTTTAGGGTTTAGGGTTTAGGATTTAGGGTTTAGGGTTTAGGATTGAGGGTTAGGGTATAGGGTTTTAGGTTTAGGGTTTAGGGTTTAGGGTTTAGGATTTAAGGACTGTGGTTTAGGGTTTAAGATTTAGGGTTTAGTATTTGGAATGTAGGGTTTAAGGTTTAGGGCCTAGGGTTTAAGATTTAGTGTTTAGGATTTAGGGGTTATGGTTTATGGTTTAGGGTTAAAGGGTTTAAGGTTTAGGGTTTGGGGTTTATGGTTTAGGGTTTAGGGTTAATGGTTTAAGGTTTAGAGTTTAGGGTTTTAGCGTTTTAGGGTTTTGGGGTTCAGGGTTTAGGGTTTTAGGCTTTAGGATTTATGGTAAGGGTTTAGAGTTTATGGTTTAGGGTTTAGGGTTTAGGGTTAATGGTTTAGGGTTTTATGGTTATATGATTTTAGGGTTTATAGTTTAGGGTTTAAGGTTAAAGGGTTTAAGGTTTAGGGGTAGGGTTTATGTTTAGGGTTTATGGTTTTGGGTATAGGGTTTAGGGTTTTGTGGTTTAGGGTTTAGGGCTAGGGTTTAGGGTTAGGATTTAGGGTTTAGGGTTTAGGATTTAGGGTATAGGGTTATGATTTGGGGTAGGGTTTAGGGTTTAGAGTTTATGGTTTAGGCTTAGGGTTTAGGGTTTAAGGTTTATGGTTTGGGGTTTGGGGTTTAGGGTTAGGGTTTAATGTTTAAGGTTTAGGGTTTAGGGTTTAGGTTTAGGTTTAGGGTTAGGGTTTAGGGTTAGGGTTTAATGTTTAAGGTTTAGGATATAGGTTTAGGGTTTTGGGTTTAGGTTTAGGGTTTTGGGTATAGGGTTTAGGTTTAGGATTTAGGGTGTATGGTTTAGGGTTAATGGTTTAGGGTTTAGGGTTAGGGTTTCGGATTTAGGGTTTAGGGTTTAGAATTTAGGGTTTAGGGTTTATGTTTAGGAGTTAGGGTTTAGGTTTAGGGTTTAGGTTTATGGTTTAGGATTTAAGGTTTAGGGTTTAGGTTTAGCGTTTAGGGTTAGGATTTAGGGTTTAGGGTTTAGGATTTAGGGTTTATGGTTAGGATTTATGGTTAGGGTTTAGGGTTTATAATTTAGGGTTTAGGCTTAGGGTTTATAGTTTAAGGTTTAGGGTTTAGGATTTAGGGTTTAGGGTTTAGGGTTAGGGTTGAGGGTTAGGGTATAGGGTTTTAGGTTTAGGGTTTAGGGTTTAGGATTTAAGGACTATGGTTTAGGGTTTAAGATTTAGGGTTTAGTATTTGGAGTGTAGGGTTTAAGGTTTAGGGCCTAGGGTTTAAGATTTAGTGTTTAGGATTTAGGGGTTATGGTTTATGGTTTAGGGTTAAAGGGTTTAAGGTTTAGGGTTTGGGGTTTATGGTTTAGGGTTTAGGGTTAATGGTTTAAGGTTTAGAGTTTAGGATTTTAGCGTTTTAGGGTTTTGGGGTTCAGGGTTTAGGGTTTTAGGCTTTAGGATTTATGGTAAGGGTTTAGAGTTTATGGTTTAGGGTTTAGGGTTTAGGGTTTAGGGTTTAGGGTTTTAGGGTTATATGATTTTAGGTTTTAGGGTTTAGAGTTTAGGGTTTAAGGTTAAAGGGTTTAAGGTTTAGGGTTAGGGTTTATGTTTATGGTTTATGGTTTTGGGTATAGGGTTTAGGGTTTTGTGGTTTAGGGTTTAGTGTTAGGGTTTAGGGTTAGGATTTAGGGTTTAGGGTTTAGGATTTAGGGTATAGGGTTATGATTTGGGGTAGGGTTTAGGGTTTAGAGTTTATGGTTTAGGCTTAGGGTTTAGGGTTTAGGTTTAGGGTTGAGGGTTAGGGTTTAGGGTTAGGCTTTATGGTTTAGGGTTTAGGGTTTAGGTTTAGGATTTAGGGTTTAGGTTTAGGGTTTAGGGTTAACGGTTTAGGGTTAGGCTTTATGGTTTAGGGTTTAGGGTTTAGGGTTTAGGTTTAGGGTTGAGGGTTAGGGTATAGGGTTTTAGGTTTAGGGTTTAGGGTTTAGGGTTTAGGATTTAAGGACTATGGTTTAGGGTTTAAGATTTAGGGTTTAGTATTTGGGGTGTAGGGTTTAAGGTTTAGGGCCTAGGGTTTAAGATTTAGTGTTTAGGATTTAGGGGTTATGGTTTATGGTTTAGGGTTAAAGGGTTTAAGGTTTAGGGTTTGTGGTTTATGGTTTAGGGTTTAGGGTTAATGGTTTAAGGTTTAGAGTTTAGGGTTTTAGCGTTTTAGGGTTTTGGGGTTCAGGGTTTAGGGTTTTAGGCTTTAGGATTTATGGTAAGGGTTTAGAGTTTATGGTTTAGGGTTTAGGGTTTAGGGTTTAGGGTTTAGGGTTTAGGGTTTAGGGTTTAGGGTTATATGATTTTAGGTTTTAGGGTTTAGAGTTTAGGGTTTAAGGTTAAAGGGTTTAAGGTTTAGGGTTAGGGTTTATGTTTTGGGTTTATGCTTTTGGGTATAGGGTTTAGGGTTTTGTGGTTTAGGGTTTAGGGTTAGGATTTAGGGTTTAGGGTTTAGGATTTAGGGTATAGGGTTATGATTTGGGGTAGGGTTTAGGGTTTAGAGTTTATGGTTTAGGCTTAGGGTTTAGGGTTTATGGTTTAGGGTTTATAGTTTAGGGTTTAGGCTTAGGGTTTATAGTTTAAGGTTTAGGGTTTAGGGTTTAGGATTTAGGGTTTAGGGTTTAGGATTGAGGGTTAGGGTATAGGGTTTT
>OX451738.1:82918350-82920850 GCA_948472305.1 Vicia faba | reverse complement strand
GTTTAGAATTTAGGGTTTAGGCTTAGGGTTTAGGACTTAATGTTTAGGGTTTGGGGTTTAGGGTTTAGGGTTTAGGGTTTAGGTTTAGGGTTTAACGTTTAAGGTTTAGCTTTAGGGTTTAGGGTTTAGGTTTAGGGTTTAGGATTTATGTTTAGGGTTTAGGGTTTAGGGTTTAAGGTTAGTGTTTAGGGTTTACGGTTAGGGTTTAGAGTTTAGGGTATAGGGTATAGGTTTAGGGTTTAGGAGTTAGGGTGTATGATTTAGGGTTTAGGATTAGGGTTTAGGGTATAGGGTTTAGGGTTTATGTTTAGGGTTTAGGGTTTAGGATTTAGGGTGTATGATTTAGGGTTTAGGGTTTAGGGTTTAGGGTTAGGATTTAGGGTTTAGAATTTAGGGTTTAGGCTTAGGGTTTAGGGTTTAAGGGTAGGGTTTAGGGTTTAGGTTTAGGGTTTAAGGTTTAAGGTTAAGGGTTTTGGGTTTAGGTTTAAGTTTTGGGTTTAGGGTTTAGGGGTATGGTTAAGGGTTTACGGTTTAAGGTCTAGGGCTTATGGTTTAGGGTTTAGGATTTAGGGTTTAAGGTTAGGGTTAAAGTTTAAAGTTTAGGGTTTAGTGTTTAGGGTTTAGGACTTAGGGTTAGGGTTTAGGGTTAGGGTTTAGTATTTAGGGTTTATGGTTTAAGGTTTGAGGTTTATGGTTAGGGTTTAGGGTTTAGGGTTTGGGGTTGGGGTTGGGGGTTTAGGATTTAGGGTTATGGTTTAGGATTTAGGATTTAGGTTTTGGGGTTTAGGGTTAAAGGTTTAGGTTTAATTTTTAGGGTTTAGGGTCAAGGGTCTAGGGTTTAGGGTTTAAAGGTTTAATATTTAGGGTTTAGTATTTAAGGTTTAGGGTTGATGGTTTAGGGATTATGGTTTAAGATTTAGGGTTTAGTATTTGAGGTTTAGGGTTTAGGGTATAGGGTCTAGGGTTTAGGATTTAGGGTCTAGGGTTTAGGGGTTAGGGTTTATGATATAGGGTTAAAGGGTTTAAAGTTTAGGGTTATGGTTTAGGGTTTAGGGTTAAGGTTTAGGTTTAGGTTTAGGGTTAGAGGTTAGGGTTAAGGTTTAGGGTTTAGGGTTATGGTTATGGTTTAGGGTTTATGGTTTACGGTTAGGGTTTAGGGTTTATGTTTAGGGTTTAGGGTTAGGGTTTATGATTTAAGGTTTAGGGTTAAGGGTTTAGGATTTAAGGTTTAGGGTTTAGGGTTTGGGTTTGGGTTTAGGATTTAGGGTTTAGGGTTAAGGGTTTATGGTTTAGGGTTTAGGGGTTAGGGTTTAAGATTTAGGGTTTAAAGTTTATGGTTTATGGTTTAGGGTTTAAGATTTAGGGTCTAGAGTTTAGGGGTTAAGGTTTAGGGTTCACGGTTGATGGTCTCGGATTTAGGGTTAATGATTTAGGGTTTATGGTTTAGGGTTTAGGGTTTAGGTTTAGGGTTGAGGGTTAGGGTATATAGTTTTAGGTTTAGGGTTTAGGGTTTAGGGTTTAGGATTTAGGGACTATGGTTTAGGGTTTAAGATTTAGGGTTTAGTATTTGGGGTGTAGGGTTTAGGGTTTAGGGTCTAGGGTTTAAGATTTAGAGTTTAGGATTTAGGGGTTATGGTTTATGGTTTAGGGTTAAAGGGTTTAAGGTTTAAGGTTTGGGGTTTATGGTTTAGGGTTTATGGTTAATGGTTTAAGGTTTAGAGTTTAGGGTTTTAGCGTTTTAGGGTTTTGGGGTTCAGGGTTTATGGTTTTGGGCTTTAGGATTTATGGTAAGGGTTTAGAGTTTATGGTTTAGGGTTTAGGATTTATGGTATATGGTATAGGGTTTAGGGTTTTAGGGTTATATGATTTTAGGTTTTAGGGTTTATGGTTTAGAGTTTAGGGTTTAGGGTTAAAGGGTTTAAGGTTTAGGGTTAGGGTTTATGTTTAGGGTTTATGGTTTTGGGTATAGGGTTTTGGGGTTTAGGGTTAGGGTTTAGGGTTAGGATTTAGGGTTTAGGGTTTAGGATTTATGGTATAGGGTTTAGGGTTACGATTTGGGGTAGGGTTTAGGGTTTAGAGTTTAGGGTTTAGGCTTAGGGTTTAAGGTTTATGGTTTGGGGTTTAGGGTTTAGGGTTAGGGTTTAATGTTTAAGGTTTAGGGTTTTGGTTTAGGGTTAGGGTTTAGGGTTAGGGTTTAATGTTTAAGGTTTAGGTTTAGGGTTTAGGGTTTAGGTTTAGGGTTTATGGTTTAGGGTTTAAGGTATAGGGTTTAGGTTTAGGATTTAGGGTTAACGGTTTAGGGTTTAGGCTTTATGGTTTAGGGTTTAGGTTTAGGGTTGAGGGTTAGGGTATATGGTTTTAGGTTTATGGTTTAGGGTTTAGGGTTTAGGATTTAAGGACTATGGTTTAGGGTTTAAGATTTAGGATTTAGTATTTGGGGTGTAGGGTTTAAGGTTTAGGGCCTAGGGTTTAAGATTTAGTGTTTAGGATTTAGGGGTTA
>OX451738.1:82905850-82915850 GCA_948472305.1 Vicia faba | reverse complement strand
TTAGGGTTATATGATTTTAGGTTTTAGGGTTTAGAGTTTAGGGTTTAAGGTTAAAGGGTTTAAGGTTTAGGGTTAGGGTTTATGTTTATGGTTTATGGTTTTGGGTATAGGGTTTAGGGTTTTGTGGATTAGGGTTTAGTGTTAGGGTTTAGGGTTAGGATTTAGGGTTTAGGATTTAGGGTATAGGGTTATGATTTGGGGTAGGGTTTAGGGTTTAGAGTTTATGGTTTAGGCTTAGGGTTTAGGGTTTAAGGTTTATGGTTTGGGTTTAGGGTTTAGGGTTAGGGTTTAATGTTTAAGGTTTAGGGTTTAGGTTTAGGGTTAGGGTTTAGGGTTAGGGTTTAATGTTTAAGGTTTAGGATTTAGGTTTAGGGTTTTGGGTTTAGGTTTAGGGTTTAGGGTATAGGGTTTAGGTTTAGGATTTAGGGTGTATGGTTTAGGGTTAATGGTTTAGGGTTTAGGGTTAGGGTTTCGGATTTAGGGTTTAGGGTTTAGAATTTAGGGTTTAGGGTTTAGGTTTAGCGTTTAGGTTTAGGAGTTAGGGTTTAGGTTTAGGGTTTAGGTTTAGGGTTTAGGATTTAGGGTTTAGGGTTTAGGGTTTAGGTTTAGCGTTTAGGGTTAGGATTTAGGGTTTAGGGTTTAGGATTTAGGGTTTATGGTTAGGATTTATGGTTAGGGTTTAGGGTTTATAGTTTAGGGTTTAGGCTTAGGGTTTATAGTTTAAGGTTTTGGGTTTTGGGTTTAGGATTTAGGGTTTAGGGTTTAGGATTTAGGGTTTAGGGTTTAGGGTTTAGGGTTAGGGTTTTAAGGTTTAGGGTTTAGGTTTAGGGTTTAGGGTTTAGGTTTAGGGTTTATGATTTAGGTTTAGGGTTTAGGGTTTAAGGTTAGGGTTTAGGGTTAAGGTTTAGAGTTTAGGGTATAGGGTATAGGTTTAGGGTTTAGGATTTAGGGTGTATGGTTTAGGATTAGGGTTTAGGGTTTAGGTTAGGATTTAGGGTTTAGAATTTAGGGTTTAGGCTTAGGGTTTAGGGTTTAATGTTTAGGGTTTGGGGTTTAGGGTTTAGGGTTTAGGGTTTAGGTTTAGGGTTTAACGTTTAAGGTTTAGCTTTAGGGTTTAGGGTTTAGGTTTAGGGTTTAGGATTTATGTTTAGGGTTTAGGGTTTAGGGTTAGGGTTTAAGGTTAGTGTTTAGGGTTTAGGGTTAGGGTTTAGAGTTTAGGGTATAGGGTATAGGTTTAGGGTTTAGGAGTTAGGGTGTATGATTTAGGGTTTAGGATTAGGGTTTAGGGTATAGGGTTTAGGGTTTATGTTTAGGGTTTAGGGTTTAGGATTTAGGGTGTATGATTTAGGGTTTAGGATTATGGTTTAAGGTTTAGGGTTTAGGGTTAGGATTTAGGGTTTAGAATTTAGGGTTTAGGCTTAGGGTTTAGGGTTTAAGGGTAGGGTTTAGGGTTTAGGTTTAGGGTTTAAGGTTTAAGGTTAAGGGTTTTGGGTTTAGGTTTAAGTTTAGGGTTTAGGGTTTAGGGGTATGGTTAAGGGTTTACGGTTTAAGGTCTAGGGCTTATGGTTTAGGGTTTAGGATTTAGGGTTTAAGGTTAGGGTTAAGGTTTAGAGTTTAGGGTTTAGTGTTTAGGGTTTAGGACTTAGGGTTAGGGTTTAGGGTTAGGGTTTAGTATTTAGGGTTTATGGTTTAAGGTTTGAGGTTTATGGTTAGGGTTTAGGGTTTAGGGTTTGGGGTTGGGGTTAGGGGTTTAGGATTTAGGGTTATGGTTTATGTGATCGGTGGATCTGGAACTGACTGTTTAACGCTGGTTCGCGAAATGTCGCGGAAGCAAGAGTCGCCACCGGCTTTTATTTTCTCCAAATGGAAAGGACAAAAGCACAGAAAAATTCCTTAAAGAGATTGCTCTCGGTTCGGGAGGTAAGTTATAGAAAGGGAAGGTATTAGCACCCCTTCTATCCATGGTTATCCATGGGCTCTTAGATACTTTCTCATTTGTGTTTTCAAAAATGGTTTGTTTGCTTTTCAATTGTGGGTTTTAAAAAAGTTTCTTTGAAAATTCCAGTTCGACTCTTGTATCGGTCCTCAAGAGTGTTTGAAAAATTGCTTTCGAAAGCTTTTTGAAAAGGTGTTGGTGTGAAAAGTATTTTTGATTTGTTTTGAATTTAGAGCAAGTATCTAGAGTCGTCTACCTACCCTAAGGAATTCGTCTGTGTAAATGTCCTTTAAAGTAATGCCATCCCACCATTGAGAGGTAGGTAGCACCACCGTTGGAGGTGTTCGGGTCAATTCGAAGGTTCGGGACATGGTGATCACCAGAGTAATGGGAAGACACCTTAGAAGCTACCCTCATGCCAGGTTTCCGGATCATGAGGACTTACTAAGACATCCTCTACTCGACGATCACCTTTCGAGGCAAGGCAACAGTGAGGCGTACCCTAGGGGTGGTGTGTGATTTGTGTGTCAGATTCAGATATTTTGTCTTGTCATATTATGAGTGATCTATGTGTTTGTTTTTATTTTTGTCATTCATTCTTGCATGCATTATTATAGTTAAAAATTGCGAGAAAGGTAAAATTCTAAACTATTACAAAGGGCGCGGGTCCACATCGCCAAAATTTCCAGAACCCGATTTGACAGGAAAATAGAGAATTAAAGTGCGAAAGATAAATATTTACACGGCTTTGGGAGAGGTACATAATTATTCAAGAGAAATAAAATAAATATGCGAAATTAAACAATTAAGTCGAAAGGAGGGCGTTGGACCCTTTTGCAAAAGGTTAAAATTACATGAATTAATTAATTAAGAAAAGAAATGGTTTTTGATTTTTTTGGTATTTTTATGTTTTTAAGATTTAATGAAAAAAGGAGTTAATTAAAATTAATAAAATGCTAAACCTAATTCTAATTATTTTTAAGTTATTAAGAAAATATTGAAGTTTTATAACCTAAATGAAACCCTAATTAATTTACAATTTTAATTATGAAAATAAATAAGATAAATAGTATTATTATGAAAAAGGAAAAAAATTAAAAAGGAATAAAAACTAATTAAACCTAATTCTATATTTTTTAGATTTTATTATGAAAAGAATTAATATTAAAACCCTAATTTAAAGTTAATTTATTTACATGCAAATTAATTACAACAAAAAAAACATATTAACACAAAATATTTATTATATTTTTCTTTTCTGATTTTTTTAAGTATTTTTTATATTGTGTAGAAATAATTAATTAATTTAAACAAATAAAGAAAATAAAATAACAATTGAAAATAAAACAAGAGAAAATTGCAAACCAGGGGGGGTGGAAGTCCCAATATGGAGGTTTTGGCCTTAGCAATCTGGCCCATTAAGGATCTGGCCTTTATTGACTTTCCAGATGGCATGCTGCAGCGTTGACCTATGCTCATGGTATGCTTTCAATCTATGCCCTTGACTGGATCTCAGTGTGCACGTGGATGACTGGATGATGAAGGAACATGATGCGCCTGCAGCCTTGAAGCACATGGGAATTGCTATGGAAAAATAATATGGAAATATGTAGGACCTGGGACTTGAACCCAGGTCATGAGGGTTAACAATGTTACACTTTGCCAGCTGAGCCACTACAACGCGTTTTATATATAATAAACAAACAAATATTATAAAGAAAACAAACAATGTTAGTGGGTCCACGCGCGAAAATTCAAATCAGCGTATCATGTGTTGCCACGATTTCGTCTTCCTCGCGTGCCTGAAACACAAAAAACAACAACAACGGTTTTTCATGCGTTTTATTAGGCCGACTATGGGAAAATAGCGATTAGGCCTGTGTTACTCATAAATTGATCGCGAATATGGATTCTTCTTCGTCCAAGCTTGCTGAGTTGGATGGTGGTGGTCTCAAGGGATAATTTTGCCTCGTTTCAAAAGCCCCAAATTAAAGTCCTGTAAACCCTAGATTTCAAGCATGGTGAAATCTCATATACAGCATAAAAATCAAATTGAATGCAATGGTTAGCTTCACAATCAAATGAGGAATAAGAATCAACAATTAAATTTCACAAAGGATGCATGGAATTTGATACGATTATGAGTTTTTTTCTGTACAGTTTAGGTTCAGTATACCAATTCTTGAGGTTTTGATGGCTGTGCTTGATTGGAATACGTTCAGTAGTCTCCAAGGAAGCTATTGGAATAGAAATTCTGCCTTGAATCGCCCTAGAAGAGAGTTTTCAGATTTGACTTTCTTTGGAGAAATTTCAAGTTTGTCAATGGCCTATGAGCGCAGCTTTGTGTCCCTATGCATTAGGGTTATGATCATGCTTATGTACTGAGTGCATTAGGTCAACAATATTGATCCAAATCTCTTGTATTCATGAATTGAAGATTTGATTTTTTAAGGATCTTTTTTCAATCTTTTTCAAGTGTTCTTTGTTCTCAATCATGCCAATCAATCCAAATCTTTCCTAATTTGCATATGCACGAAATATTGATGATATAATGTGCACAAAAAGATTGAAAAAACTTAGGTTAGTATTTTTCATGTATTTATTTTAATTTAAATGAATTATTATTAATAAAAATCCAAATAAATAAATAAAAATGAATAAAAACTTCCCTTTGGGCCAAGTGGTCGTGCACATGCTTAGAATGATGAATCATGGAAGAAAAATGGGCCCATTAGCAATTTTAGGTCATTTGAACCAATGTTGACTTTTCAAAATATCCAAAAATTTCCCAACTTCCACAAGGCATAACTTGCTCAATTTTTAATATTTTCTCATGTTCTTGAACATTTTGGAAAGGTCTTTGAGTCCTTTAACCAATTCCTTTGGTCCCATGTCATTTTGATATACCAATCTCAAGTTATGGCCTTTGACTTAAAGTCCCTTTTTGTTGACTTTTGAAAATGACCTATAATGTTGAAATTGATAACTTTTTGTGAGAGCATTTCTTGGACTTGAAGTATGAAGATGAGTTGTAGGAAATGTCTTTCTATTCAAAATGAGCTTTGGATGGAATTTTTCTGATAATCCATGTGAAAGTTATGCCCTGGTCAATTTCAGTTGACTTTTTCAGCTGTCCAAATAAGGAAACTTTTGCATCTTTGATGATTTCTGAGCCAAATTTTGAGAATCATGATCAAGCATTGATCAAATGATGTTTATGGCTTCAAAATTATATGTTGACCAAAAATTTGAACTTTTGACTGTCAAATGACCATTTTGCCCCTACAGTTGACTGTAGTGCAATTAGGGTTTTTGACTGTGCAATTTTGTACTGAATGCCTTGAAACTTGATATGAGGATACTTGACCATATTTGTAAGCATGTGAGACTTGATTGGGCCTTTGAAAACTTCATTTTCTTGATCAGAACACAAACCCTAGTTTTGACTGTATAGGAGACCTTTGCACTGTGCAACCCTTGGGGAATTTTGTAGCTTGTCTTGGCAATTTCTTGGAGAATATGGGAGGGCAAATTTTGGGGTACAACAGTTTAGGATTTAGGATTTAGGTTTTGGGGTTTAGGGTTAAAGGTTTAGGTTTAATTTTTAGGGTTTAGGGTCAAGGGTCTAGGGTTTAGGGTTTAAGGGTTTAATATTTAGGGTTTAGTATTTAAGGTTTAGGGTTGATGGTTTAGGGATTATGGTTTAAGATTTAGGGTTTAGTATTTGAGGTTTAGGGTTTAGGTTATAGGGTCTAGGGTCTAGGGTTTAGGATTTAGGGTCTAGGGTTTAGGGGTTAGGGTTTATGATATAGGGTTAAAGGGTTTAAAGTTTAGGGTTATGGTTTAGGGTTTAGGGTAAGGTTTAGGTTTAGGTTTAGGGTTAGAGGTTAGGGTTAAGGTTTAGGGTTTAGGGTTATGGTTATGGTTTAGGGTTTATGGTTTACGGTTAGGGTTTAGGGTTTATGTTTAGGGTTTAGGGTTAGGGTTTATGATTTAAGGTTTAGGGTTAAGGGTTTAGGATTTAAGGTTTAGGGTTTAGGGTTAGGGTTTGGGTTTAGGATTTAGGGTTTAGGGTTTATGGTTTAGGGTTTAGGGGTTAGGGTTTAAGATTTAGGGTTTAGAGTTTATGGTTTAAGGTTTAGGGTTTAAGATTTAGGGTCTAGAGTTTAGGGGTTAAGGTTTAGGGTTCACGGTTGATGGTCTAGGATTTAGGGTTAATGATTTAGGGTTTATGGTTTAGGGTTTAGGGTTTAGGTTTAGGGTTGAGGGTTAGGGTATATAGTTTTAGGTTTAGGGTTTAGGGTTTAGGGTTTAGGATTTAGGGACTATGGTTTAGGGTTTAAGATTTAGGGTTTAGTATTTGGGGTGTAGGGTTTAGGGTTTAGGGTCTAGGGTTTAAGATTTAGAGTTTAGGATTTAGGGGTTATGGTTTATGGTTTAGGGTTAAAGGGTTTAAGGTTTAGGGTTTGGGGTTTATGGTTTAGGGTTTAGGGTTAATGGTTTAAGGTTTAGAGTTTAGGGTTTTAGCGTTTTAGGGTTTTGGGGTTCAGGGTTTAAGGTTTTAGGCTTTAGGATTTATGGTAAGGGTTTAGAGTTTATGGTTTAGGGTTTAGGGTTTAGGGTATATGGTATAGGGTTTAGGGTTTTAGGGTTATATGATTTTAGGTTTTAGGGTTTATGGTTTAGAGTTTAGGGTTTAGGGTTAAAGGGTTTAAGGTTTAGGGTTAGGGTTTATGTTTAGGGTTTATGGTTTTGGGTATAGGGTTTTGGGGTTTAGGGTTAGGGTTTAGGGTTAGGATTTAGGGTTTAGGGTTTAGGATTTATGGTATAGGGTTTAGGGTTACGATTTGGGGTAGGGTTTAGGGTTTAGAGTTTAGGGTTTAGGCTTAGGGTTTAAGGTTTATGGTTTGGGGTTTAGGGTTTAGGGTTAGGGTTTAATGTTTAAGGTTTAGGGTTTTGGTTTAGGGTTAGGGTTTAGGGTTAGGGTTTAATTTTTAAGGTTATGGTTTAGGTTTAGGGTTTTGGGTTTAGGTTTAGGGTTTATGGTTTAGGGTTTAGGGTATAGGGTTTAGGTTTAGGATTTAGGGTTAACGGTTTAGGGTTTAGGCTTTATGGTTTAGGGTTTAGGGGTTATGGTTTATGGTTTAGGGTTAAAGGGTTTAAGGTTTAGGGTTTGGGGTTTATGGTTTAGGGTTTAGGGTTAATGGTTTAAGGTTTAGAGTTTAGGGTTTTAGCGTTTTAGGGTTTTGGGGTTCAGGGTTTATGGTTTTAGGCTTTAGGATTTATGGTAAGGGTTTAGAGTTTATGGTTTAGGGTTTAGGGTTTAGGGTATATGGTATAGGGTTTAGGGTTTTAGGGTTATATGATTTTAGGTTTTAGGGTTTATGGTTTAGAGTTTAGGGTTTAGGGTTAAAGGGTTTAAGGTTTAGGGTTAGGGTTTATGTTTAGGGTTTATGGTTTTGGGTATAGGGTTTTGGGGTTTAGGGTTAGGGTTTAGGGTTAGGATTTAGGGTTTAGGGTTTAGGATTTATGGTATAGGGTTTAGGGTTACGATTTGGGGTAGGGTTTAGGGTTTAGAGTTTAGGGTTTATGCTTAGGGTTTAAGGTTTATGGTTTGGGGTTTAGGGTTTAGGGTTAGGGTTTAATGTTTAAGGTTTAGGGTTTTGGTTTAGGGTTAGGGTTTAGGGTTAGGGTTTAATTTTTAAGGTTTAGGGTTTTGGGTTTAGGTTTAGGGTTTATGGTTTAGGGTTTAGGTTATAGGGTTTAGGTTTAGGATTTAGGGTTAACGGTTTAGGGTTTAGGCTTTATGGTTTAGGGTTTAGGGTTGAGGGTTAGGGTATAGGGTTTTAGGTTTAGGGTTTAGGGTTTAGGGTTTATGATTTAAGGACTATGGTTTAGGGTTTAAGATTTAGGGTTTAGTATTTGGGGTGTAGGGTTTAAGGTTTAGGGCCTAGGGTTTAAGATTTAGTGTTTAGGATTTAGGGGTTATGGTTTATGGTTTAGGGTTAAAGGGTTTAAGGTTTAGGGTTTGGGGTTTATGGTTTAGGGTTTAGGGTTAATGGTTTAAGGTTTAGAGTTTAGGGTTTTAGCGTTTTAGGGTTTTGGGGTTCAGGGTTTAGGGTTTTAGGCTTTAGGATTTATGGTAAGGGTTTAGAGTTTATGGTTTAGGGTTTAAGGTTAAAGGGTTTAAGGTTTAGGGTTAGGGTTTATGTTTTGGGTTTATGCTTTTGGGTATAGGGTTTAGGGTTTTGTGGTTTAGGGATTTCGGGTTAGGGTTTAGGGTTAGGATTTAGGGTTTAGTGTTTAGGATTTAGGGTATAGGGTTATGATTTGGGGTAGGGTTTAGGGTTTAGAGTTTATGGTTTAGGCTTAGGGTTTAGGGTTTAAGGTTTATGGTTTGGGGCTTAGGGTTTAGGGTTAGGGTTTAATGTTTAAGGTTTAGGGTTTAGGTTTAGGGTTAGGGTTTAGGGTTTAATGTTTAAGGTTTAGGATTTAGGTTTAGGGTTTTGGGTTTAGGTTTAGGGTTTAGGGTTTAGGTTTAGGATTTAGGGTGTATGGTTTAGGGTTAATGGTTTAGGGTTTAGGGTTAGGGTTTCAGATTTAGGGTTTAGGGTTTAGAATTTAGGGTTTAGGGTTTATGTTTAGGAGTTAGGGTTTAGGTTTAGGGTTTAGGATTTAGGGTTTAGGGTTTAGGTTTAGCGTTTAGGGTTTAGGGTTAGGGTTTAGAATTTATGGTTTATGGTTAGGATTTATGGTTAGGGTTTAGGGTTTATAGTTTAGGGTTTAGGCTTAGGGTTTATAGTTTAAGGTTTAGGGTTTAGGGTTTAGGATTTAGGGTTTAGGGTTGAGGGTTAGGGTATAGGGTTTTAGGTTTAGGGTTTAGGGTTTAGGATTTAAGGACTGTGGTTTAGGGTTTAAGATTTAGGGTTTAGTATTTGGAGTGTAGGGTTTAAGGTTTAGGGCCTAGGGTTTAAGATTTAGTGTTTAGGATTTAGGGGTTATGGTTTATGGTTTAGGGTTAAAGGGTTTAAGGTTTAGGGTTTGGGGTTTATGGTTTAGGGTTATTGGTTTAAGGTTTAGAGTTTAGGGTTTTAGCGTTTTAGGGTTTTGGGGTTCAGGGTTTAGGGTTTTAGGCTTTAGGATTTATGGTAAGGGTTTAGAGTTTATGGTTTAGGGTTTAGGGTTTAGGGTTTAGGGTTTATGGTTTAGGGTTTTATGGTTATATGATTTTAGGTTTTAGGGTTTAGAGTTTAGGGTTTAAGGTTAAAGGGTTTAAGGTTTAGGGTTAGGGTTTATGTTTAGGGTTTATGGTTTTGGGTATAGGGTTTAGGGTTTTGTGGTTTAGGGTTTAGGGCTAGGGTTTAGGGTTAGGATTTAGGGTTTAGGGTTTAGGATTTAGGGTATAGGGTTATGATTTGGGGTAGGGTTTAGGGTTTAGAGTTTATGGTTTAGGCTTAGGGTTTAGGGTTTAAGGTTTATGGTTTGGGGTTTAGGGTTTAGGGTTAGGGTTTAATGTTTAAGGTTTAGGGTTTAGGTTTAGGGTTAGGGTTTAGGGTTAGGGTTTAATGTTTAAGGTTTAGGATTTAGGTTTAGGGTTTTGGGTTTAGGTTTAGGGTTTAGGGTTTAGGTTTAGGATTTAGGGTGTATGGTTTAGGGTTAATGGTTTAGGGTTTAGGGTTAGGGTTTCGGATTTAGGGTTTAGGGTTTAGAATTTAGGGTTTAGGGTTTATGTTTAGGAGTTAGGGTTTAGGTTTAGGGTTTAGGTTTAGGGTTTAGGATTTAGGGTTTAGGGTTTAGGTTTAGCGTTTAGGGTTAGGATTTAGGGTTTAGGGTTTAGGATTTAGGGTTTATGGTTAGGATTTATGGTTAGGGTTTAGGGTTTATAGTTTAGGGTTTAGGCTTAGGGTTTATAGTTTAAGGTTTAGGGTTTAGGGTTTAGGATTTAGGGTTTATGGTTTAGGGTTAGGGTTGAGGTTTAGGGTATAGGGTTTTAGGTTTAGGGTTTAGGGTTTAGGGTTTAGGATTTAAGGACTATGGTTTAGGGTTTAAGATTTAGGGTTTAGT
>OX451738.1:82768350-82903350 GCA_948472305.1 Vicia faba | reverse complement strand
TAGGGTTTTTTGGTTTAGGATTTATGTTTAGGGTTTAGGGTTTAGGGTTAGGGTTTAAGGTTAGGGTTTAGGGTTTAGGGTTAGGGTTTAGAGTTTAGGGTATAAGGTATAGATTTAGGGTTTAGGAGTTAGGGTGTATGATTTAGGGTTTAGGATTAGGGTTTAGGGTTTATGTTTAGGGTTTAGGGTTTAGGATTTAGGGTGTATGATTTAGGGTTTAGGATTATGGTTTAGGGTTTAGGGTTTAGAATTTAGGGTTTAGGCTTAGGGTTTAGGGTTTAAGGGTAGGGTTTAGGTTTAGGGTTTAAGGTTTAAGGTTAAGGGTTTTGGGTTTTGGTTTAAGTTTAGGGTTTAGGGTTTAGGGGTATGGTTAAGGGTTTACGGTTTAAGGTCTAGGGCTTATGGTTTAGGGTTTAGGATTTAGGGTTTAAGGTTAGGGTTAAGGTTTAGAGTTTAGGTTTTAGTGTTTAGGGTTTAGGACTTAGGGTTAGGGTTAGGGTTTAGGGTTACGGTTTAGTATTTAGGGTTTATGGTTTAAGGTTTAAGGTTTATGGTTAGGGTTTAGGGTTTAGGGTTTGGGGTTGGGGTTGGGGGTTTAGGATTTAGGGTTATGGTTTAGGATTTAGGATTTAGGTTTTGGGGTTTAGGGTTAAAGGTTTAGGTTTAATTTTTAGGGTTTAGGGTCAAGGGTCTAGGGTTTAGGGTTTAAGGGTTTAATATTTAGGGTTTAGTATTTAAGGTTTAGTGTTGATGGTTTAGGGATTATGGTTTAAGATTTAGGGTTTAGTATTTGAGGTTTAGGGTTTAGGGTATAGGATCTAGGGTTTAGGATTTAGGGTCTAGGGTTTAGGGGTTAGGGTTTATGATTTAGGGTTAAAGGGTTTAAAGTTTAGGGTTATGGTTTAGGGTTTAGGGTTAAGGTTTAGGTTTAGGTTTAGGGTTAGAGGTTAGGGTTAAGGTTTAGGGTTTAGGGTTAGGGTTATGGTTATGGTTATGGTTTAGGGTTTATGGTTTACGGTTAGGGTTTAGGGTTTATGTTTAGGGTTTAGGGTTAGGGTTTATGATTTAAGGTTTAGGGTTAAGGGTTTAGGATTTAAGGTTTAGGGTTTAGGGTTAGGGTTTGGGTTTAGGGTTTAGGGTTAAGGGTTTATGGTTTAGGGTTTAGGGGTTAGGGTTTAAGATTTAGGGTTTAGAGTTTATGGTTTAAGGTTTAGGGTTTAAGATTTAGGGTCTAGAGTTTAGGGGTTAAGGTTTAGGGTTCACGGTTGATGGTCTAGGATTTAGGGTTAATGATTTAGGGTTTATGGTTCAGGGTTTAGGTTTAGGGTTGAGGGTTAGGGTATATAGTTTTAGGTTTAGGGTTTAGGGTTTAGGGTTTAGGATTTAGGGACTATGGTTTAGGGGTTAAGATTTAGGGTTTAGTATTTGGGGTGTAGGGTTTAGGGTTTAGGGTCTAGGGTTTAAGATTTAGAGTTTAGGATTTAGGGGTTATGGTTTATGGTTTAGGGTTAAAGGGTTTAAGGTTTAGGGTTTGGGGTTTATGGTTTAGGGTTTAGGGTTAATGGTTTAAGGTTTAGAGTTTAGGGTTTTAGCGTTTTAGGGTTTTGGGGTTCAGGGTTTATGGTTTTAGGCTTTAGGATTTATGGTAAGGGTTTAGAGTTTATGGTTTAGGGTTTAGGGTTTAGGGTATATGGTATAGGGTTTAGGGTTTTAGGGTTATATGATTTTAGGTTTTTGGGTTTATGGTTTAGAGTTTAGGGTTGAGGGTTAAAGGGTTTAAGGTTTAGGGTTAGGGTTTATGTTTAGGGTTTATGGTTTTGGGTATAGAGTTTAGGGTTTAGGGGTTTAGGGTTAGGGTTTAGGGTTAGGATTTAGGGTTTAGGGTTTAGGATTTATGGTATAGGGTTTAGGGTTATGATTTGGGGTAGGGTTTAGGGTTTAGAGTTTAGGGTTTAGGCTTAGGGTTTAAGGTTTATGGTTTGGGGTTTAGGGTTTAGGGTTAGGGTTTAATGTTTAAGGTTTAGGGTTTTGGTTTAGGGTTAGGGTTTAGGGTTAGGTTTTAATGTTTAAGGTTTAGGGTTTAGGTTTAGGGTTTTGGGTTTAGGTTTAGGGTTTATGGTTTAGGGTTTAGGGTATAGGATTTAGGTTTAGGATTTAGGGTGTATGGTTTAGGGTTTATGGTTTAGGGTTTAGGGTTTCAGATTTAGGGTTTAGAATTTAGGGTTTAGGGTTTAGGTTTAGGAGTTAGGGTTTAGGTTTAGGGTTTAGGTTTAGGGTTTAGGATTTAGGGTTTAGGGTATAAGGTTTAGGGTTTAGGTTTAGCGTTTAGGGTTAGGATTTAGGGTTTAGGGTTTAGGATTTTGGGTTTATGGTTAGGATTTATGGTTAGGGTTTAGGGTTTAGAGTTTAGGGTTTAGGCTTAGGGTTTATAGTTTAAAGTTTAGGGTTTGGGGTTTAGGATTTAGGGTTTATGGTTTAGGGTTAGGGTTTAAGGTTTAGGGTTTAGGTTTAGGGTTTAGGGTTTAGGGTTTAGGTTTAGGGTTTAGGATTTATGTTTAGGGTTTAGGGTTAGGGTTAGGGTTTAGGGTTATGGTTTAGGGTTAGGGTTTAGAGTTTAGGGTATAGGGTATAGGTTTAGGGTTTAGGATTTAGGGTGTATGGTTTATGGTTTAGGATTAGGGTTTAGGGTTTAAGTTAGGATTTAGGGTTTAGGATTAGGGTTTAATGTTTAGGGTTTGGGGTTTAGGGTTTAGTGTTTAGGTTTAGGGTTTAAGGTTTAAGGTTTAAGGTTTATCTTTAGGGTTTAGGGTTTAGGTTTAGGGTTTAGGATTTATGTTTAGGGTTTAGGGTTAGGGTTTAAGGTTAGGGTTTAGGGTTTAGGGTTAGGATTTAGAGTTTAAGGTATAGGGTATAGGTTTAGGGTTTAGGATGTTAGAACAAAGTTTGAATCTACTACCCTAAGTTAAAGTTTTGATGATAACAAAATGCAAGATTAAATAAATTGTATAATTCATATGAGACATATATGCTACCTAAAAATTATATTGTGCATTTACAGAAACTCTGATGGATATCAGCATAAGAATGTCAACATCAGCATCAGAAGATGAAATATAATATGCCAGCATCAGAAGATGAAATATCATATGCCAGCATCAGAAGATAAAATATCATATGCCAGCATCAGAAGATCAAAGCATGTGCTTACGCTGAAGCTTGATGAACAGATCTGCACTTAACATACTCTAAACTCTGATCAAGACCAAAACAATATCATCAACACCTAGAAGCGTCAGAATAAGCCAAAGCCAATAACACGCTGAATTGACAACGGTACTGTGCATTCAAGACACTTTATTACCAACGGCTTTATTCCAAGACAAAGATCTTCGTAATATGGAAAGAACGTAATGGGCATTGAAATGGAATAATTGACTACAACGTATCTTTTCCAAGTCTATATAAACAAGTCAGTGAGAAATGAATTGGCTAATGCTCTACAACTCTTTACACGCCTAAAGCAAATCATCTTCATCCTCACTCATACAACTTGCTATATCTCTCAAATTGCTTACTCTATAGTTATAGCATCCTAGTTACACATAAGCTTAATTTTTGTATTATCACAGTTGTGATATAAAGTTTTTGTAGAAAACATTCAACACACATAGTATTCATTTATCTGTAAGAAAGAATTTCCTTGAGAAACCGGTATGTGGTTTAGACTCAAGAAGGCTTTAGCAGTTGTTAAAGCAGTTTTAATATTCAGTTGAATATAGTGGATTAAGACCTCGTTGGAGAGAGGCGAAATCACCTTGACGGGTAGACTGGAGTAGTTTGAGATCAAACGAACCAGGATAAAAATAACGTGTTGTCTGCATTTGATTTCAAGTTTTACAATTCAACCCCCTTCTTGTGTTTTTCACTTCTTCAATTGGCATCAGAGCGCCTGGTTCTGAGCTAAAACACTTAACCGTGTCAGTACAAGATCCAGCGTCAGAAAAACACAATGGCGGGAACATATCAACACACCAGCAATGACAACAATGAAGATAGAGACAAATTCAGCGGCAAACCTCCAGTCTTTGATGGAGAGAATTTTGATTACTGGAAAGACAGAATTGAAAGCTTCTTTCTGGCACATGATGCTGATCTGTGGGACATGGTAACAGATGGATACACGCACCCAGTGAATGCAAGTGGTCAGAAGATTGACAGGAAGGCAATGTCTGATCAACAAAAGTGTGACTTCAAAAATCACCATAAGGCCAGAACTATTCTTCTCAGCGCCATCTCTTACGCTAAATATGAAAAGATATCTAACAGAGACACTGCAAAGAGTATGTTTGACTCTCTTAGAATGACGCATGAAGGCAACATTCAGGTCAAAGAAACTAAAGCTCTTGCGCTCATTCAGAAGTATGAGGCATTCAAAATGGAAGAAAGTGAATCAATTGAAACGATGTTCTCAAGATTTCAAATTCTGGTGGCTGGTCTCAAAGTTCTGGACAAAGGGTATTCTACTGCTGATCATGTCAAGAAGATCATCAGAAGCTTGCCAAAACAGTGGAGGCCAATGGTTACAGCGCTGAAGCTAGCTAAAGATCTCAACAAAATCTCTCTGGAGGAACTTATCAGCTCCCTCAGAAGTCACGAGATAGAGCTAGAAGCTGATGAACCTCAGAAGCAAGGTAAGCCTTTAATTTTAAAATCTAACAGAAAATCTGACTCCAAAGTTTTACAGGTTGTTAAAGAAACCTCTGATGGGTCCTCATCAGAAGAAGATGAACTTTCCCTCCTCTCCAGAAGAGTGAACCAACTATGGAAGCAGAGGCAAAGAAAGTTCAGGAATACCAGAAGATCCGATCAGAATGAGTCCTCCTCCAGATACAGAAGGTCGGACTCCTCCTTTGGATACAGAAGATCTGAAGGCTCTTCAGGAAGCAGAAAGCCAAACACCAAGGACATCATCTGCTATGAATGCAACAAGCAAGGACACTACGAGAGTGACTGTCCAAAGCTTTAGAGGGAAAAGCCCAAAAAGAAGTTTGGAAGGGAAAAGAAGAAGAGTCTCATGGCTACATGGGATGACTCTGACTCGTCTGAATCTGACTCAGAATCAAATGATGAGAGAGCAAACATAGCTCTCATGGCTAACATATCAGAAGACAGTGAAGCTTCTGAATCAGACTCTGAATCAGGCACCGAAGAGGTATTCCCTGACTTTGCAATTAATTTTACTAAGGCTGAACTTGCTGAAAGCCTTAACGAAATTCTGGAAAGATATCAGCAGACCAGAGTTAAATTCAGAAACCTGAAAAGGAATCTTGATTCTGACTCTGATAAAACTGAGAGTCTCAAATTGGAAAATTCTGAGTTGAAAAATAAAATTTCAAAATTAGAAAATCTTTTACAAAACTCTCAGAAGGAAACAATTTCTGAAACTCCCAGCAGCGCTGATGAGATCATCAAGGAGTATGATCACAGCTTTCAGAAGTTCCTTGCTAAAAGCATAGATAGAAGCAAAATGGCTTCAATGATCTATGGAGTTAGCAGAAACGGCAGAAAGGGAATAGGATACCAAGGTAAGGTACCTACACCAAAAAATGCCATGGATCTAATTATTAAACGCACTCCTCTGAATTCACACTTTGTGTATGGTCACACACATGACATTAAATATACTAGTAGTAATTATTCTGTGAAACCAAAATTCAACCAGAGTTTTGGTAAAGCTAACAAATCAGGACCCAAGAAAATATGGGTACCTAAGGATAAAATAATACATGTTGCAAATATCTTTAGCAGCAAATCAGAAACACCAGTCATGGTACCTGGACTCTGGCTGCTCACGACACATGACGGGAAGAAGGCATATATTCCGAAGCTTGGAACTTAAGCCTGGAGGCCACATAGGCTTTGGAGGCAATCAGAGGGGAAAGATCATTGGCTCTGGAACAGTAGGTAATGGAAATCTTCCCTCTATAAATAATGTTCTATTAGTAGATGGATTAATGCATAATCTGTTATCCATAAGTCAATTAAGTGATAATGGTTATGATATAATCTTTAATCAAAAATCATGTAAAGCTGTTAGTCAGAAAGATGGGACTATCCTATTTAATGGAAAGAGGAAAAACAACATTTATAAAATCAAACTTTCTGAACTGAAAAGTCAGAATGTAAAGTGTCTTCTGTCTGTTAACAATGAGCAATGGATCTGGCACAGAAGATTGGGGCATGTTAGTATGAGAAGAATATCTCAGATTAACAAACTCAATCTGGTCAGAGGACTTCCTAATCTGAAGTTCAATTCAGATGCTCTGTGTGAAGCATGTCAGAAAGTCAAGTTTGCAAAACCTGCTTTCAAATATAAAAACGTTGTTTCCACCTCTAAGCCATTAGAACTTCTGCACATTGACTTATTTGGACCAGTTAAAACTGCTTCAGTCAGTGGCAAGAAGTACGGGTTAGTAATCGTAGATGACTATAGCAGATGGACATGGGTAAAGTTCTTAAAACACAAGGACGAGTCACACTCTGTTTTTGTCACCTTCTATAACCAAGTTCAGAATGAAAAGGATCTTAGAATCATTAAAGTCAGAAGTGATCATGGTGGAGAATTTGAAAACAAAGATTTTGAGTCATTCTTTAATGACAGAGGCATTCTGCATGATTTCTCTTGTCCTAGAACTCCCCAGCAAAATGGAGTTGTAGAACGAAAGAACAGAACATTACAAGAAATGGCCAGAACCATGATCAATGAGACAAATGTTGCTAAGATCTTCTGGGCAGAGGCAATAAACACAGCGTGCTACATTCAGAATATAATCTCCATAATACCTATTCTGGAAAAGACTCCATATGAATTGTGGAAGAACAGAAAGCCCAACATTTCATATTTTCATCCATTTGGATGTACTTGTTTTATGTTAAATACAAAAAATTATTTGAACAAGTTTGACTCTAAAGCACAGAAGTGTATTATGTTAGGACACTCTGAACGCTCAAGAGGGTACAGAGTATACAATACAAAAACATAGATTGTGGAAGAATCAATCAGTGTTCGTTTTGATGATATGCTTGACTCTGAAAAGTCAAAGCAGAATGAAGCCTTTGCAGGTATGGAAATTGAATTCACAGGTTCTGAAGACAAGTCATCAGAAGCTCTCAACAAAGACACTCCTTCAACATCAGAAAGCGGAACTGCGAGCAATCCAGCAACATCTGTTGATCAACCTCAGAAAAGACTACCCAGAAGCAGCATGGATCACCCAGAAGAAAAAATCTTAGGAAGAAAGGAAGATCCAATCAGAACAAGAGCCAGCTTCAGAAACTCTGAAGAATCCCTCATGGGACTTGTTTCTCTGATTGAACCTTCTTCAATTGATGAAGCACTTCTGGACAACGACTGGATTCTAGCAATGCAAGTAGAGCTGAATCAATTCACCAGAAATGATGTGTGGGATCTAGTTCCCAGACCAAAAGGATTCAGCGTCATTGGAACAAAATGGGTGTTTAGAAACAAACTGAACGAAAAAGGTGAAGTCATCAGAAACAAAGCACGACTGGTAGTACAAGGTTATAGTCAGCAAGAGGGGATAGACTATACAGAAACCTTTGCTCCAGTCGCCAGGTTAGAATCTATCAGACTTTTAATTTCTTTTGCTGTTAATAAAGGCATCACTCTATATCAGATGGATGTCAAGAGTGCATTCTTAAATGGCTATATAGAAGAAGAGGTTTATATGCACCAATCCCCTGGTTTTGAAAGTACAAAAAATCCAGAGTATGTTTTCAAACTAAAGAAGTCACTGTATGGTCTGAAACAAGCTCCCAGAGCTTGGTATGAAAGACTAAGTAACTTTCTGTTAGAAAAGGAATTCACCAGAGGGAAAGTGGACACAACCTTATTCTGTAAGACAGTTAAGAATGACATCTTAGTGTGTCAGATTCATGTTGACGATATTATATTTGGATCTACTAATCCTTCTCTTGGAAGAAAATTTGCTAAGTGTGTGCAGGAAAAATTTGAGATGAGCCTCATGGGGGAACTGAAATTCTTTATGGGAATTTAGATCAATCAAACTCCAGAGGGAACTTACATTCATCAGAGCAAATATGTCAGAGAACTTCTGAAGAAATTTGATCTCTCAGAATGTAAGTCATCAAAGATTCCAATGCATCCCACGTGCATTCTGGAAAGAGAAGAGGTAAGCAAAAAGGTAGAACAGAAGGTCTACAGAGGTATGATTGGTTCTCTTCTTTATCTGACGGCTTCAAGGCCTGATATTTTATTCAGTGTATGCATTTGTGCAAGATTCCAATCAGATCCTAGAGAATCTCACTTAACAGCTGTTAAGTGAATTTTCAAGTATATGAAAGGTACTACTAATCTGGGTTTATTTTATAGAAAATCTAGTGATTACAGCTTAGTAGGTTACTGTGATGCTGACTTTGCTGGAGACAGAGTAGAGCGTAAAAGTACTTCTGGAAGCTGCCAGTTTCTGGGAGAAAATCTGATCTTTTGGTCCAGCAAAAGGCAATCCACAATTACGCTATCAACAGCAGAAGCTGAATACATAGCAGCAGCAGGATGCAGCACACAAATGCTCTGGATGAAAAGTCAGCTTGAAGACTTCCAGATATTTGAGAGTAACATACCTATACTCTGTGACAACACTTCTGCCATTTGCTTAAGTAAAAATCCAATATTTCATTCTAGGGCTAAGCATATAGAAATAAAACATCATTTCATTAGGGACTATATTCAGAAAGGAATTTTAAACTTAAAATTTATTGATACAGACCATCAATGGGCTGATATTTTCACAAAACCACTTTCTGAAGATAGGTTCAACTTCATTCTGAAACATCTCAGCATGAAGCTCTGCCCAGAGTGAAAATGTTTTAATTTTATATATTAACCTTCAGAATTTGTTTTATTTTATTGTGAACTTCTGATCAATCTTCTTTCAAAAATTTAGACATGCAGATTGTATCAGATTCTATCCATAAAGATCTGAGCGTTTCATTTCAAGGATAGATGTGCTGTTCACTAAATCAAACAAGTGTCATCCAGTCATCAGCTAATTCCTGAGGTAGAACACGCGTGCACGCTTCTGAGAAGGCAAAGCGCTGATTGGATGCATTGAGACACATGTCATGGGTAACCGTTCCAAATATCTTTCTAAATCCCCTAAAATCAGCCAACATTAAATGCGAGTAATCATGATTTAATTCTCTCTCTTAAAACGTTTATGTTTTCAAAACATATTTTGAAACCTATTTAAACGCCTTAACATCATTCATTCACTTTTTACCGTCACCTACAATCTTCAAAATATTTATGTGTTCTTACTGTGTGTTCATCTTTTTTCTCAAAGAAACCCTTTTCAAGCTTTTTCTCAAAAACCCTTGTGTGAACATGGCATCCTCTAGCACTCCATCTGTAGGTTCCCAGCAAGATGCTTCTTCTGAACAGTATCAGATTCCTTTCAGAACGCTCCTCACTCCGGTCAAGAACTTGGAAGTTCTGTCAGAATTGATATTAGATTTCAACAGTTTGAAGGAAAATGGCTTTGATTTGTCTGAAGAAATTAAGGCACAAGGTTGGGAAAGGTACTTTGATAGGTTGGTGGGTCCAATGTTCCCCATTTTGGTTAAAGAATTCTGGATACATGCATCTTCCTCAACTCATCAGGTTACTTCATATATCATAGGAAAGAAGATTGTGATTACTGAAGATCACATTGCAAGGTTGATTGGATACAATGGTGGTGGTATTCGCTGTATTGACATGGCAGATAGATGTGCAAACTCTACCCTAGTTGCAAGAGAGATTTTCACACATGGGGTTCCCTCCAGCAAAATAAGAGATTTGAAAGATCAACAAAGAATTTGGGCAAAGATTATTCTGGGCTGCTTCAACCACAGGAAGCCTACAAGCTCTCCTGACTATATAAACATAGATCAACAATTTCTGATTTATTTTATTGCAAAGAAGTCCAAGATCAACCTAGCTCATCTTCTGTTCAATCATCTGAAGACAAGCGTCAAGGAAACGAGAGAAGAAGAAAGGACTAAAAGGGATTGGATACCCTTCGGAAGATTGATATCAGATATTCTAACGGAGAATAGGCTGATTGAACACTTGACAGAGGCACAGGAAATAAGCTCTCTAGAACCTTCTGTTGGCAAGTAGCTGAATGCCAAGAATCTGAAGAAGACGAAGCTGATAGAGAACATAAGGAAGGAGCCCAGCGTCACTCCTCATGCTGAAATCACCAGCAGAAGAGTCCCTCTGGACAACTTTCCTATATTCTCTGAGATTGACTATAAACCAGTCATTATTCTCAGATACTTGGATGCTTGTAAAGCTAATGGCACAGATCCTAATCTGAACATTAAAGATCTGCACCAGCAAACACTAGAGGTTACTCTGAAGAAGACTAAGAAGAGAAAGGCTTTATCAGAAGGATCGTCTCAGCAGACCCCAAAGAAGAGAGGTAATATGTCTTCTGTTAATGTTTTAAATTCATCCATTGTTCCAACATTTATTCCAACCCCATCTTCATTTGAAATCCCAATTCCCATTCCAACCATTGATGATACTGAACCTGAGTTTGACCCTTCTGAGTCATTAACCCTCAGAAGATCCCGCGCCAAACCTCATAATCCAAAACCTACAACCTCAACAGAACCCGAACTTGAAGAAGTTCTTTCTGAAATAGATCAACACTCTTCCGCTCCCCATACAGAAAATCCAAATCCTCAACCAGAAACTCCCCATTCACCACAACCAAAAACTCCCCACTCACCACAACCAGAAACTACACTCTCACCAATACCAGAAGATCCACACTCACCAGAACCAGAAATTCCACAACCTCAATCTCCACAACCAGAACTTAATCCACCTTCACCTCAACACGAATCATCTCCACAACCTGAGTCTTAACACTATGAGGATCAATCCCCTGAACCTCAATCATCTGAATCCTCTGAACCACGACCCTTAGCCATGCAATTTCCTGGTGGTACCACTGTTCATATCCCTCAACTACCATCCTCACCAGAAATTACTCCACCTAATACCCCATCCAGTCCAATAATCATTCCTGATTCTCCTACTCCCTCACCCAAGCAAAATCCAGATGACCACAGCAAGACCTTCATTGATCTAACAGTCCTTGAACGCCTTGCTGCCATTATCAATAAAACTGCCATTCCCAAACCCAAACAACCAGATGTTGGTTCTAGCATCTTGAATTTTGAAACAGATATGCAGAAGTGGATTTCTTCTTTAAAATAGGCTAGTCTGGAAGTGATTGATCCCGCTGTTTCAGACCACCTCTGGACACTCTTCAGAAGATGGGTATGCGCTGAAACCTTTAAGCTGCGGGACCAAAGCTATGGACAGGCTCAATAGAACTTCAACAATCTGCTGAAAGAAATTGAAGGTCCAGTTTTGAATCAGCTGCTGAAGGATGAAGTTCTTCATCTGGACAGTGAGCCTTGGTCTGAAAAGCGTCCAGCTTCAACAGTTCAACCAGTATAAGAACAGACGATTCCAGCTGAAGATTTAAGTCAAGAAGAAGTTATTGCAGAAAGCTCTCAGAAGCATCCTGATTCTGACACCTCTCAAGCTGCATTGGACAGACAGACTCTTGAAGAGCTGAAGCAAAATGATCTTCGACTGCAAGAGAGAATGGATGAGAATGATCAACGAATGAAGGAAAGGATGGATGTTCAGGATAATAAGATTGACTCAGTAGCCAGCATGGTGCATCAGCAGAAGGAAACCACTGATCAGATTAAGAACATGCTAGAAGCTCTGTTCACACGCCTTCCACCCCCTCCTTAGATTGTGTTTCTTGATGTTTTCATTGTTTTCTTTACATGTTATCTGTAATATTTTCTGAGCTCTGAATTGAATACAATCGTTTTTCTGCACTAATCGTTTTTAACTTCAATTACTTGCACTTTTTGATTGCTGACAAAAAGGGGGAGAAAGAATGATATTTTTCAATAACGGATTACTGAGACAAAAGTCTCAAACATTTTAACACTCTGATATACTTGAATGTTTCTTTGTTCTGCATAAGCTTATAGGTACAAGAATCTGATGAACTCTAATACACTGAAGCTCTGCTCTGGTAAAGGAAAGATCTGATGCTCAAAGAAAGTTCAATAAAGATCTGATGCTAAAGGACTCATGGAATTAAAGGGAAGTAATAAACTTAGGGGGAGTTTTTCTGATCATAACTCTGATACCTTTTTATTCCCTATCTTTTTATCTTTGATACCTTTTTGTTTATCTCTGATACAATTTATTATTTGGTTATCTCTGATACTTTTTTCTTTAAATTTCAATTGAAAAAAAAATCTGGTTTTTGTCATCATCAAAAAGGGGGAGATTGTTAGAACAAAGTTTGAATCTACTACCCTAAGTTAAAGTTTTGATGATAACAAAATGCAAGATTAAATCAATTGTATAATTCATATGAGACATATATGCTACCTAAAAATTATATTGTGCATTTACAGAAACTCTGATGGATATCAACATAAGAATGTCAACATCAGCATCAGAAGATGAAATATCATATGCCAGCATCAGAAGATGAAATATCATATGACAACATCAGAAGATCAAAGCATGTGCTTACGCTGAAGCTTGATGAACAGATCTGCGCTTAACATACTCTAAACTCTGATCAAGACCAAAACAATATCCTCAGCACCTAGAAGCGTCAGAATAAGCCAAAGCCAATAACATGCTGAATTGACAACGATATTGTGCATTCAAGACACTTTATTACCAACGACTTTATTCCAAGACAAAGATCTTCTCAATATGGAAAGAACGTAATGGGCATTGAAATGGAATAATTGACTACAACGTATCTTTTCCAAGGCTATATAAACAAGTCAGTGAGAAATGAATTGGCTAATGCTCTACAACTCTTTACACACCTAAAGCAAATCATCTTCATCCTCACTCATACAACTTGCTATATCTCTCAAATTTCTTACTCTATAGTTATAGCATCCTAGTTACACATAAGCTTAATTTGTGTATTATCACAGTTGTGATATAAAGTTTTTGTAGAAAACATTCAACACACATATTATTCATTTATCTGTAAGAAAGAATTTCCTTGAGAAACCGGTCTGTGGTTTAGACTCAAGAAGGCTTTAGCAGTTGTTAAAGCAGTTGTAATATTCAGTTGAATATAGTGGATTAAGACCTCGTTGGAGAGAGGAGAAATCACCTTGACGGGTGGACTGGAGTAGTTTGAGATCAAATGAACCAGGATAAAAATAACGTGTTGTCTGCATTTGATTTCAAGTTTTACAATTCAACCCCCTTCTTGTGTTTTTCAATTTTTCATAGGATTTAGGGTGTATGCTTTAGGGTTTAGGATTAGGGTTTAGGGTATATGGTTTAGGGTTTAGGATTTAGGGTGTATGATTTAGGGTTTAGGATTAGGGTTTAGGGTTTAGGGTTAGGATTTAGGGTTTAGAATTTAGGATTTAGGCTTAGGGTTTAGGGTTTAAGGGTAGGGTTTAGGGTTTAGGGTTTAAGTTTTAAGGTTAAGGGTTTAGGGTTTAGGTTTAAGTTTAGGGTTTAGGGCTTATGGGTATGGTTAAGGGTTTACGGTTTAAGGTCTAGGGCTTATGGTTTAGGGTTTAGGATTTAGGGTTTAAGGTTAGGGTTAAGGTTTAGAGTTTAGGGTTTAGGGTTTAGTTTTTAGGGTTTAGGATTTAGGGTTAGGGTTAGGGTTTAGGGTTAGGGTTTAGTATTTAGGGTTTATGGTTTAAGGTTTAAGGTTTATGGTTAGGGTTTAGGGTTTGGGGTTGGGGTTAGGGGTTTATGATTTAGGGTTATGGTTTAGGATTTAGGGTTTGGGGTTTAGGGTTAAAGGTTTAATGTTTAGGGTTTAGGGTTCAGAGTCAAGGGTCTAGGGTTTAGGGTTAGGGTTTAGGGTTTAAGGGTTTAATATTTAGGGTTTAGTATTTAAGGTTTAGGGTTGATGGTTTAGGGATTATGGTTTAAGATTTAGGGTTTAGTATTTGAGGTTTAGGGTTTAGGGTCTAGGGTTTAGGATTTAGGGTCTAGGGTTTAGGGTTTATGGTTTAGGGTTAAAGGGTTTAAAGTTTAGGGTTATGGTTTAGGGTTTAGGGTTAAGGTTTAGGTTTAGGTTTAGGGTTAGAGGTTAGGGTTAAGGTTTAGGGTTTAGGGTTAGGGTTATGGTTATGGTTTAGGGTTTATGGTTTACCGTTAGGGTTTAGGGTTAGGGTTTATGATTTAAGGTTTAGGGTTAAGGGTTTCAGATTTAAGGTTTAGGGTTTGGGTTTAGGATTTAGGGTTTAGGGTTAAGGGTTTATGGTTTAGGGTTTTAGATTTAGGGTTTAGAGTTTAAGGTTTAGGGTTTAAGATTTAGGGTCTAGAGTTTATGGGTTAAGGTTTAGGGTTCACGGTTGATGGTCTAGGATTTAGGGTTAACGGTTTAGGGTTTATGGTTTAGGGTTTAGGGTTTAGGTTTAGGGTTGAGGGTTAGGGTATAGGGTTTTAGGTTTAGGGTTTAGGATTTAGGGACTATGGTTTAGGGTTTAAGATTTAGGGTTTAGTATTTGGGGTGTAGGGTTTAGGGTCTAGGGTTTAAGATTTAGAGTTTAGGATTTAGGGGTTATGGTTTATGGTTTAGGGTTAAATGTTTAGGGTTTGGGGTTTATGGTTTAGGGTTAATGGTTTAAGGTTTAGAGTTTAGGGTTTTAGCGTTTTAGGGTTTTGGGGTTTAGGGTTTAGGGTTTTAGGCTTTAGGATTTATGGTTAGGGTTTAGAGTTTATGGTTTATGGTTTAGGGTTTAGGGTTTAGGGTTTTAGGGTTATATGATTTTAGGTTTTAGGGTTTAGAGTTTAGGGTTTAAGGTTAAAGGGTTTAAGGTTTAGGGTTAGGGTTTATGTTTAGGGTTTATGGTTTTGGGTATAGGGTTTAGGGGTTTAGGGTTTAGGGTTAGGGTTTAGGGTTAGGATTTAGGGTTTAGTGTTTAGGATTTAGGGTATAGGGTTTAGGGTTACGATTTGGGGTATGGTTAAGGGTTTAGAGTTTAGGGTTTAGGCTTAGGGTTTAGGGTTTAAGGTTTATGGTTTGGGGTTTAGGGTTTAGGGTTAGGGTTTAATGTTTAAGGTTTAGGGTTTAAGGTTAGGGTTTAGGGTAAGGGTTTAATGTTTAAAGTTTAGGGTTTAGGTTTAGGGTTTTGGGTTTAGGTTTAGGGTTTATGGTTTAGGGTATGGGATTTAGGTTTAGGATTTAGGGTGTATGGTTTAGGGTTTATTGTTTAGGGTTTAAGGTTTCGGATTTAGGGTTTAGGGTTTATAATTTAGGGTTTAGGGTTTAGGTTTAGGAGTTAGGGTTTAGGTTTAGGGTTTAGGTTTAGGATTTAGGGTTTAGGGTTTAGGTTTAGCATTTAGGGTTAGGATTTAGGGTTTAGGGTTTAGGATTTATGGTTTATGGTTAGGGTTTAGGGTTTAGAGTTTAGGGTTTAGGCTTAGGGTTTATAGTTTAAGGTTTAGGGTTTGGGGTTTAGGATTTAGGGTTTAGGGTTTCGGGTTAGGGTTTAGGGTTTAGGGTTTAGGTTTAGGGTTTAGGTTTAGGTTTAGGGTTTATGATTTAGGTTTAGAGTTTAGGGTTAGGGTTTAGGGTTAGGGTTTAAGGTATATGGTATAGGTTTAGGGTTTAGGATTTAGGGTGTATGGTTTAGGGTTTAAGATTAGGGTTTAGGGTTTAGGTTAGGATTTAGGGTTTAGAATTTAGGGTTTAGGTTTAGGGTTTATGGTTTAATGTTTAGGTTTGGGGTTTAGGGTTTAGGGTTAAGGGTTTAGGTTTAGGGTTTAAGGTTTAGCTTTAGGGTTTAGGGTTTAGGTTTAGGATTTAGGATTTATGTTTAGGGTTAGGGTTTAAAGTTTAAGGTATAGGGTATAGGGTATAGGTTTAGGGTTTAGGATTTAGGGTGTATGATTTAGGGTTAGGGTTTAGAGTTTAGGGTATATGGTATAGGTTTAGGGTTTAGGATTTGGGGTGTATGGTTTAGGGTTTAGGGTATAAGGTTTGAAGGGGTAAGAAAACACTTAGAGGGGGGGGGGGGGGGGGTTGAATAAGTGACTCTTTTCGTTTTTAAAACAAAGCTCAAACAATAATGGAAGAACACAGTTATTTTTATCCTGGTTCGTTTAAACTCAAACTACTCCAGTCCACCCGCCAAGGTGATTTCGCCTTTCTCAACAAGGACTTTATCCACTATAATCAACTGATTACAATCACACAACAACTGTTGTGACTAACAATGCACAAGTAAACTTACAAGTGACTAACACCACTAAGACTTAAATCTAGTCCTAGTCTGCTTAAGAAATCTGACCAAACTTGGTCTCTCAAGGAACAAATACAGGAGTTTAATCTTTACAGATAATGAAATAGAGTTTGCTTCTAATCAAGCTATATCACAACTGTGATTTTTCACTTAGAATATAATGCACAAAATTGTATGAATAATAAGTTTGTGAGCTTAGGATCTTTCACGTAGTTTCTTGCTTCTTTTTGAAAATTTGATTGGTTCACTTAGTTGTAGTAGTTGGCTTGCAATAAATGTCCTTCTATTTATAGTAGGAACAATAAGACCGTTGCTGCCTTCAGTAAAGATGGAGAGCATTAAATGCTTTGCGTGTATCCTTGCAATATTCCATTTTCCAAGAAACTAGTTGTAGGCACTTGAGTGCTTTCAGCCGTCTTTGCATTAATGAGCAAACGTCAGAATGTAAGAACGTGTTTCCTTTGCTTTGACAAGACAAGTTGGTTTAAATGTTGTTTCATAATTTTCTTCCAATGTCTTTAAGTCAGAACATGCTTCATTCAACTTCTGTGCAGTGCGTTGCTTGCTAAGAACTTTGAACAACGCTTGCTTTCAAGTTATCTTCTGAACAAGGAGCCTTCTAGAAGTTAGAAGATATATTTAACAAATAAAGTGTCTTACCAGAGTCAGTAGATGCGTTTGAATAACAGGTTCTTTTATCAAAGAACTTCTTCATAATCTTTGCTTAATACTTTAGAATGTTTTCTGTCAGAACATTAACTAAGACATAAAACACATTCATCAGAGCATAAATTATCTTAAATATAATTTAGTTATCATCAAAACTCTTGAGATAGGTCAGAACTAATCTTGTTCTTTCAATCTCCCCCTTTTTGATGATGACAAAAAATTATTTTAGATAAAGAAAAGAAACGGATTAAGAGATAAGAATCTCCCCCTGAAATGAATATTTCTATGCATAAGATATCTTGAGATTATTTAGTCAGAGTAATACACAGCCTTCTTGAATTTCTTCAAGAAGATAAATCTTAGCTGGAATATTCTTTCAGAGTTAAAGTGATACCTGCAAAAAAAATTCTTTTGCACAGAAGGAATTCTTGCAAATTTGTTAGAATGTCTGAGACTTAGTCCCATAACTGTTAAACAGTGATTAGTTCAAGAATGCACATTTTCTCCCCCTTTTTGGCATAATAAAAAAGTGTAATAAATGAGAAATTTTGAAAGATTTCATAAAAAAAATCCAGAAGTACAAACAAAACATCCAAATAAGAGACAGAAAGAAACTAGGATTTATTAGTGACAAGAGCCATCAGAAGATTCTTGATTTCAGAGGCAGATTCATTTTGTTTCGCCATCCAGTTATTGATCTCTAGATTTGTTTGATCTTGCTTATCCATGCGTTTATTTAAGACTTAATTCTCCTTCTTTAGCTCTTTCAGAGTGTTCATAATGAGTGAGGTAGGAGCAGAAGATGATGAAGCTTCAGTAGAAACAGGCTCAGAAGCAGCAACCGTTGAGTTAGACTCCACAAAGGTGGAAAGTAGAGTGCCCAGATCCATTGCAAGAGTTGGCACAGGTTCAGGTCCAGCCTTAACAGAAGGTTGATTCAATAGAACAATAGCCAGAGGATTTGAATCTTCAGAGGATTCTTCAAATTCATCTTCTGATATGTCCATCTTATCAGTTGGTGTATCAACAATCATTAGCGAAGACTTCTTATTCCAAGTGTCAGCAGCTTCTGTCTTGAAAGCATGCAGAAGTTTGGAAAAGTTGTCCAGCACCTGAAAATGGCACAAGTCCTGTAACTTCCGTAATTCAGCAACCAAAGTTCTTCTGAAGGTTTCCCATAGAAGATCTGTTGCTGCTGTGTTCACGCTTCTGGAGCAATCTTCTTTCAGCGGTTGTAACCATGCTTGAACATTTGTTATAAAATTCTGAAACAAAGTATTTACATCTGGCTGAACAGGTTTAGGGACATCCATTCTGTAAGTTTTGTTTTTCAAGAATTGTAGAGATTGAAAGTCCACTACAGTTCTTAAAAAGCTATTGGATTCAGGATTATTGGTAGGTTCAGGTTCAGGTTGGTTAACACAAATAGGAGGTTCTGATATTTCATGAGGTACGGATGGTTCAGCAGTTTCAGTTTGCTCAAAAGGTTGTTGTTCTGGAATTTGAGGAGTTGAGAGTGGTGTTGTATGTTGTGGTGAAGTAGGTGGAGTGACATCCGGAGAAATTATTATTGTATAAGCAGGAGTGGAAATGGTATTTTGAGGCTTTGGTTGATTCATAGCAAAAATATTCTCAGATGGTAGGTTGAAAGGAGGTTTTATGGTTGCTAGAGGTTCATTTATCCCTGGAATTCTCCAAGAGCCAGCATCATACCATCTAGTGGGTCTGGGTGATAGAGGTCTGGGAGGGGGTCTTGAAAAACGTTCAGCAGGAATAGGTTGAAAAACAGATGGTTCAGGGGGTTCTGATTGAGAGGGTTCTGATTGGCTGTCAGAATGTTCATCAGAGTCAAAATCACTTAAATCTGTTAAAACCTGATTTTTACGAGGGTTGTCAGCAAGGGGTTCAGATGGTAAGGTCAGATCAATGTCAACATCTAAGTCTCCTAAGGTTTGGGAGGGTTCAGCAGATGCAGATACATTTTCAGAATCATAAACAAGTATAGTTTCAGCATGATTACCTGTTTTCTTTTTCTTCTTCTGAGGAGTGTCAGAAGGTCCTTCTACAACTTTTCTCTTCACAGATTTTTGGAGAACAACATCAGGAGCAGCTTGATTTCTTCCTTGAAGCCAAGCTGGATCAATGGGTGATCCTGTTTCTTTGGAGATCTCAAGATAGTGCGAAACGATACGAGGATGATCCCCTGAGTTGAACATAGGAAAGTCAGCAATAGGAATTCTTCTCCTCTTCACAACAGTTGACAGACATGGAGTGGGTTCCACCAGCAGTTTGTCAATAATTTTCCTTTTCAGCAAGTTCTTTCCAGTCATAGTCTTACCACAGATAGGTTCAAGCTCCCCCATAAGATTTGCTTCTTTTAGGTGAGCAATAAGACCATTCTCAGTCAGAATGTCTGATAATAACCTCCCCATAGGAATCCAATTCCTCTTTGATTTGGGGTTCTTCATCCTTTTAGCTTCTCTGGTTTCTTTGACATGGTTCCAGAGATGTTCAAAAATCAGGTAGGGCAAATCAATTTTGACATTGGTTCCAAGGCAAAACAGCAAATATTGTTGATCAGCATTGATGTAATTGGGAGAACTGGTGTCTTTCCTATGGTGAATACATCCATGAATAATCCTTGCCCAAATCTTATATTTGTCTTTCAAATCCATGACTTTGGAGGAACCTTGACCGTTAGTGAAAATCTCAGAATATACCCTAGACATCTCCATTCTTCCACTGGGCATTCCTGTAACTCCAAGTCCTTTAAATCCCAGCAACTTTCTGATTTGATTTTCTGTAATGGATATTTCCTTGCCCATTACAAAGGAGAGAATAACCTTGGGGGTTGCAATAGCGTGAATCTAGAATTCTTTCACCAAATGTGGAAAGACTGGACCAATAAGACGATCAAAGTAGATTTCCCAACCTTGAAACTTCACAGCAGGGAACAAGTCAAATCCATTTTCTCTGAGATTCTCAAAGTCTACCATTAGCTCACTCAAAACTTCCAAACTTTCTACCAGAATGAGAGTTGTCCTTTCAGGTATAATGTATTTCTCAGAGTGGGTAGAAGAAGAAGAAGCCATTGAAGTTCTTTTGAAATGAGAAATTTGAATAAAAGGGTTTTAAGAGAAAGATACAGTAAAAAAAAACGCTTGAGTTGAAAGAGACAGTAAAGAATGAAAAGGGTTTTTCAAAAAGTATTTATAGGCATTAATTTCAGAAAATAGGTTTAGAATTAAAATTAAAAGTATCTAAGACACAATTAAAATAAAGATTAAAACATATTTAAAAACGAATCTCATCATTACTTGCATTTAATGATTTGCTAAAAATGAGGGAAAACGTGGGATTATGGCTAATCATCAACAGTTACCTAGAACGTCATCAGTAGCTTTTACGCGCTTGACCTTTCAGAAACACACCATGTTTTCATCTCCTGAAGGATGCATGTAACAACTGTTTGTTCTAATGAATTTCTGAACTACACTTGGACATGAAGCGTTATAATGTTCCATAACTTTTCATATAGCTTCTGTTACAACTTCTCTTCTAACTTCTGAAGAGTTGTTGATCAGAGCATTCATTTCAGAAAGTTCTAAAGTCAGTAACAGAAAATAATATTATTTTATTCAGGACATAATTCCATACAAATATTTTTCAGAATGAAATTAAATCTATCTTCTGAAAGGGGTTTGGTAAATATGTCAGCCCATTGATGGTCTGTTTTTACAAAAATTAAGTTTAAAATTCCCTTCTGAATATAGTCCCTTATGAAATGATATTTAATTTCTATATGTTTGGCTTTAGAATGTAAGATTGGATTTTTAGAAAGACAAATAGCAGAAGTATTGTCACAGAAGATAGGAATCTTACTTTCATAAAGGTTGAAATCTTCTAGTTGACTTTTCATCCAAATCATCTGAGAGCTACATCCAGCAGCAGATATATATTCAGCTTCTGTGGTTGATAGTGCAATTGTTGCTTGCTTCTTGTTGTACCATGAGATAAGATTGTCACCCAAAATGGGCAGCTTCCAGAGGTGCTTTTTCTTTCAATTCTATCTCTAGCATAGTCGGCATCACAATAACCTACTAGTTTGTAATCTTGTGATCTTCTGTAGCACAAACCAAGATTAGCAGTACCTTTCAGATACCTAAGAATTCTTTTAACAGTTGTTAAATGAGATTCTCTAGGATCTGATTGGAATCTAGCACACAATCACATGCTAAATAATATATCAGGTCTAGATGCAGTCAGATAGAGAAGGGATCCAATCATACCTCTATAGATCTTTTGATCTACTTTCATACTTACCTCATCTTTACCTAGAATGCAGGTTGGATGCATTGGTGTCTTGGCATCTTTGCTTTCTGACATTTGAAATTTCTTCAGAAGTTCTTTAACATACTTCGTCTGATGTATGAAAGTACCTTCTGGAGTCTGGTTGATTTGAATTCCCAGAAAGAATTTCAATTCACCCATCATGCTCATTTCAAATTCTGCCTGCATGGTCTTAGCAAATTATTTTCCAAGGGAGATATTAGAGGTTCCAAAAATTATATCATCAACGTAAATTCGACAAATTAAAATATCATTTTTAAATGTTTTTTTGAAAAGAGTTGTGTCCACTTTCCCTCTGGTAAAATCTTTTTCTAATAGAAAATTACTCAGACGATCATACCAAGCTCTGGGAGCTTGTTTTAAACCGTACAAAGACTTTTTTAATTTAAAAACATGTTCTGGATGCTTTGAATCATTAAATCCAGGAGGTTGATGGACATATACATCTTCTTCAATATAACCATTTAGAAATGCACTTTTAACATCCATTTGATATAATGAAATGTTATTTTGTACAGAAAAAGAAATTAATAATCTTATAGATTCTAACCTGGCGACTGGGGAAAAGGTTTCATTATAATCAATTTCTTCTTGTTGACTATAACTCTGTGCAACCAGTCGTGTTTTGTTTCTGATTACTTCTCCTTGTTCGTTCAATTTGTTTCTGAAAACCCATTTGGTTCATATAACATTGAATCCTTTGGATCTTGGAACTAGATTCCATACATCATTCTTGGAGAATTGATTTAGTTCTTCTTGCATTGCTAAGATCCAATCATTATCTTCCAGAGCTTCATCAATGGTAGTTGGCTCAATCAGAGAGACCAAACCAAACAAAGATTCTTCATTGATTCTGAGAGAGGATCTTGTTCTGATGGGATATTCTTTTCTTCCAATGATTACGTCTTCTTTATGAACTGAAGATATTCTAGGAAACCTTTTCTGAGTGGGTTGGTCAGAGATTCTGAGATTGTTCAGAGAATTTTCAAGAGGATGGTCTGATATGTCTTCTTTTGCTTCTGAACTTTCAGAGTTTAAGGGATGATCTTCTGTACCTACAGAAAAATCAATTTTCTTTGGCTGTTGTTGGCCAAGCTTATCATCAAACCTGACTTTGATTGATTCTTTAACAATCAGAGTTTCTATGTTGTATACTCTATATCCTTTTGAGCGTTCAGAGTATCCAAGCAGGAAACACTTTTGTGCTTTGGAATCAAACTTGTTCAGAGTTTCTTTGGTGTTTAGAATAAAACAAGTACATCCAAAAGGATGGAAATAAGAAATGTTGGGCTTTCTGTTTTTCCACAATTCATAGGGAGTCTTTTCAAGAATAGGTCTTATAGAGATTCTATTCTGAATGTAACACGTTATGTTCACAGCTTCTGCCCAAAAGTGCTTAGCCATATTTGTTTCATTGATCATGGTTCTGGCCATCTCTTGTAATGTTCTATTCTTTCTTTCTACAACTCCATTTTATTGGGGAGTTCTAGGACAAGAAAAATTATGAACAATACCATTTTCTTTAAAATATTTTTCAAAATAATGATTTTCAAATTCACCACCATGATCACTTGTAACTTTTGTGATTTTAAAATCTTTTTCATTTTGCACTTGAGTACAGAAGTCAATGAATACAGAATGTGACCTATCCTTGTGTTTTAAAAACTTTACCCATGTCCATTTGCTGAAGTCATCAACAATGACCAATCCATACTTCTTGCCTCTGATGGATGCAATTTTAACTGGCCCAAACAGATCAATATGAAGTAACTCTAATGGCTTAGAGAAAGAGACAACATTTTTAGATTTAAAGGAAGGTTTTGAAAATTTTCCTTTTTGACATGCTTTGCACAGAGCTTCTGAGTTGTACTTCAGATTGGGAAGTCCCCTGACTAAATTTAATTTATTTAGTTGAGAGATTTTTCTAAGACTGACATGTCCCAATCTTCTATGCCATACCCATTGCTCATTGCTAACAGACAAAATACATTTGACATTTTGAGATTTAAGATCTGATAAATCAATTTTGTAAATGTTGTTCTTTCTCTTTCCAGAAAAGAGGATTGATCCATCTTTTTGACTTACAACTTTACATGAGTTTTGATTGAAGATAATGTCATAGCCATTGTCACTTAATTGACTTATGGACAATAGATTATGAGCTAATCCTTCTACTAATAAAACATTTGAGATAGAAGGAAGGTTACCATTTCCTATGGTTCCAGAACCAATAATCTTCCCTTTCTGATTACCTCCAAACTTCACATCTCCTCCATATTTAAGTTCCAGGCTTTGGAACATAGACCTTTTTCCCGTCATGTGTCGTGAGCACCTAGAGTCCAGGTACCATGAGTGGTGTTTCAATTGAGCTGTTAAGGACATCTGCAACAAATATTATTTTATCCTTAGGTACCCATATCTTTTTGGGTCCTTTTGGGTTAGCATAAGAGTTTCCAGAATGTGATGTATATTTTATATCATGTGAGTGTCCAAACTTGAATTACTTATTCAGAGGTTTGTAAGTGAAGGTCATTTTAGCAACAGACTTTGGAATGTATGTGTGATACGGTGGGAGAGAACTGACTGTTTTTGGAATGCTGGTTCGCGTTTCGTGTTTATTTTCGCAAAATGTTGCGGTAAGCAAGAGTCGCCACCGTCTTTTATTTTATCCAACAAGGAAAGGAAAAAAGCACAGAAAAATTCCTTTTTCGAGATGTTTCTCGGGTCCGGGGGGTAGATTATAGAAAGGGAAGGTGTTAGCACCCTTTCTATCTGTGGTTATCCACGGGCTCTTAGGTACTTGCTCAAAGTGTTTTCAAAAGTTTGATTTTCTTTGTGTTTGTGGGTTTGAAAGAAGTTTTTGTTTGAAAGGAGTGTAAGTGCGAAAAGTTTTGTTTTGTTTTAAAAGGAGCAAGTACTTAAGAACCATCTACCTAATCGAAAAGGGAATTAATCTGTGAAAATGTCCTTTAGACAATGCTAGCCCACTATTGATGAGTAGGTAGCACCGTCGTTGGAGTTTTAAGGGTCAATTCGATTAAGGGACGTGTGGTCACTAAAGCAACGTTAGGACGCCTTAACGGTAACCCTAATGTCTTAGATTATTTTTCCGAGGCAACCGTTTCGAGGCAACTATGATCTTTAGAAAGAGGGCGACCTCTAAAACTTCCTATACTCAATGACCACGTTCGAAGGCAACCAAGCGAGGTGTACCCTAAGAGTGCGCATGTGCGAGTGTGTTATTTCGGTTAATTTTATATTTGTACATGTCATGGGTGAGCTATGTTGATTTTAGGTTCATACATTCGATCTTGTCATGCATTCCCTATTATCAAACATCTAACAATTTATAAGTTGCGGAATTTAAATTGCGAAAATTAAATCTAAACTATTACAAGGCGTCGAGTATTTACATCGCCAAAAACAACCCTTAAAATTAAATTGCGGAAAATAAAAGAAAGCGATAGAATAATTAAAGTCCTATTTAAAGCTATTACATTCCGGGAAACAATTACATCAATGGTAGAACGGATCGCGCGCGAAAAATTAAATCGAATGCATTTTTTAGGGTTTTGACCCTTTTTTGAAAGAAAGCGTTTTTTGGTTATTTTGGATTTAAAAGGAATTAGATCTAAATTAATTAAATAAATAAATAAATTAATTAATAAAAGATATTTTTTGGATTTTTGGATATTTAAAGAAAATAAAATAAATTTGATTAAAGTTAGTAAAAACTTAATTTTTTACATTAATTTTAAATATTGCAAAAAATATTAAAAGTTAAACCTAATTACCACTAAATTAATTAAATTAATTTATTTACAAAAATAAAGTCATGAATTTAATTTTAATAAATAAAATGTATTTTTTTGTTTTTGATTTTATGAGAAAAAAAGATTAATTGGTTAGTTTAAATAATAATAATAATTAAACAAAACTAATAAATAAAATGAAATAAAAAAAGGAATAGAAAGAAATAACCAAAGGGGGGTGTTGGGCCTGATCAGGAGGTGAGATTGGCATTTTTGAGGCCCATTCACGTTGGCCTGTATGGACTTTTCTGGCTCCCATGTGTGCCTGTTGACTAGAGACCATGATGAACATTCAATCTTAGCCATTAGATTTAGCCTGAAGGCCATCTGGCGCCTAGAGATTTGAAGGTGTATGGTGCATTGTAAGGCATGGGGCACACTGGAACGCCTGAAAGAAAATAACAAGAAATATGTTGGGGACCTGGGATTCGAACCCAGGTCCCAATGGATTTTGTACAAACGCGCTTACCAACTCAACCACTGCACTTAATTGTTAATATGATAAGAAAAGAATATAATATGTGAAAACAACTATTATGCCTGAAATAAAAAAAAAAGCCCGAATATTTTGAATGGGCCAATTAGAAAGCGACGCGTCATCGTCTTCTCCAATGAACCCTGGTTCTTTTTTCCTGCGGATTTGAATCCGCAACCGAATCCAAAGCTTGCTCCTAAAATCAATTGCAGGCCATATAAATTGATTCTAAGACCATGGTTCGCTTCGTCTCTCCCTCCTGAACATGGATATGTCCATTATTTGCTTTGATTTTTCCTGAAACTAAAATTTTGAAAAGCAAGAAACAAGAACCCTAGATTCGAGCATGGCATTATGGGCTATGAAAACAAAATCAAGTATTGCAGAAAGTTTCGAAATCATTCAAGGATCAAGAATATATCCATGGTTTGTCAAAAAAATGCAAGAATGAGAGATTTCAATTTCATGTACAAGGCGGGGTTCAAGGAGACTTACATCGTGTTTGATGAGGTTTCAGGGCTTGTAAAGGATTGGTTTTGATTCAATGGATGTCCAGCAAGAAGATAACGTGGATGTTTTGCTCTGAATCAGCCTCTAGATGTGATTTCAGTTTCCAACTTTTTCAAGCTTTTTCAAGTTTTGGTATTGGTGATTATGCAGCCTCTAGGTACTGAACTCGTATGCTTTGTGTTGTATATGTAACATGGAGTGAATTAGGTTAGGTTTTGGGCTTTGAATCTTTGTGTATTGATGATTTAAGATTTGATACGATCCTCCATTACAAAGCTTCCAAAAATTTCCCAAATCCAATATTTTGTGCATGATATGGCTTGATACGAGTTTGATCATGTCCATGATGATAATTGAAACCTGTATCAATCAAAAAGATCCTATTTCATCAATATTTGGATTTTATTTGGATTTAAATTGATTTAAAATGAATTAATTCAATAAAAATCAAATAGAAAAATCAATGAATGGACATAAGACTGAAGATAGGACACGTGTGTAGTGTGACAAGATCAAATCAAGTGGAAAAAAGTGGGCCCATTTGTCAAAATTTGAAGTTTTGGGGATAGTTGACTTTTGGCAATTTTGGAAAAATGCCCAACTTCAACGATGCATAACTTCTTCAATTTTGAACTTTTGGAGGTGTTCTTTGACTTTTTAGAAACCTTGAGATGTCCTATAACCAAACCTTTTTATCTCATCTCATTTTGATATTCCATGCTCAAGTTATAAGCTTTGAAAAAAAAAGGTGTTTTTGTTGACTTCCAAAAATGACCTATAATGTCCAAATTTGTAACTTCTTGTGAGTGCATTGCTTGATATTGGGGTGTGAATATGGATTGTAGGAAATTGCATCCTATTCAAAATGAGCTTTGGATGGGTCATTTCTCATAAAGTATGAGAAAGTTATGCTTGGTCTAAGTTGAGTTTACTTTTCCTACAAAACCCTAATTTAGCAACTTTTGAATCTTGATGAATTTTGAGCAATCCTTGATGAATCATGATCAAACCTTGATCAAATTATGAATTATCCTTTAAAATGAGAATGTTGACAAAAAATCTTAAGGTTTGACTGTTTATAGGTCACAATTGACTTTTGCCCTAACACAGTCAATTTTTGGACCTTTTGAGCAATTGACTGACCAAACTTTCCCTGCAAGGCTTGAAATTTGACATGGATGAACTTGTGATCATATTAGGACATTGGGGAGAACTTGGGGTCATTTGGATGTAAGGACCTTGATGCAACACAAAACCCTAATTTGAGATTGACTGCCTTAGGAGAAGATTTGATTGTCCAACTTTTGAGCAATCTTGAGCCACTTGGAGATTCTTCTTGCAATGTCTTGAGAAATATGGGAGGGAAAATTTTGGGGTACAACAGTTGCCCCTGTTCAATCTTCTTAAACCTGAGGATATAGATTGGCTTTCGGGCCTTTCGTGATTCGAATGTCGAAGATGATTGAACACTAGAGTGCACAGAAATTTGCACTCGCATGATGTAGTATCAGCATTGTGATGTCGGGAATGGGCTTACAGATGCCATTTGGAGATTGTTGGTAGATGGTCTTGTCTTCTTTGACTGTATTGGCATCAAAAAAATCTTTAGGGATCGATTTAACTGGTTTTGTCTCTTTTGACTGCGTTCGCATCAGAAAAATCTTTAGTAATCGATTTAACTGGTTTTGTCTCCTTTGATTGCGTTCGCATCAGAAAAATCTTTAGGAATCAATTTAACTGGTCTTGTCTCCTTTGACTGCGTTCGCATCAGAAAAATCTTTAGGAATCGATTTAACCGGTCTTGTCTCCTTTGACCGCGTTCGCATCAGAAAATTTTTTAGGAATAGATTTAACTGGTGTTGTCTCCTTTTACTGAATCGGCCTCAGAAAAATCTTTAGGAATCAATTTAACTGGTTTTGTCTCCTTTGATTGAATCGGCCTCAGAAAATCTTTAGGAATCGATTTAATTGGTTTTGTCTCCTTTGACTGAATCGGCCTCAGAAAAATCTTTAGGAATCGATTTAACTGGTTTTGTCTCCTTTGGCTGAATCGGCCTCAGAAAAATCTTTAGGAATCGATTTAACTAGTTTTGTATCCTTTGACTGGGTTGAGAATTTAACTGCATCTTTCCTGAAAGGCAAAGGCCATTCATATGCAATGCATGATATGGATCATGCAATGATGTTCTCAACATAAATGAGATTGTACAGTATGATGCGTTTATGCATGTATCATGATGTATGAAAATGTGATGTTTTAGCTGGGAAAATAAATCCTGGATAGCTGCTGGAGAATAGATTTGAATTCTTTGTTTCTGCTGGGGATGGTGAACGAAGGTGATAAACCTACAAGAGAGGATAACTTCGTCGGGGAATAAACTGATGAGGAGATTACTCCGAGGGGAATTACTCTGTGGGGAAGAGATGTTCTGCTGAAGATTCCACTGATAAGATCCGCTGGGGATGGACTACTGTTGCTGGTGATATTGAATCTGTTGAGGATTGAATTCCTATTTGTGAAAGGAAAGAACTTCGCTGGCAATGATCTTTCAGTCGTGACTTACTGGGGATAACCCTGTTAGGCTTTTGTGGGGATAATCCTCTGAATTCTGTTGGGAACGATCCTTTGAACTTGGCTGGGGAAATTTATTTTGTACTCCGGTGGGGATAAACTTCCAGAGTCTACTGGGAGATATGATTCAACTCCGTTGGGGGAGCTTTTTTCAGACTGCGCTGGGAAAATTTTAACTCCACTGGGATATCTTGTATTCTGCCGGGGAATATTCTCATACTCCATTGGGGAATATTAAGACTGCCGGGGATATTAATCCTTCTCAGTGTTGATGGTAGATAAACTCTGCTTGGGGAGAATATAACTGATTCGTTCACAGTTGTAAGTCTCAGCTGGGGAGAGCTATCATTACTGTCATTTCTTACTCTGCGGGGAGTGAAAGTACCTTAACCATGTTCTTCAGCTGAATTTACCTTGTACCTGGTGGACAGAGCAACTGTACAGTTTGGACAAGTCTTATTTGCCCCTGTTTCTGCGGGAGAAGGTGCCTGCAGAAGCCTTGTGGATCGAGTATTATCCCAACCTATGAGGTGCTTGGTAACTTTCGATTGAAGTGATAAGTCTTCTTCTGGTAGGCTAGTGACGAGATGACGAGACATAGTCGTACGCTTTGATCCCTAATTTTTGCCTGGATCGCCCTTTCGGATTTTCAGTCCACCGGGATACCCTTTTTTTCCCAAGCCGCCTTTTCAGGTTTTCGACTTGCCGGGTGTACAATTTTTCATTCTCATCCCTAATTTTTGCCCGAACCCTTTTGGTTCGCCGGGAAGCCCTTATTTTTGCCTAGGCCAGTCAACTTAGCGGGTCTTTATTCATGCGCGGTATTTTCTGACTATGTCCACGCTCTCAGGATGTAGGGAGGTGTCACTGTCGGTAGTGTTGTGTTGCCACACTACCAGAAGATCTTCGTTTAATCATGCAAGGTTCGTTGCTGGAATTCCTGTCCAATGCCCCCAATTGATTCGGATGGAGATTTGCCCCTGGCTATTTGGCATTTTGAGAGATTCCTTGAATCTTGACTTAACTGCCCCAGATGATGGACAATGCTCATGCCGTGCCCCTTGGTTGGAAGTGTTTTTTCCACTTGAGGTGACCCTTTTTATTGAGAAGGTTTTTTGTTCACTAGATATTCGTCGTGCGAATTTCTCTACTGTTGAACAAATAGTCATATGCAAACAATGTTATTTTAAGAATGCAAAGCTTATGTCTGTTTTGAAGTTCTTTGAAAATGCAGTTTTCAATAAAACAAGCGAATTTTTGTAAAATGTGATGTCAACTCAGGATTTTACAGCAAGCCCTACAAGAGTCAGGATACCTTTTGTAACAGTATGCTTTCAAACTAACCCATGCTTCAGCTAGGACTTTTAAGGGTTATAACGTGGCCTGGTTCACGGTTTAAGAAACAAAGGATAAAGGCTCAAAATTTATTTGTACCCACCCGCTCTTCGTGATGTTCTTCGATCCTAAACTCAGCTAATCGTGCATTAGATCTTGTTTGAGTCTTTGCTCTGATATTCCAGTGATGGTTCGGATACTGACAGTTTATTTTGAACAGGCAGTCATTTTTGTTGAGAGTTTCTAGGATATCTTTCTTTTTGATTTTATTATCCCTGTCTTTTGCCTGAACTGTTTCTTTTTGTGATTACAGTCAGCGGGATGCCCCAGTTTTTCTTAAGTCTCCTTCACAGGTTTTGACTTATTGGGCTCTTATTTTGAGAGATAATGAATGCCTGTCCTTACGATTATACGGAACCAACACCGTCTTTTGTTTCGGAAGGACTTCTTTGATGCCATTTATTGTGCACCTGGATCAACTGAGAAAACTACCCTGCCCCAGGTTATAATTAAGGGTTTTAATTTGTGAAAAGAAAAACTCCAACTTCTTTGGCTCGAAGGGGTTGATTAGGGATTATCTTCCTTATAAATCCATTGTTTAGGATTTGAAACAATGCATGTACCTCGTCAGCGGGGTCTATTCAAAAGCATACTGTAGAGATTTTGATATCGTTTTCGTCATCCTCCCTCTAAAGGCTTAGAATTTTTTAATCGAGAGTTGATTATCATAAAAAATGAAAGCAATTTGAATATAGTGAATACGAATGGATTGATTCAAAACAGACATATGCAATGCGTTGATAAAGTAATAAAGTTTAACATGAATAAATGTTCGAACAATCAAAAGAAAATTACAACTTGAAAATTCTAATGAACAAAAATTCTTCTCGTCTCAGTACTTGTCACTTCAAATGGTGAACCTTGGGGGGATGGCAAAAGAATTCAATCTGACCGTCTTGTGTGAGTTCCAATGCTCCTTCATCAATTAGGTCTTGAATTTTGTTGCTCAACGCCCAAAAGATGTTAATATCATGCCCCGGGCTGTTGGAGCGAAATGCACATCTTGCATTAGGATTGTACCTTGGGGAGGCTATGTTGGGATCCTTAGGAGGGTCCCTTAACGTCACCAGATTCAATCTCAACAGATGTTGTAAAGCCTGAGACATCGACATGTTGAGCTTGGTAAATTTCCTCTTGGGCATATTTGGATTACTCTGATCAACCCGTTGTTTATGGCAAGGTCGTTGTTGGACCCGTGAGGTAGTAGCAACTTGGAGAGGTCTATTCTTCATCAAACCAAACCTTTGACTTCTCGGAAGTTGATTAATGACTTGGTCCCCGTCCTTGACTGTTTGCTTCATGTTGTTGTATCTGTCTTGATGAAGCTGGTTGATAATGGTTCTCAGCTCTTCTTGTTCCTGAGCTAAGCCTTGGATAAGATCCATCTGCCCCAGCATCTGGGTTTTCATGGCACTGAACTCAGCTTGCAGTTGTTCCAGCCGTTCGTCCTTATTGTCTTTGGGACTTTTCTTGACCAAGTTCTCAACGAGGAGTGTTTTCAACTCTTCCTGCCCCTTGGATAGGTTTAGGAATACGTCCCTGAATTGAGCTTCTCGAGTTTGAAGATATTGGTTGTCTGGTTGGAAAGCCATTGCTGAAATAAACAGCGAGAACATGAGAGACATGTGCTGGAAGACCTGTTATGTAATGATATGTATGATATGTATGCGATGTTTTCAAGGATCTCGCGGGGTAAATAAGAAACTTGTTAGAATTTGAATTTTGCAACTTTGATTGAAGAAACTTCATGTTGTTAAGAGTCCTTCTTTAAGAGTCAAGCTCACCATATAGAGTGGGTCATTGCCCCTTGCTTGACGTTTGATTTACCATAACCTGCATCACAAACCCTTGAGATCCTTGAAATGGTTAAGGAAATGTTAAGGCATGATGTTATGATGTGTATGCTATGCGTTTAAGCAAAAGTGTGAAGTGATGTAAGTAAACCCTGCAATAAATCCAAATTATTGGATAAGAACTGTAAATAAAACCTGCAAGGAACTCATGTTGTCAGATAACAAGAATGTGCAAGTAGTTCAAGTTTTAAGGCACACAAGTCACACAAATAGCCTTAAGTTTAGGCTGGCATGGAGTTTAGGTATTACCCTCTTTCAGTTTAGTTGGTTTAAACCTGTCCTAAAAATAGTATCGGGTTCTAGAGGATCTCAATATCACTGACCACCCTTGATCGGTCATAATTCCAGTTTAGCAACCTTTTCTTGTGGCCGGAATCATCGCGAGAGTTTAGTCTCAATGAGTGTAGCATACTGCTACTGTTCTATGGCCAAGTTGGTCAATTTAAAGGTTCTAAGGTCAGTTGGTGCTTAATGACCCCTTAGATGACCCATATTCTCCTTGTTCCAACACAAGGGATATCGGTACAATCTAAAGTGCCACACTAACGTAGCTACTGCTTCAACCGTATCGGTCTATGTTGTACAGTTCCCTCACAGTTTATTACTACTTACCTAAAGGGTATCCCCAGATCTGGGTTAGGATCTATTGTAACTCCGATACAAGCCCACAAATATAAATCATACAAGCAAACTATTGAAAACACAATGATCTAATCTTAAGGTACACCCCACTTATTAATATTCCCCAGTAGAGTCGCCAGTTCTGTGATACGGTGGGAGAGAACTGACTGTTTTTGGAATGCTGGTTCGCGTTTTGCGTTTGTTTTCGCAAAATGTCGCGGTAAGCAAGAGTCGCCACTGTCTTTTATTTTATCCAACAAGGACAGGAAAAAAGCACATAAAAATTATTTTTTCGAGATGTTTCTCGGGTCCGGGGGGTAGATTATAGAAAGGGAAGGTGTTAGCACCCTTTCTATCCGTGGTTATCCACTGGCTCTTAGGTACTTGCTCAAAGTGTTTTCAAAAGTTTGCTTTTCTCTGTGTTTATGGGTTTGAAAGAAGTTTTTGTTTGAAAGGAGTGTAAGTGCGAAAAGTTTTGTTTTGTTTTAAAAGGAGCAAGTACTTAAGAACCATCTACCTACTCGAAAAGGGAATTAATCTGTGCAAATGTCCTTTAGACAATGCTAGCCAACTATTGATGAGTAGGTAGCACCGTCATTGGAGTTTTAAGGGTCAATTCGATTAAGGGACGTGTGGTCACTAAAGCAACGTTAGGACGCCTTAGCGGTAACCCTAATGTCTTAGATCATTTTTCCGAGGCAACCGTTTCGAGGCAACTATGATCTTTGGACAAGAGGGCGACCTCTAAAACTTCCTATACTCAATGACCACGTTCGAAGGCAACCAAGCGAGGTGTACCCTAAGAGTGCACATGTGCGAGTGTGTTGTTTCAGTTAATTTTATCTTTGTACATGTCATGGGTGAGCTATGTTGATTTTAGGTTCATACATTCGATCTTGTCATGCATTCCCTATTATCAAACATCTAGCAGTTTATAAGTTGCGGAATTTAAAGTGCGAAAATTAAATCTAAACTATTACAAGGCGTCGGGTATTTACATCGCCAAAAACAACCCTTGAAATTAAATTGCGAAAAATAAAAGAAAGCGATAAAATAATTAAAGTCCTATTTAAAGCTATTACATTCCGGGAAACAATTACATCAATGGTAGAATGGATCGCGCGCGGAAAATTAAATCGAATGCATTTTTTAGTGTTTTGACCCTTTTTTGAAAGAAAGCGTTTTTTGGTTATTTTTTGAATTAAAAGGAATTAGATCTAAATTAATTAAATAAATAAATAAATTAATTAATAAAAGATATTTTTTTGGATTTTTGGATATTTAAAGAAAATAAAATAAATTTGATTAAAGTTAGTAAAAACTTAATTTTCTACATTAATTTTAAATATTGCAAAAAATATTAAAAGTTAAACCTAATTACCACTAAATTAATTAAAATAATTTATTTACTAAAATAAAGTCATGAATTTAATTTTAATAAATAAAATGTATTTTTGTGTTTTTGATTTTATGAGAAAAAAAGATTAATTGGTTAGTTTAAATAATAATAATAATAATTAAACAAAACTAATAAATAAAATGAAATAAAAAAAGAAATAGAAAGAAATAACCAAAGGGGGGTGTTGGGCCTGATCAGGAGGTGAGATTGGCATTTTTGAGGCCCATTCACGTTGGCCTGTATGGACTTTTCTGGCTCCCACGTGTGCCTGTTGACTAGAGACCATGATGGACATTCAATCTTAGCCATTAGATTTGGCCTGAAGGCCATCTGGCGCCTGGAGATTTGAAGGTGTATGGTGTGTTATAAGGCATGGGGCACACTGGAACGCCTGAAAGAAAATAATAAGAAATATGTTAGGGACCTGGGATTCGAACCCAGGTCCCAATGGATTTTGTACAAACGCGCTTACCAACTCAACCACTGCACTTAATTGTTAATATGATAAGAAAAGAATATAATATGTGAAAACAACTATTATGCCTGAAATAAAAAAAAAAGCCCGAATATTTTGAATGGGCCAATTAGAAAGGGACGCGTCATCGTCTTCCCCAATGAACCCTGGTTCTCTTTTCCTGCTGATTTGAATCTGCAACTGAATCCAAAGCTTGCTCCTAAAATCAATTGCAGGCAATAGAAATTGATTCTAAGACCATGGTTCGCTTCGTCTCTCCCTCCTGAACATGGCTATGTCCATTATTTGCTTTGATTTTTCCTGAAACTAAAACCCCGAAAAGCAAGAAACAAGAACCCTAGATTCGGGCATGGCATTATGGGCTATGAAAAGAAAATCAAGTATTGCAGAAAGTTTCGAAATCATTCAAGGATCAAGAATATATCCATGGTTTGTCAAAAAATGCAAGAATGAGAGATTTCGATTTCATGTACAAGGCGAGGTTCAAGGAGACTTACAGCGTGTTTGATGAGGTTTCAGGGCTTGTAAAGGATTGGTTTTGATTCAATGGATGTCCAGCAAGAAGATAGCGTGGAGGTTTTGCTCTGAATCAGCCTCTAGATGTGATTTCAGTTTCCAACTTTTTCAAGCTTTTTCAAGTTTTGGTATTGGTGATTATGCAGCCTCTAGGTACTGAACTCATATGCTTTGTGTTGTATATGTAACATGGAGTGAATTAGGTTAGGTTTTGGGCTTTGAATCTTTGTGTATTGATGATTTAAGATTTGATATGATCCTCCATTACAAAGCTTCCAAAAATGTCCCAAATCCAATTTTTTTGCATGATATGGATTGATACGAGTTTGATCCTGTCCATGATGATAATTGAAACCTGTATCAATCAAAAAGATCCTATTTCATCAATATTTGGATTTTATTTGGATTTAAATTGATTTAAAATGAATTAATTCAATAAAAATCAAATAGAAAAATCAATGAATGGACATTATACTGAAGATAGGACACGTGTGTAGTGTGACAAGATCAAATCAAGTGGAAAAAAGTGGGCCCATTTGTCAAAATTTGAAGTTTTGGGGATAGTTGACTTTTGGCAATTTTGGAAAAATGCCCAACTTCAACGATGCATAACTTCTTCAATTTTGAACTTTTGGAGGTGTTCTTGGACTTTTTAGAAACCTTGAGATGTCCTATAACCAACCCTTTTTATCTCATATCATTTTGATATTCCATGCTCAAGTTATAAGCTTTGGAAAAAAAGGTGTTTTTATTGACTTCCAAAAATGACCTATAATGTCCAAATTTGTAACTTCTTGTGAGTGAATTTATTGATCTTGGGGTGTGAAGATGGATTATAGGAAATTGCATCCTATTCAAAATGAGCTTTGGATGGGTCATTTATCATAAAGTATGAGAAAGTTATGCTTGTTCTAAGTTGAGTTGACTTTACCTGCAAAACCCTAATTTAACAACTTTTGAATCTTGATGAATTTTGAGCAATCCTTAATGAATCATGATCAACCATTTATCAAATGATAAATTATCCTTAAAATGAGAATGTTGACAAATAATCTTGAGGTTTGACTGTTTATAGGCCATAGTTGACTTTTGCCCTAACATAGTCGATTTTTGGACCTTTTGAGCAATTGACTGACCAAACTTTCTCTGCAAGGCTTGAAATTTGACATGGATGAACTTGTGATCATATTAGGACATTGGGGAGAACTTGGAGTCATTTGGATGTAAGGACCTTGATGCAACACAAAACCCTAATTTGAGATTGACTGCCTTAGGAGATGATTTGACTGTCCAACTTTCGAGCAATCTTGAGCCACTTGGAGATTCTTCTTGCAATGTCATGAGAAATATGGGAGGGAAAATTTTGGGGTACAACAGTATGTCTCCTTTCCTTTAGGAGGTTCATATCCAATTCCTCTTCTGTTTTCCCCACTAACTCCATAGATCATTGAAGCCATTTTGCTTCTGTCTATGCCTTTAGCAAGAAAAGATTGAAAGCTATAGTCATATTCTTTCAGAATATCTTTTGAACTAGACACATACTCTAAACTAAAATTCTTTTGAACAATTTGAATTTCCTTTTTAAGTTTAAGATTGTTTTCTAAAAGTTCAGATTTTTCTGTTTCAAGTTTCTCAATATCAGATGCAAGAATCTTCTTGAGTTTCTTGTATTTGATTTTGAGCTTACTATAGTTTTCCAGAAGTTCTGATAAACTATCAGCAAGTTCTTCTCTAGAAAATTCAGAAAATACCTCTCTTTGTTCTGACTCATAGTCTGAGTCATCTTCTGTGATAACCATCAGAGCTAGGTTGGCATTTTCATCTTCAGAACCAGATTCATCTTTAGAAGAATCTGAGTCATCCCAGGTTTCCATCATTCCTTTCTTCTTTCCAAATCTCTTCTTTGGTTTTTCCTTTTGAAGCTTTGGACAATCACTTTTGAAGTGACCAGGTTCTTTGCATTCATAACAGATGATCTCTCTTTTGTTTGACTTTTTGTGTCCAGAAGATTCTGGTTTATCTTCTGACTTCTTGAAGTTCCTGAACTTCTTTTGTCTGTGCTTCCACAGATGATTGATCCTTTTGGAGAGCAAAGATAGTTTGTCTTCTTCTGAAGCTGATTCTTCAGAGTTTTCTTCTTCAGCCTGAAAAGCGTTAGTATCAAATTTCTTAATTGATTTAAGGGCTAGAGACTTACCTTTCTTCTGAGGCTCATGCTCATCCAGTTCAATCTCATGACTTCTGAGAGCGCTGATGAGTTCCTCCAGAGACACATTGTTCAGATCTTTTGACACCTTGAAGGCATTGACCATTGGTGCCCATCTTCTGGGTAAGCTTCTGATGATCTTTTTCACATGATCTGCTTTGGTATATCCTTTGTTCAAAACTCTCAGACCAGCGATTAGAGTTTGAAACCTAGAGAACATTGCTTCTATAGACTCACTCTCTTTAACTTTGAAGGCTTCATACTTCTGAACTAAAGCCAGAGCTTTAGACTCCTTAACTTGAGCGTTTCCTTCATGAGTCATTTTGAGAGACTCAAACATATCATGCGTTGTATCTCTATTAGTGATTTTTTCATATTCTACTTTAGAGATAACATTTTAAAAAATATTTCTAGCTCTGTGATGATTTTTAAAATCAGCTTTTTGTTGTCTATCCATATGTTTTCTATCCACTTTGTTTCCTTCTGAATCTGTAGGATGTTTGTAACCATCCAAGACTATATCCCAAAGATCATTATCATGACCTAGAAAGAAACTTTCTAGTCTATCTTTCCAGTACTCAAAATCTTCTCCATCAAACACTGGAGATTTGTTGTAACTATTACTGTTTTGTTCAGCGGCCATTGTGTTTTCTTCTGGATCTTTTCCTGACACGGTTAAGTGTTGTGCTCAGAGTCAAGCTCTGATACCAATTGGAAGGGTAAGAAAACACTTAGAAGTGGGGGGGGGGGGGTTGAATAAGTGACTCTTTTCGTTTTCAAAACAAAGCTCAAACAATAATGGAAGAACACAGTTATTTTTATCCTGGTTCGTTTGTACTCAAACTACTCCAGTCCACCCGCCAAGGTGATTTCGCCTTTCTCAACAAGGACTTAATCCACTATAATCAACTGATTACAATCATACAACAACTGTTGTGACTAACAATGCACAAGTAAACTTACAAGTGACTAACACCACTAAGACTTAAATCTAGTCCCAGTCTGCTTGAGAAATCTGACCAAACTTGGTCTCTTAAGGAACAAATACAGGAGTTTAATCTTTATAGATAATGAAATAGAGTTTTCTTCTAATCAAGCTATATCACAACTGTGATTTTTCACTTAGAATATAATGCACAAAATTGTATGAACAATAAGTTTGTGAGCTTAGGATCTTTCACGTAGTTTCTTGCTTCTTTTTGAAAATTTGATTGGTTCACTTAGTTGTAGTAGTTGGCTTGCAATAAATGTACTTCTATTTATAGTAGGAACAATAAGACCGTTGCTGCCTTCAGAAAAGATGGAGAGCATTAAATGCTTTGCGCGTATCCTTGCAATATTCCATTTTCCAAGAAACTAGTTGTAGGCACTTGAGTGCTTTCAGCCGTCTTTGCATTAATGAGAAAACGTCAGAATGTAAGAATGTGTTTCCTTTACTTTGACAAGACAAGTTGGTTTAGACGTTGTTTCAGAAGTTGCTTCCAATGTCTTTAAGTCAGAACATGCTTCATTCAAATTCTGGGCAGTGCGTTGCTTGCTAAGAACTTTAAATAACGCTTGCTTTCCAGTTATCTTCTGAACAAGGAGCCTGCTAGAAGTTAGAAGATATATTTAACAAATAAAGTGTCTTACCAGAGTTAGCATATGCGTTTGAATAACAGGTTCTTTTATCAAAGAACTTCTTCATAATCTTTGCTTAATACTTTAGAATGTTTTCTGTCAGAACATTAACTAAGACATAAAACACATTCGACAGAGCATAAATCATCTTAAATATAATTTAGTTATCATCAAAACTCTTATGATAGGTCAGAACTAATACTGTTCTTTCGAAGTTTAGGGTTTAGGTTTAGGGTTTAGGGTTTAGGATTTAGGGTGTATGGTTTAGGGTTTAGGATTAGGGTTTAGGGTTTAGGGTTTAGGGTTAGGATTTAGGGTTTATAATTTAGGGTTTAGGCTTAGGGTTTAGGGTTTAAGGGTAGGGTTTGGGGTTTAGGGTTTAGGGTTTAGGTTTAGGGTTTAAGGTTTAAGGTTAAGGGTTTAGGGTTTAGGTTTAAGTTTAGGGTTATGGGTTTTGGGGTATGGTTAAGGGTTTATGGTTTAAGGTCTAGGGTTTATGGTTTAGGATTTAGGGTTTAAGGTTAGGGTTAAGGTTTAGAGTTTAGGGTTTTGGGTTTAGTGTTTTGGGTTTAGGATTTAGGGTTAGGGTTTAGGGTTATGGTTAGGGTTTAGGGTTAGGGTTTAGTATTTAGGGTTTAGGGTTTAAGGTTTACGTTTAGGGTTTAGGGTTTGGGGTTGGGGTTGGGGGTTTAGGATTTAGGGTAAGGGTTTAGGATTTAGGGTTTAGGGTTGGGGTTTAGGGTTAAAGGTTTAGGTTTATTGTTTAGGGTTTAGGGTTCAGGGTCAAGGGTCTAGGGTTTAGGGTTAGGGTTTAGGGTTTAAGGGTTTAATATTTAGGGTTTAGTATTTAAGGTTTAGGGTTGATGGTTTAGGGATTAGGGTTTAAGATTTAGGGTTTAGTATTTGGGGTTTAGGGTTGTTGGTTTAGGGTCTAGGGTTTAGGATTTAGGGTCTAGGGTTTAGGGGTTAGGGTTTATGGTTAAAGGGTTTATGGTTAGGGTTAGGGTTTAGGTTTAGGTTTAGGGTTAGAGGTTATGGTTAAGGTTTAGGGTTTAGGGTTGTGGTTTAGTATTTAAGGTTTAGGGTTTATGGTTAGGGTTTATGGTTTACGATTAGGGTTAGGGTTTATGGTTAAGGTTTAGTGTTTATGGTTAGGGTTTAGGATTTAAGGTTTAGGGTTAGGGTTTAGGGTTAGGGTTTAGGATTTAGGGTTAAGGGTTTATGGTTTAGGGTTTAGGGGTTAGGGTTTAAGATTTAGGGTTTAGAGTTTAGGGTTAAAGGTTTAGCGTTTAAGGTTTAGGGTTTAAGATTTAGGATCTAGAAGTTAGGGGTTAAGGTTTAGGGTTCACGGTTGATGGTCTAGGATTTAGGGTTAACAGGTTAGGGTTTAGGGTTAGGGTTTAGGGTTTAAGATTTAGGGTTTAGTATTTAAGGTTTACGGTTGATGGTTTTGGGATTAGGGATTAGGGTTTAGGGTTTAAGATTTAGGGTTTAGTATTTGGGGTTTAGGGTTTATGGTCTAGGGTTTAAGATTTAGAGTTTAGGGTTTAGGGGTTATGGTTTATGGTTTAGTGTTAAAGGGTTTAAGGTTTAGGGTTTGGGGTTTATGGTTTAGGGCTTAGGGTTTATGGTTAATGGTTTAAGGTTTAGTCTTTAGGGTTTTAGCGTTTTAGGGCTTTGGGGTTCAAGGTTTAGGGTTTTAGGGTTTTAGGCTTTAGGATTTATGGTTTAGGGTTTAGAGTTTATGGTTTAGGGTTTAGGTTTAGGGTTTATGGTTTAGGGTATAGGGTTTAGGGTTTTAGGGTTATATGATTTTAGGTTTTAGGGTTTAGAGTTTAGGGTTTAAGGTTAAAGGGTTAAGGTTTATGTTTAGGGTTTATGGTTTTGGGTATATGGTTCAGGGTTTAGGGGTTTAGGGTTTAGGGTATAGAGTTTAGGGTTTAGGCTTAAGGTTTAGGCTTAGGGTTTAGGGTAGGGTTTAGGGTTTAGAGTTTAGGGTGTAGGCTTAGGGTTTAGGGTTTAACGTTTGAGGTTTAGGGTTAGGGTTTAATGTTTAAGGTTTGGGGTTTAGGTTTAGGGTTTAGGTTTAGGGATTAGGGTTTAGGGTTAGGGTTTAAGTTTAAGATTTAGGGTTTAGGTTTAGGGTTTAGGTTTAGAGTTTAAGGTTTATTGTTTAGGGTATAGGGTGTAGGGTATAGGGTTTAGGTTTAGGGTTTAGGATTTAGGGTGTATGGTTTATGGTTTAGGGTTAGGGTTTAAGGTTAGGGTTTAGGATTTAGGGTTTAGGGTTTAGGTTTAGAATTTAGGGTTTAGGGTTTAGTGTTTAGTTTTAGGGTTTAAGTTTAGGGTTTAGGATTTAGGGTTTAGGTTTAGGGTTTAGGGTTAGGATTTAGGGTTTAGGGTTTATGGTTTAGGATGTAGGGTTTAGGGTTAGGATTTAAGGTTAGGGTTTAAGGTTTAGAGTTTAGAGCTTTGGCTTAGGGTTTATGGTTTTAGGTTTAGGGCTTTGGGGTTTAGGATTTAGGGTTTAGGGTTAGGGTTTAGGGTTTAAGGTTTAGGGTTTAGGGTTTAGGTTTAGGGTTTAGGATTTAGGTTTAGGGTTTAGGGTTAGGCTTTAGGGTTTAGGGTTAGGGTTTAGGGTTTACGGTTAAGGTTTAGAGTTTAGGGTATAGGTTTAGGGTTTAGGATTTAGGGTGTATGGTTTAGGGTTTAAGATTAGGGTTTAGGGTTTAGGGTTTAGGGTTTAGGGTTAGGATTTAGGGTTTAGGTTAAGGTTTAGGGATTAATGTTTAGGTTTTGGGGTTTAGGGTTTATGGTTTATGGTTTATGTGATCGGTGGAAATAGAACTGTATGTTTTTAGCTGGTTTCGTGAAATGTCGCGGTAAGCAATAGTCGCCACCGTCTTTTATTTTCTCCAACATGGAAAGGACAAAAGCACAGCAAAATTCGTTATGAGAATGTCTCTCGGTTCGGGAGGTAGATTTATAGAAAAGGGGAGGTTTTAGCACCCTTTCTATCCATGGTTATCCATGGGCTCTTAGGTACTTGCTCTTATGTTTTCAAAATGTGTTTGCTTTTCAAATGTGAGTGAGTTTGAAAAAGTTTCATTGAAAGATTTCTGAGTAACTCTTGTATCTGTCCTCAAGAGTGTTTGAAAAATTTGTTTTGAAAGCTTTTTGAAAGTGTCAGTGTGAAAAGATTGTTTTGTTTGTTTTTAAAGAGAGCAAGTACCCAAGAGTCATCTACCTACCCTAAGGAATTAGGCTGTGTAAAAGTCCTTAAGGTAGTGCCATCCCACCATTGAGAGGTAGGTAGCACCACCGTTGGAGGTGTTCGGGTCAATTCAATTTTAGGGACAGTGTGGTCACCGAAGCAATAGTAGGACACCTTAGAAGTAACCCTAATGTCCTAGATCCTTTTATCCGAGGCAACCGTTTCGAGGCGACTGGATCTTAGACATAAGGGCGACCGCTAAAACACCCTATACTTGACGACCACGTTTCGAGGCAACGGGTGAGGCGTACCCTAGAAGTGGAATGTGCATTGTGTGTTGTTTTCATGTTAACATTTATCTTGAATCATACAATGGTGAGCTACGAGTTGTTTTTTAATTATCATACATTATTTCATGCAATTAGCAGTTAGGAGTGCCGAAAATAAAATACTGAAAGATAAAAGCTACGCTATTACAAGGCGCGGGTCTATACATCGCCAAAAAACAAAGACCCGTTTTTGATAAAGATGCGGAAAGTAAAGAAAAGCGATAAACCTAATTACTATTACATCCGGAAACAGTTACATAATAATCAAATACTAAAATAATGCGCAAGTAGAAATTCAACGGGACGTCCTTAGGGTTTTGACCCTTTTGAGAAATTATGAATTTTTGTCCTTTGCTTGAAATTAAAAGTTTTTTGTCCTTTTGTTTGAAATTAAATTAAATTAAACCTAAATCTAATTATTTAATTATTTACCAAAAAAATGTTTTTTATGTTTTTTTTATATTTAATGAAAATAAGAAAAGAATTTAAAAGTTAGTAAACAATCCTAATTCTAGATTATTTTAATTATTAATGAAAATGTCAAAGTTGACCTAATTTACTAATTAATTAATTTACATGTTTATGTACAAAATAATAATAATTAATAATGATAATAATAATTAATTAAGAAAAAAAAGATTAAAAGTGTCAAAACCTAATTCTATATAATTTTTATTTATTAAGAAAAAGATTAAAATATAAACCTAAATTAAGCTAAGTTAATTATTTAATATTTATTTACAAAAATAAGTTAATGGTGAAATTATTAATTAATTAAAATAATTTACAATTTTTGATTTCCTGATTTTTATGATGAAAAGTTAATTTGTTGTGAATTAATGATAATTATTAAACAATTAAAAGAATTAAAAAAGAAGAGAAAATAAATAAAACTATGCAAACCAAGGGGGTTAGATGGCCCATGTGGAGGTGAGATTGCAGTAATTCTGGCCCAAGAAAGACCAAGCCTGTTTGACTTTTCACTGATCACGTGCATGCTGTTTGACTGGGAGTATCATGGTCTTCACTCTGTGGCCATTGGATTGGGCATCATGGCCACTTGGCAAGCTTATGCCGAGCGTGCGTGGTGGAACTCTGAATGATTGCTGCATTGGAAAGCTTTAAGCAAAATAAGAACAATTATATGGGGGACCTGGGAATCGAACCCAAGTCCCAGTACTTGCAAGCCACGTCCTTTGCCAACTGAGCTATCTAGCGCTTTTGTAATATAAATGAACAACAAATATTATATAAAAAAACAATCATTATGGCAATCAAACAAAATAACGCGCGCTGGATTTGAACCCTCCAATCACGTTGAGCCACGCACGTCTTCTTCTTCGTTTCATGTAAAAAACACAACAAGATAGTGGGGGTTTTAAACCCCCACAAAACACAACCACGAATAATAGCGATTAGCGTTAGGGATAATATAAAAAGGGCGCGATATGTCCATTCAATTCGTCTCGAGCTTCTGAGTTTAATGGTATATGTCTCAAGGCCTGATTTTTCCTCAATAAGAAAGCCCTAATTTTCAAGCTTCTAAACCCTAGATTTTATCCATGGTGGATTTTGATTCAGAGGGCTATAACCAAATTGGTTTGTACCAACAGCTTCAGAAGGTCCCTATTAACATAAATCAATCCAAAAAAATGGTTAAAAACACATGAATCGTGATATGCAAATTTGGAAAATAAAGCAAACCGTGTCACTTGTGATGAACGATTCTTTGCGTGTTAAGCTTCGTTCTTGATTGCAATGGCTTCCTGGCAATGTCAGCAATGTATTGGAAACAATTTTAGGCCTTGAATTCACCTGCAATATTGATTTCAGTTTTCAAGTTTTTCTTGAATTTTTGCAAAGTGGTTATGGCTTTCTATGGCAGTTTTTTCGTGTCCTCCTTTAGGGTTTTCTTCAGCACATATATGTGAATGGAATTAGGTTAAAATTAAGCCCAAAAGTCCATTGTATTATGACTTGAATGTGTGATTGCCAATCATATCTTTTTCAATCTTTTCTTTCATGAAACCTTGCCAATCATGGATATTTTGATGCCTTTGAGGTGTACACGAGTTGACAGCTTGCCCTAGCCTTATTTGTCTCACAAAAGATCCAAAAATCGTATCTTTTTAATTTTCCTACAATTAAAACCAATTAAATGAATTAATATTAATAAAAATTCAATTAATTAATTAAAAATAAGAAAATAAATCAAATTAAGTTCAATGGGTAGTGCATAGGCCTTGGGTAATGATTCAAGAAAGAATTTGAGGCCCATTAGCAAAAATGAAGTGTTTTAGGCAAAGTTGACTTTTGAAAATTCCCAAAAATTTCCCAACTTCTCCAATGCATATCTTGCTCAATTTTGAAGCTATGAACATGTTCTTGGACATTTTGGAAAGGTCTTTAAGTCCTCTAACCAATGTCTTTGGTCCCATGTCATTTTGATTTACCAATCTCAAGTTATGGTCTTTGACTTAAAGTGCCTTTTTGTTGACTTTTGAAAATGACCTATAATGTTGAACTTGATAACTTTTTGTGAGAGCATTTCTTGGATTTGGAATGTGAAGATGAGTTGTAGGAAATGTCATCCCCTTCAAAATGAGCATTGGATGGGATTTTTATGATGAACCATGAAAAAGTTATGCCTTGGTCAAGTTACAGTTGACTTTTCAGCTGTCCAAAGACAGAAACTTTTGCATCTTGAGACTTTTTGAGCCATGCTTGAGGAATCATGATCAAGAATTGATCAAATGATGATTGTGGCTTCAAAATAAGATGTTGACCAAAAATTTTGACTTTTGACTACCAAATGACCATTTTGCCCCTACAGTTGACTGTGAAGCAATTAGGGTTTTTGACTGTTTAACTTGATGCTGTGAGTCTTGAAACTTGACATATAGATGCTTGACAATGTATATAGGCATATGAGACTTGATTGGACCCTTGAAAACCTCAATTTCTTTTGCAAGAACCAAAACCCTAATTTTGACTGTGTTAGGAGGCAATTGGACTGTGCAATCCTTGAGCAATCTTGAACCTTGATCTTGACAAATCTTGAAGAATATGGGAGAGCAAATTTTGGGGTACAACAGTTGCCCCTGTTCAATATTCATAGACCGGAGGATGCATATTGGCTTGTGTGCCTTTCGTAATCCGAAGGTAGAAGATGATTGAACACTAGAGTGCCTAGAAATTTGCACTCACATAGTAGAATGTTAGCAGTGTAGTGGCGGGAATGGGCTTACAGATGCCATTTAGAGAGATGATGGATAGGAGGATGGGCTTATAGATGCCATCTGGAGATGTCGATCGCGTAAGAGATTCCTTAGCGAGAAATTGTGTACCTGAGAAAGAAAGATACTTACCTGGCCTGTTACAGGGATTGATCTTCAGACTTTTTATGTAGATATACCCTGGCTGGATGCAGGAATCGAATCTGGAATTAGTCATCAACAGACATGCCCTGGCCAGATACAGGAATCGAATCTTCAAACTCTTCAGACGTGCCCTGGCTTGATACAAGAATCAAATCTGGAATTATTCGTCAACAGACATGCCCTGGATTGATACAGGAATCGAGTCTTCAAACTCTTCAAACGTTCCCTGGCTTGATACAGGAATCGAATCTGGAATTAGTCATCAACAGACATGCCCTGGCTTGATACAGGAATCGAGTCTTCAAACTCTTCAGACGTTCCCTGGCTGGATACAGGAATCGAATCTGGAAATAGTCGTCAACAGATATGCCTTGGCTAGATACAGGAATCGAATCTTCAAACTCTTCAGACGTGCCCTAGCTGGATACAGGAATCGAGTCTAGAATTAGTCGTCAACAGATATACCTTGGCTGGATACAGGAATCAAATCTTCAAACTCTTCAGACGTGCCCTGGCTGGATACAGGAATCGAGTCCGGAATTAGTCGTCAACAGATATGCCCTGGCTGGATACAGGAATCGAATCTTCAAACTCTTCAGACGTGCCCTGGCTGGATACAAGAATCGAATCTTCAAACTCTTCAGACGTGCCCTGGCTGGATACAGGAATCGAGTCCGGAATTAGTCGTCAACAGATATGCCCTGGCTGGACACAGGAATCGAATCTTCAAACTCTTCAGACGTGCCCTGGCTGGATACAGGAATCGAGTCCGGAATTAGTCGTCAACAGATATGCCCTGACTGGATACATGAATCGAATCTTCAAACTCTTCAGACGTGCCCTGGCTAGATACAGAAATCGAGTCCGGAATAGTCATCAACAAATATGCCCTGGCTGGATACAGGAATCGAATCTTCAAACTCTTCAGACGTGCCCTGGATGGATACAGGAATCGAGTCCGGAATTAGTCGTCAACAGATATGCCTTGGATGGATACAGGAATCAAATCTTCAAACTCTTCAGACGTGCCCTGGCTGGATACAAGAATCGAGTCTGGAATTAGTCGTCAACAGATATGCCCTGGCTGGATACAGGAATCGAATCTTTAAACTCTTCAGACGTGCCCTGGATGGATACAGGAATCGAGTCCGGAATTAGTCGTCAACAGATATGCCCTGGCTAGATACAGGAATCGAATCTTCAAACTTTTCAGACGTGCCCTGGCTGGATACAGGAATCGAGTCTAGAATTAGTCGTCAACAGATATACCCTGGCTGGATACAGGAATCAAATCTTCAAACTCTTCAGACGTGCCCTGGCTGGATACAGGAATCGAGTCCGGAATTAGTCGTCAACAGATATGCCCTGGCTGGATACAGGAATCGAATCTTCAAACTCTTCAGACGTGCCCTGGCTGGATACAGGAATCGAATCTTCAAACTCTTCAGACGTGCCCTGGCTGGATACAAGAATCGAGTCCGGAATTAGTCGTCAACAGATATGCCCTGGCTGGATACAGGAATCGAATCTTCAAACTCTTCAGACGTGCCCTGGCTGGATACAGGAATCGAGTCCGGAATTAGTCGTCAACAGATATGCCCTGACTGGATACAGGAATCGAATCTTCAAACTCTTCAGACGTGCCCTGGCTAGATACAGGAATCGAGTCCGGAATAGTCATCAATAGATATGCCCTGGCTGGATACAGGAATCGAATCTTCAAACTCTTCAGACGTGCCCTGGATGGATACAGGAATCGAGTCCGGAATTAGTCGTCAACAGATATGCCCTGGATGGATACAGGAATCGAATCTTCAAACTATTCAGACGTGCCCTGGCTGGATACAGGAATCAAGTCTAGAATTAGTCGTCAACAGATATGCACTGGCTGGATACAGGAATTGAATCTTCAAACTCTTCAGACGTGCCCTGGCTGGATACAAGAATCGAGTCCGGAATTAGTCGTCAACAGATATGCCCTGGCTGGATACAAGAATCGAATCTTCAAACTCTTCAGACGTGCCCTGGCTGGATACAGGAATCGAGTCCGGAAATAGTCGTCAACAGATATGCCCTGGCTGGATACAGGAATCGAATCTTCAAACTCTTCAGACGTGCCCTGGCTGGATACAGGAATCGAGTCCGGAATTTTTTTCATGCAGATATGCCCTGGTTAGATACAGGTGTCGAATCCACAAGTAATCGCTCACAGATATGCCTTGGCTAGATACAGGTATCGAATCTGGAATTGCGACAGTTGATAGTAATCATCTTTGTATTGACCTTTCCTGAAAAGGCGAAACATTAGTTGTATGCAATGTCATGATGTATGAAATGCGTGATTTTCTCAAAATAAATGAGATTATATGTTCGTGATGCGTATATGTATGCTATAATGTATGAAGATGTGATGTTTATGAATGTATTTTTGTCTAGGAAAATAAATCCTTGACGAATTCCGGGAAGTTGTTGCGTCCTGGGCTGATGTTGGAGAGTAGAGCTCTTTGTTTCTGTTGGGGATGACGGTTGCGAGAATAAACCCGTAGGAGAAGATGACTCCGTTGGGGAATAAACTTGGTTGAAGAGATTATTCTGCGGGGAAATACTCTGTGGGAAGGGATACTTCGCTGAGATTTTGATGATAAGTCTGCTGGGGATACCATTGATAAGTTATGTCGGAATTGATGAACTCCGCTGGGGGATAGGAAGAACTTTGCCGAGGACGATCTTCTCGTGGCAATTGGCTGAGGATAACCCAGTTATATCTTGGTGGGGAAATAAACTTTGAATAAAGCCGGGGAGACGCGCTCGTGCTCTGCAGAGGATAAGCTTCCAGAATCTACTGGGGATAAGCTTCCTACTGGGGAGATTGATTCAACTCTCCTGGGGAGATCTTTTGAACTGTATTAGGGAAGTGGCTCCATTGGCAGTCTGGTATTCCGCCGGGGAACAATCTTAGATCAAGATTGTCGGGGATGCTTGTTTAGGAACATTTGTATACTCCGCTGGGGAATGTTGTACCCCAAAATTTGCCCTCCCATATTCTCCAAGAAATTGCCAAGTCAAGCTGCAAAATTCCCCAATGGTTGTACAGTGCAAAGGTCTCCCATACAGTCAAAACTAGGGTTTGTGTTCTGATCAAGAAAATGAAGTTTCCAAAGGCCCAATCAAGTCTCACATGCCTACAAATATGGTCAAGCATCCTCATATCAAGTTTCAAGGCATTTAGCACAAAATTGCACAGTCAAAAACCCTAATTGCACTACAGTCAACTGTAGGGGCAAAATGGTCATTTGACAGTCAAAAGTTCAAATTTTTGGTCAACATATCATTTTGAAGCCACAAACATCATTTGATCAATGCTTGATCATGATTCTCAAAATTTGGCTCAGAAATCATCAAGATGCAAAAGTTTCCTTATTTGGACAGCTGAAAAAGTCAACTGAAATTGACCAGGGCATAACTTTCACATGGATTATCAGAAAAATTCCATCCAAAGCTCATTTTGAAGAGAAAGACATTTCCTACAACTCATCTTCATACTTCAAGTCCAAGAAATGCTCTCACAAAAAGTTATCAATTTCAACATTATAGGTCATTTTCAAAAGTCAACAAAAGGGACTTTAAGTCAAAGGCCATAACTTGAGATTGGTAAATAAAAATGACATGGGACCAAAGGCATTGGTTAGAGGACTCAAAGACCTTTCCAAAATGTCCAAGAACATGAGAAAAGCTTAAAAATTGAGCAAGTTATGCCTTGTGGAAGTTGGGAAATTTTTGGATATTTTGAAAAGTCAACATTGGTTCAAATGACCTAAAATTGCTAATGGGCCCATTTTTCTTCCACAATTCATCATTCCAAGCATGTGCACGACCATTTGGCCCAAAGGGAAGTATTTTCTCATTTTTTATTTATTTATTTGAATTTTTATTTATATTAATTCATTTAAATCATTTAAATATATGAAAAATATCTAACTTAACCAAACCAATCTTTTTATACATGTTTTAGACTCAATATTTCGTGTATATGCAAATATGGAAAGAATTGGACTGATTAGATCATGATTTGCCCAAGAACACATGGAAAAAGATTTAAAAAGATCCTTAGAAAATCAAATTTCCAAAACAATGAATGCCATGGATTTGATTGGTTTTTCTTGACCTAATTGGTTCACTACATATGCCTGATCATAAACCTAATCATGCTAGACACAAAGCTGCGCAAGAGAGTACAAAGAAAATTTGGAATTTTTGTCAAAAAAAAGCAATTCTGAAATCATTGTTAGAGGTCGATTCAAAGCACAAAACTTGTTTCAATAGCTTCCTCAAGGTTCCCTGAACGTATTCCAATCACAAACATCCATTCAAACTCCAAGAATTGGTAACATGAACGCAAGCTGTATCAAGAAAATTTCATAATCGTATATCATATTCCATGCATTCTTTGTGAAATTTAATTGTGGATTCATGTTCCTTGTGAAGTTTGGAAGCTAACCATATGGCTTAATTTGGTTTTTATGTTGTATATGAGATTTCACCATGCTTGCTTTCTAGGGTTTGCAGGACCTCAAAATTGGGTTTTTTTATTTAACGAAAAATTAGCCTTCAAGAATGCCATGGTTGTAATCAGCAGACCTGGACGATCCTAAACATGCCATCGCGCCAAATTTCTGAATGACACAGGCCTAATCGCTATTTTCCCATAGCCGGCCTAATGAAACGAATGGAAAACCGTTGCTTTTGTTTTTATGTTTTAGGGATGGTGGAGAAGACAAAGTCGTGTCAAATGGTGACAGGCCAATTCAAAAATGCGCGCGCGTTTCCAAGGCCACTAACCATTTTCTTTTATAATATTTATTTGTTATATTAATTTATGAATGAACAAAGCGCTTCAGTGGCAGGTGTACACCTTTGCAATGTCCATGACCTGGGTTCGAGCCCCAGGTCTGTATAATTTCCCATATTATTTTGCTATATATGTTCACATGCAGCTTCAGCGTAAAAATACACCATACATCCTCCAGATCCAAGCGTACACGCGTCCAAGAGATTCAAATCAAAGGCTGAGATTGTAGGAACACTATACGCGTGAGTCAATGTGCCAGCATGCTGACTAAAAAAGTCAAAAAAGGCCATTCTAAATGGGCCTGAATTGCTAACAAAAGACCTCCACACTTGGGACTGATACCCCCCCTGGTTTGCAAATCTCTACATTTTCTTTATATTTTATTTTCAATTATTATTTTATTTGCTTTATTGTTTTGATTTAATTAATTATTTTTACAAAATATAAAAAATGCCTAAAAAATCAGGAAAGATAAAAAACATGATAAATATTTTTATTTTAATATTTTCTTGTAAATAAATGCTTGGAAATTAATTAGTTTAAAATAGGTTGTAATTTTAATTCTTTTCACAATAAAAACATAAAAAAACATGGAATTAGGTTTAATCAATGTTTTATTCCTTTTTTTTAATTTTTATTTTTCACAATAATATTTATTTATTTTATTTATTTTTATAATCAAATTTGCATGAAAATAACTTAGGTTTAATTTAGGTTGAATTTTAATGTTTTCTTAATAAATTAAAAAATAACTAGAATTAGGGTTTGCCTTTTATTTTAATTTTAATTAGTTCTTTTTCTATTAAATCTTAAAATACATAAAAATATTAAAAAAAAAACAAAAACAATTTTTTTTCTTAAATTAATTAATTCATGTAATTTAATTTTTGCAAAAGGGTCCAACGCCCTCGTTTCGATTTATTCGCATATTTATTTTATGTCATTTAAATAATTATGTACCTCTCCCGAAGCCTTGTAAATATTACTTCCCGCATTTTACTTTCTTTATTTTCCGTCAAATCGGGTCCTGGTTAATTTTGGCGATGTGGACCCGCGCCATTTGTAATATCTTTAGATTTACTTTTTCTCGCAATTTTTAACTGTTAAACAAAGCATGCAAGAATGAATGGACCTAAAATAAAAACAAACGCATAGATCACCTTGACATGACAAGACAAATGCAAATGAAAACGACACACAATTCGCACACACCACCCCTAGGGTACGCCTCACTGTTGCCTTGCCTCGAAAGGTGATCGTCGAGTAGAGGATGTCTTAGTAAGTCCTCATGATCTGGGAACCTGGCATGAGGGTAGCTTCTAAGGTGTCTTCCCATTGCTCTGGTGATCACCATGTCCCGAACCTCGAATTGACCCGAACACCTCCAACAGTGGTGCTACCTACCTCTCAATGGTGGGATGGCACTACTTTAAAGGACATTTACACAGACGAATTCCTTAGGGTAGGTAGACGACTCTAGATACTTGCTATAAATTTAAAAACAAATTCAAAAATACTTTTCACACCAACACATTTTCAAAAAGCTTTCGAAAGCAATTTTTCAAACACTCTTGAGGACCGATACAAGAGTCGAACTGAAATTTTCAAAGAAACTTTTTAAAACCCACAATTGAAAAGCAAACAAACCATTTTTGAAAACACAAATGAGCAAGTATCTAAGAGCCCATGGATAACCATGGATAGAAAGGGTGCTAACACCTTCCCTTTCTATAACCTACCTCCCGAACCGAGAGCAATCTCTTTAAGGAATTTTTCTGTGCTTTTGTCCTTTCCATTTGGAGAAAATAAAAGACGGTGGCGACTCTTGCTTCTGCGACATTTCGCGAACCAGCTTTAAACAGTCAGTTCCAGATCCACCGATCACAGAACTGGCGACTCTGCTGGGGAATACAAACTTAAAGTGAGGTGTACCTTAGGGCTAGTTCATAACTGTTTTTTCAATTGTTTTCCTTGTGTGCTTTAAATTGTGGACTGTCTTGGGAGTTCTATAGATCCTAAACCCGAATCTGGGGGATACCTTCTTAGAAAGTAGCAACAAGGCTGTGAGGGAACTGTGCGGGGTATACCGACATGGTTGAAACAGTCTGCTACGTTGATGTGGCGCTTTGGTGTGTACCGGTAACCCTTGAGTTCAGTCAAGGAGAGTACGGGGCCTCCGCGTGGTGTCATGAAGCATCAACAGACCTTAGGAACCTTAATTGAACTATCTTGGCCTCTTTAGGGTAGTGAGATAACTGACTTTGGTGCAGTCCGAGGTTGGTTGATACTCGATACTACGCTCAATTGAGGGTTGCTTTCCTGGAATATTTCGGTCGCCAGTTCAGTGGCTAAATCGAAACGATGAACAATGAAAGCAATCCTGTGATATTGGGAACCTTAGAACCCGGTTACTTTGATTAGGACAGGTTGAACCCACCAACTTCAAGAGGGTACTACCCAGACCCCATGCTGGCCTTAAACCTTAAGGGCTTGTCTTGTGTGCCTTGTGTGCCTTACCTGTTTGTCTTTGTAAATATCTGTGGTGTGTTCAATCATAGCATCATGACATCATCCAGCATCATATGCATTGACTAACCATTTCAGGGGTTCGAATTTTCATCTTTGTTCTTGTTTTGTAGGACATGGAAACTGTTCGTAGAAAGACAATTCAAATCAGTCTTGTAAGGATCCCTCCTCAGCTTAAGGAGCTTATATCAAGGATTCCCGAGAACTCTTCATTCAGTGAAAGGAATGGAAGCCTCATCAGCTTGGTCAACACCAACATTGAGGAAGACATGATAAAGGTCCTGTTCCAGTTATTTGATCCTCTGCATCACTGTTTTACCTTCTTGGACTATCAGTTGGTACCTACATTGGAGGAGTTCTTCCGGCTCCTGAAGATCCCTATCCTTGATCAGCTACCCTTCAACGGTACAGAAAAGGAACCTAAGCTTGAAGAGATTGCTAAAGCCTTGCACCTACAGTCATCTGACCTCAAGGGACATTGGGAAGTTAGAAGTGGTATCAAAGGGTTCTTAGCCAGGTTTCTGTTTGAAAAGGCCCATGAATGCTGGAACTCCCTTGACTTGCAAGCTTTTGAAGAGGTTGTGGCCCTCCTTGTCTATGGTTTGGTGTTGTTCCCTAACCCAGATCAGCTTATTGATATCAGCGCTGTCCAGATCTTTATGTCCAGGAATCCTATACCTACGTTGTTGGGGGACATCCTTCACTCATGTTACACTCGAACCATGAGAAAAAGAGGTGTCCTTATGTGTTGCACTCCTCTCCTGGGAAGGTGGTTTATTTCGCACCTTCCACAATCAGTCCTGAAGAATGAGCGGGGTTTGAGGTGGTCACAACGGTTGATGACTCTCACACATGCAGATATACATTGGTGCCCTAGGTCCAGAGAAGATGTCACTATCATTGATCGTTGCAGGGAGTACCCTAATGTTCCTTTACTTGGAATCAGAGGAGGTATTACTTATAGCCCATGCCTGGCTTGGAGACAGTTTGGTTATGCTCGGAGGGATGGTCCTCATGACATGTTAACCCCTGACATAGTTTTTGACTTCGACAACGATACTCAAGGACTTCGCCAGAGATTTATCAGAGCTTGGAGGATGCCGAGTAGGATAGACAGCAAGACACTGGGGCACAGGAACTCCATCCCATTGGAACCCTATCTCAAGTGGGTACGCGCCCGCTCTCAGAAGTTAGTGATGCCTTATCCTCATATGCTCCCAGTAATCAAAGAACCAGTCTTGGAAGGGGAAGTGTCCTACACTATTCAGCACCCTGATATGCCCACATCCTGGGAAGAGATGCAGAAGAGCTAGATCCAGCTTAAGGAGGAAAGGAATTCTCTTGAGACCAGTCTACATGCCAGTGAAAAGAAGGTCTTGGAGCTCACCCGCCTGTTGCATGAGGAGAGGAATCTCAACACTTACATAGCTCCAAAGAGGATGCGCAGTGTATTTTGGGATTGACTTGATTTTGTACTTTTTGCCCATGAGGCCTTAATGTATCAAACAATGGTTTCCTTAATGATAACGTGTGTTCCTTTTTGTCTACAACAAATTTGAACTTTCAAACCCCTGAATGCATTGCATAAACGCATTTCATACATCATGTGCATAGCAGGTTTTTCCTCTTTTCAGGTTGCTTACAGTTCTTCGCTGTTTATTTCAGCATCATGAATACCGACTCTGCATCAACTGAGACATCAATCAAGTCTCTTCAGGTGCAGAATGCACAATTCCAGGAATTAATCAAGGGTCTGGCTCAAGGCCAAGAAGAACTGAAGGCTATGCTCCTGAAGAAGGAGAAGAAGAAGAAGAGAAGAACTGTTCTGTTCAACTCGGGCCGAAGGTTTAACAATACTCTGTAACAGGAAGAGGCTGGTTCCTCTGTTGACAAGAATTCTCCTCAGGCAGAAGCAAGGGTTCCTAGTCCGGTAGTCTCCGACAACGAGACTGATTTTGATGAAGAGCAGTACCCTCCTGCAGACGACAGATATAAGCAACTGGAGGACAGATTGAAGGCTATGGAGGTTCAACAGGTACCTGGGCTGGATTTCGGAGATCTGGGTTTGTCAACTGGTGTGATCATCCCTCACAAGTTCAAAGCACCATCCTTCTCTAAATATGACGGGGCGTCTTGTCCCAAGCTGCATCTAAGGTCCTATGTTCGGAAGATTCAACCATACTCTGCGGACAAGAATCTATGGATCCACTTCTTCCAGGAGAGTCTTTCAGGGACTCATCTCGAATGGTTCTATCAGCTGGATGGGACCAAGGTTCGTAACTGGGAGGAGTTGGCTACTGCTTTCTACAAGCAGTATCAATATAATGCCGACCTTGCCCCCACACGTACCCAACTCCAGGGTATGTCGTTAGGTGCAAGCGAAGGTTTTAAAGAATACGCTCAGAAGTGGAGAGACCTGGCTGGCAGGGTGCAGCCACCATTGACTGATCGGGAGCTGGTAGACATGTTCTTGGGGACCCTATCAGGGCCGTTTTTCAACCATCTGATTGGGAATTCTTCTGCTGGGTTCACTGATTTGATTCTAACTGGGGAGAGAATTGAAGCTGGGTTAAAGTCTGGAAAGATTGCGAAGGGTGCATCGTCTAGTTCGGAAAAGAAACCATTCAAAAAGGAGTCTAGTGCCGTATATGGTTCCAGGAAATCAGAGAGACCTGAGCACCGCCAATCTGTCAGTGCGGTAATGATTGCCAAGCCTGCTGCCGCTCCTCGGCCAAATAATCCTCAAAGGGCTGAAAGACCCCGGAGGGAGATTGCCCGGTTAAGCATGACCCTATCACAGATCCTGCCACAGTTGCTATCAACCAATTTGGTGACTGTCAGGGAGGCTCCGAAGTTCCCCAACACTACATCTCCTAAGTACAACCCGAATGCTCGTTGTGCTTACCATTCAGATAGCCCGGGGCACTCCACTGATGACTGTTGGGCATTAAAGAACAAGCTGCAAGACCTTATTGACGCCCAAGAGGTACAGTTTGAGGCATCTGAGAAACCTAATGTAGTGACAGCTCCCCTGCCCGCTCATGGAGTTAATGCTATTGGGGACGAAGAGGAAGTTGATGAAGCCGAGTTTGATAGCTGGATCTACCCGGCAACCGACGGTGGACTTAACAATTGGAGCGCAAAAGACAATCTCTCTGTTTCTCTTGTTACTGAGTAATGAATTCCTATGTTTTGTTATTTTGTAATAAACAATGATAAACTCTATGGCCCGGTGTCTTACCCAAGGCACCGTGGTTCTATTTGTGAGGGCATATAAATTGTCATTTCATATATCATGAATGAAAATCTTGGACGTATTTTTGCATTGCAAATATTGTGCTCCTTTTATGTCTTTCTTTTCCTTTACATAATTTTCAAAACAGCTGTATTTACACACACACTCACTCATACAGGTTTCAATCCACTCTGGATCTCACTGATAACAACTCTGCTACTGCCAATTATGACTTCGAAAATCCGATCAACTTAGCCGAAGACGAAGGTGAAGATGATTGCGAAGTGCCTGGCGAGATTGCAAGACTGTTGCTTTAGGAAGAAAGGGCAATTCAACCCCATGAAGAGCCAGTGGAAACAATAAACTTGGGTACTGAGGCAGACAGGAAAGAGGTAAAGATTGGTGCCAACCTAGAGCTCAGCGTGAAGCAACGGTTAACCAAGATGCTGCATGATTATACGGAGATCTTTGCCTGGTCCTACGAAGACATGCCCGGGTTGGATACCGACATTGTGGTCCATCATTTGCCAACTAAGGAAGACTGCCCTCCAGTTAAGCAAAAGATCCGTCGGATGCGTCCAGAGATGTCTGAGAAGATTAAGGCCGAGGTTATGAAACAGTTTGATGCTGGGTTCCTTGCAGTGACTTCTTATCCTCAATGGGTTGCTAATGTGGTGCCGGTACCTAAGAAAGACGGTAAGGTCAGAATGTGTGTCGACTACAGGGATCTGAACAGGGCCAGCCCCAAGGATGACTTCCCCTTACCTCACATTGATGTCCTTGTTGATAATACGGCTCAGCACAAAGTATTCTCTTTCATGGATGGCTTTTCAGGTTACAATCAGATTAAGATGGCACCTGAAGACATGGAGAAGACTACATTTGTTACTCAGTGGGGCACCTTCTGTTACAAGGTCATGCCATTCGGGTTGAAGAACACTGGGGCAACCTACCAACGTGCCATGGTTGCCTTATTTCATGACATGATCCATCACGAGATAGAGGTGTATGTGGACGACATGATCGCGAGGTCCCAAACTGAGGAAGAGCATCTAGATCATCTGCAGAAGTTGTTTGACCGGTTGAAACTGTACAAGCTGAGATTGAACCCGAACAAGTGCACCTTCGGGGTAAGATCTGGGAAGTTGCTAGGCTTCGTGGTCAGTGATAAAGGTATTCAAGTGGACCCTGCTAAGGTCAAAGCTATTCAAGAGATGCCAATCCCTAGGATAGAGAAGGAGGTCAGAAGCTTTTTAGGACGCCTGAATTACATCGCTCGATTCATCTCACACTTGACTGCTACCTGTGAACCAATCTTCAAGCTGCTGAAGAAAGATCAGGTAGTACGTTGGAACGATGAATGTCAGGCTGCTTTTGACAGAATCAAAGAGTATCTCCAAGAACCACCTATCCTTATGCCACCGGTTGAAGGGAGACCTCTGATACTATATCTGACAGTACTGGACAACTCAATGGGGTGTGTGCTGGGGCAGCATGACGAGTCTGGCCGAAAAGAGCATGCCATTTATTACCTTAGCAAAAAGTTTACCGACTGTGAGACCCGATACTCACTGCTTGAGAAAACTTGTTGCGCTTTGGTATGGGCCGCTCGCCGGCTGAGACAGTATATGCTGACTCACACTACCTTGTTGATCTCAAAAATGGATCCTATAAAGTACATATTCGAAAAGCCTGCTCTGTCTGGGAGAATTGCAAGATGGCAAATGATCTTGACGGAATACGACATTCAGTACACGACCCAGAAAGCCATCAAGGGAAGTGTATTGGCAGACCACTTGGCACATCAAGCTGTAGATGACTATCAGTCAATGAACTTCGAGTTTCCGGATGAAAGCATTATGATAGTAACTGATTGTGAAGTACCTGGACCGGATGAAGGACCTGAACCAGGATCCCGATGGTCTATGCACTTTGACGGAGCCTCCAATGCTTTGGGAAATGGTATCGGCGCCATAATCATATCACCTCAAGGTACTCATACTCCACTCACTGCCCGGCTGTGTTTCAACTGTACCAACAACATGGCGGAGTATGAGGCGTGCATCATGGGTCTTCAAGCTGCGATCGACTTATGGATCAAGTTTCTGAGTGTCTTCGGAGATTCCGCTCTGGTGATCAATCAGATCAAAGGAGAGTGGGATACGAAACATCCAAACCTGATTCCTTACAGAGAATGTGTGTTGACCCTGATCCCCCACTTCACAGAGATAACCTTCGAACACTTTCCAAGAGAAGAGAATCAGCTGGCAGACGCGTTAGCTACAATGTCTTCAATGTTCAAGGTCAAATGGGATAATGAGGCTCCCCGGATCATCATCTGGAAACTGGACGAACCGGCATACTGTTGTGATCTCGAAACTGAATTGGTGACTTAGAAGCCTTGGTACCACGAAGTGAAGAGATATCTGGAAGCTCAGGAATACCCTGAGGGTGCATCTTTCAACGATAATAAATTCTTGAGGAGGTTCGCAACAAAGTTCTTCCTTAGCAACGACATCTTGTACAAGCGAAACCATGATTCAACCTTACTGCGTTGTGTGGATAAGACTAAAGCAGAAAGAATCATGGAAGAGCTACATGAAGGGATCTTTGGTACACATTCCAGTGGACACACTATGGCTAAGAAAATCCTACGGGCAGGATATTACTGGTCTACAATGGAAGCTGACTGTTACCAACATTCCAGGACATGCCACAAGTGCCAGATTTATGCAGACAAGGTGCATGTTCCTCCGGTTCCCCTGAATGTTCTGACTGCGCCTTGGCCGTTTGCAATGTGGGGCATAGACATGATCGGCGAGATTAAACCTACGGCATCCAATGGACATCGCTTCATCCTAGTGGCGATTGATTATTTCATGAAGTGGGTCGAGGCAGCATCCTATGCTACAGTAACCAAGACTGTTGTGGCACGGTTCATTCGGCACAACCTGATATGTCGGTACGGCGTCCCTGAGCGGATTATTACAGACAATGGTACCAATCTGAACAACAAGATGATCACTGAGCTCTGCGAACAATTCAAGATACAGCACCACAATTCTTCTCCTTACAGACCGAAGATGAATGGGGCTGTAGAAGCAGCAAATAAGAACATCAAGAAAATCGTGCAGAAGATGACAGTGACTTACAAAGATTGGCACGAGATGTTACCGTTCGCTCTACATGGGTACCGTACCTCAGCTAGGACGTCAACTGGGGCAACTCCTTTCTCTCTGGTTTATGGCATGGAGGCAGTCTTGTCGATTGAAGTGCAAATACCTTCTCTCCGGATAATGAAGGATGCAAATCTGAACGAAGATGATTGGATCCAGACACGACTTGATCAACTCAATCTCATTGACGAAAAGAGACTTGCTGCTATCTGTCATGGTCAGACGTATCAGAAACGGATGATCAGGGCATTTAACAAAAAAGTCAGACCACATGAATATCAAGTTGGGGATCTGGTAATCAAGAGAATCATCCTTCCTCAGAGTGATCCAAGGGGCAAATGGACCCCTACGTACGAAGGGCCATTTGTGGTTAAGCATGTGTTCTCAGGAGGAGCAATGATATTAACCAACATGGATGGTGACGACCTTCCTCACCCCGCCAATGCAGACATAGTAAAAAAATACTACGCATAAAAAAGACCCGCTAGGCTGACATGCCTAGGCAAAAATTAGGGCTTCCCGTCGAACCAAAAGGGTTCGGGCAAAATGAAGGGATGAAAATGAAAAAAAATCTGTACACCCGGCAAGTCGAAAACCTGAAAAGGCGGCTTGGGCAAAAATGGGTATCCCGGTGGACCGAAAACCCGAAAGGGCGGTCCAGGCAAAAATTAGGGATAAAAGCGTAATACTATGTCTCATTGATCACTTTGCATCCAGAATCCGGTATCTGCATCAAGTTCAAACGGCATCGATCAGTCAGCTTCACCTTCAACCAAGGACATCAAGTAATGAGACGCTCGGAGTTATAAAGGCAATAGCAGAGTTGAAACCCAGTGGATCATTCATTTCACACAGCTGTTTTATTTTCTTTTGTACAAAATTTGTATAAACTCTTTTGTTCGGCGACGTTCTCTTACTAGGACGTCAGCCTCTTGTACACAAAACGCCTATTTACAGGCCATTCAAAAATCAATACAAATACATTTTCAGTTAAAAGTGCCAGTGTTTTTCTTTTTCTGTTTTGTTCTGCGAAGAACGTCCAAGGTTCAATTTGTGATATATGCATTGACAATAGTTTGCTAACTCATAAATATTTGCATACGAAACAAAGGAATTAATTGCAGGTGACACTAGAAACAGGGGCAATAAAGATTTGTCTGAGCAGTCCAATTGTTCTATCCTCCAAGGTACCAAGGTAGGTTCAGCTAAAGAACATGACCAAGTACATCTTAATTCCCCAGAGAATGATTCAGCAAAACAGTGCATTCTTCTCCAGGCAGGGTTGTCAAGTCTCAAGGAAATTGGGTATCCGCCAGCAGATCCCAACATTCCCCGGCAGTATGCACATATTCTTAACAAGCATCCCCGACAGTCTTGGTCTAAAGATTGTTCCTCGGCGGTATATCAATATTCAAAGGAATCACTTCCCCAGCATATCAAAACTTCCCCAGGAGAGTCCAATCTGATTCCCCAGGAAAGTAGGAATTTATCTCCCCAAGCAATAAGCTTATCCCCAGTAGATTCTGGAAGCTTATCCCCTCACAAAGCACGAACGCGTCGTCCGGCTTGATTTAAAGAGTTATTTCCTTAACAGGATATAACTGGGTTATCCTCAGCCAAAAGCCACGGAAAGAGCGTCGTCGACGAAGTCTTCTTACCCCAGCGAAGTCCATCAACACTTCCAACAACAAGGGTATCCCCAGCAAATTATTATCTACACTCTGCAAAGCATCCCTCTTCCCACAGAGTATTGCTTCCCAGCATGGTCGCTAGAGTATCTTTTCTCCCCGCAGAATCTTCCATTTGCCAAGTTTATTCCGCAACGGAGTTATCTTCTCCTACCGGTATTCTTGCAGTTATCATCCCCAGCGGAAGCAAAATCTATTCTTCAACATCAGCCCAGGATATGACTTCCCGGCACCCGTCAAGGATTTACTTTCCTAGATGAAAACATACATTCATAAAACATCACATACATCATTATAGCATGCATAGACGCATTATATCATGCAAATCTCATTTATGTTGAGAACATCATTGCTTGATCCATATCATGCATTGCATATGACTGACCTCTACCTTTCAGGAAAGATGCAGTTGAAATTCTCAATCATATTTCAAGACCTAGACCGGTTTAGTTAATCGACTCCAAAGATTTCTTATCCAGGCCCAGGCCTTCTCTAGTCCAGCTAAATCGACTCCCAACAGATTTTTCTGATAAAGACTCAGTAGAAGTTATCCCAGATGGTTCCCTCTCCGACAGTGAGTGAGGTGGTAAGTCCTTTTCAGATGTTTCCCTCTCCGACGGTGAGTGTGAGGTGACAGTCTCCCATGGTTCCCTCTCCAACGGTGAGTGAGGTGGTAAGTCCTTTTCAGATGTTTCCCTCTCCGACGGTGAGTGTGAGGTGATAGTCTCCTATGGTCCCCTCTCCGACGGTGAGTGTGAGGTGGTAATCCCTTTTCAGATGTTTCCCTCTCCAACGGTGAGTGAGGTGATAGTCTCCTATGGTTCCCTCTCCAACGGTGAGTGAGGTGGTAAGTCCTTTTCAGATGTTTCCCTCTCCAACAGTGAGTGTGAGGTGATAGTCTCCCATGGTTCCCTCTCCAACGGTGAATGAGGTAACAATTCCTTTTCAGATGTTTCCCTCTCCGACGGTGAGTGAGGTGACAATTCCTTTTCTTATGATTCCCTCTCCGACGGCGAGTGAGGTGATTCCTTTTCAAGATTATAATGGCCTATGGTTCTCGTCCCGATCCTGCGAAGATGGTATTTCCCACCAAGATTTTCTCAACGGGCGTTGTTGAAGTTAAAATCACCCAAGGTTCTCTTACCATTCAGGCTGAGGTAGTAACCATCCCTGGTTCATTCATCATCTTTTGGAAGCTCCAGACCCAGCTCCTGTAACCATTCAGGACATATTTATACCAAGCATCTAAAAATCAGCTCCTGCAACGTGTCAGGTACTCATTTTCTGTTTTGCAGGTACGCAAGTTCTCGCTAAGGAATCTCTTACGCGATCAACATCCAGATGGCATCTATAAGCCCATCATCCTATCCAGCAACCTCTAAATGGCATCTATAAGCCCATTCCCATCATCACTGCTACTATGTGAGCGCAAATTTCTGGGCACTCTAGTGTTCAATCATCTTCTACCCTCGGATTACGAAAGGCATGTCAGCCAATCTGCATACTCAGGTCTAAGAAGATTGAACAGGGGCAACTGTTGTACCCCAAAATTTGCCCTCCCATATTCTCCAAGAAATTGCCAAGTCAAGCTGCAAAATTCCCCAATGGTTGTACAGTGCAAAGGTCTCCCATACAGTCAAAACTAGGGTTTGTGTTCTGATCAAGAAAATGAAGTTTCCAAAGGCCCAATCAAGTCTCACATGCCTACAAATATGGTCAAGCATCCTCATATCAAGTTTCAAGGCATTCAGCACAAAATTGCACAGTCAAAAACCCTAATTGCACTACAGTCAACTGTAGGGGCAAAATGGTCATTTGACAGTCAAAAGTTCAAATTTTTGGTCAACATATCATTTTGAAGCCACAAACATCATTTGATCAATGCTTGATCATGATTCTCAAAATTTGGCTCAGAAATCATCAAGATGCAAAAGTTTCCTTATTTGGACAGCTGAAAAAGTCAACTGAAATTGACCAGGGCATAACTTTCACATGGATTATCAGAAAAATTCCATCCAAAGCTCATTTTGAAGAGAAAGACATTTCCTAAAACTCATCTTCATACTTCAAGTCCAAGAAATGCTCTCACAAAAAGTTATCAATTTCAACATTATAGGTCATTTTCAAAAGTCAACAAAAGGGACTTTAAGTCAAAGGCCATAACTTGAGATTGGTAAATAAAAATGACATGGGACCAAAGGCATTGGTTAGAGGACTCAAAGACCTTTCCAAAATGTCCAAGAACATGAGAAAAGCTTAAAAATTGAGCAAGTTATGCCTTGTGGAAGTTGGGAAATTTTTGGATATTTTGAAAAGTCAACATTGGTTCAAATGACCTAAAATTGCTAATGGGCCCATTTTTCTTCCACAATTCATCATTCCAAGCATGTGCACGACCATTTGGCCCAAAGGGAAGTATTTTCTCATTTTTTATTTATTTATTTGAATTTTTATTTATATTAATTCATTTAAATCATTTAAATATATGAAAAATATCTAACTTAACCAAACCAATCTTTTTATACATGTTTTAGACTCAATATTTCGTGTATATGCAAATATGGAAAGAATTGGACTGATTAGATCATGATTTGCCCAAGAACACATGGAAAAAGATTTAAAAAGATCCTTAGAAAATCAAATTTCCAAAACAATGAATGCCATGGATTTGATTGGTTTTTCTTGACCTAATTGGTTCACTACATATGCCTGATCATAAACCTAATCATGCTAGACACAAAGCTGCGCAAGAGAGTACAAAGAAAATTTGGAATTTTTGTCAAAAAAAAGCAATTCTGAAATCATTGTTAGAGGTCGATTCAAAGCACAAAACTTGTTTCAATAGCTTCCTCAAGGTTCCCTGAACGTATTCCAATCACAAACATCCATTCAAACTCCAAGAATTGGTAACATGAACGCAAGCTGTATCAAGAAAATTTCATAATCGTATATCATATTCCATGCATTCTTTGTGAAATTTAATTGTGGATTCATGTTCCTTGTGAAGTTTGGAAGCTAACCATATGCCTTAATTTGGTTTTTATGGTGTATATGAGATTTCACCATGCTTGCTTTCTAGGGTTTGCAGGACCTCAAAATTGGGTTTTTTTATTTAACAAAAAATTAGCCTTCAAGAATGCCATGGTTATAATCAGCAGACCTGGACGATCCTAAACATGCCATCGCGCCAAATTTCTGAATGACACAGGCCTAATCGCTATTTTCCCATAGCCGGCCTAATGAAACGCATGGAAAACCGTTGCTTTTGTTTTTATGTTTCAGGGATGGTGGAGAAGACAAAGTCGTGTCAAATGGTGACAGGCCAATTCAAAAATGCGCGCGCGTTTCCAAGGCCACTAACCATTTTCTTTTATAATATTTATTTGTTATATTAATTTATGAATGAACAAAGCGCTTCAGTGGCAGGTGTACACCTTTGCAATGTCCATGACCTGGGTTCGAGCCCCAGGTCTGTATAATTTCCCATATTATTTTGCTATATATGTTCACATGCAGCTTCAGCGTAAAAATACACCATACATCCTCCAGATCCAAGCGTACACGCGTCCAAGAGATTCAAATCAAAGGCTGAGATTGTAGGAACACTATACGCGTGAGTCAATGTGCCAGCATGCTGACTGAAAAAGTCAAAAAAGGCCATTCTAAATGGGCCTGAATTGCTAACAAAAGACCTCCACACTTGGGACTGATACCCCCCCTGGTTTGCAAATCTCTACATTTTCTTTATATTTTATTTTCAATTATTATTTTATTTGCTTTATTGTTTTGATTTAATTAATTATTTTTACAAAATATAAAAAATGCCTAAAAAATCAGGAAAGATAAAAAACATGATAAATATTTTTATTTTAATATTTTCTTGTAAATAAATGCTTGGAAATTAATTAGTTTAAAATAGGTTGCAATTTTAATTCTTTTCACAATAAAAACATAAAAAAACATGGAATTAGGTTTAATCAATGTTTTATTCCTTTTTTTTTAATTTTTATTTTTCACAATAATATTTATTTATTTTATTTATTTTTATAATCAAATTTGCATGAAAATAACTTAGGTTTAATTTAGGTTGAATTTTAATGTTTTCTTAATAAATTAAAAAATAACTAGAATTAGGGTTTGCCTTTTATTTTAATTTTAATTAGTTCTTTTTCTATTAAATCTTAAAATACATAAAAATATTAAAAAAAAACAAAAACAATTTTTTTTTCTTAAATTAATTAATTCATGTAATTTAATTTTTGCAAAAGGGTCCAACGCCCTCGTTTCGATTTATTCGCATATTTATTTTATGTCATTTAAATAATTATGTACCTCTCCCGAAGCCTTGTAAATATTACTTCCCGCATTTTACTTTCTTTATTTTCCGTCAAATCGGGTCCTGGTTAATTTTGGCGATGTGGACCCGCGCCATTTGTAATAGCTTTAGATTTACTTTTTCTCGCAATTTTTAACTGTTAAACAAAGCATGCAAGAATGAATGGACCTAAAATAAAAACAAACGCATAGATCACCTTGACATGACAAGACAAATGCAAATGAAAACGACACACAATTCGCACACACCACCCCTAGGGTACGCCTCACTGTTGCCTTGCCTCGAAAGGTGATCGTCGAGTAGAGGATGTCTTAGTAAGTCCTCATGATCTGGGAACCTGGCATGAGGGTAGCTTCTAAGGTGTCTTCCCATTGCTCTGGTGATCACCATGTCCCGAACCTCGAATTGACCCGAACACCTCCAACAGTGGTGCTACCTACCTCTCAATGGTGGGATGGCACTACTTTAAAGGACATTTACACAGACGAATTCCTTAGGGTAGGTAGACGACTCTAGATACTTGCTCTAAATTTAAAAACAAATTCAAAAATACTTTTCACACCAACACATTTTCAAAAAGCTTTCGAAAACAATTTTTCAAACACTCTTGAGGACCGATACAAGAGTCGAATTGAAATTTTCAAAGAAACTTTTTAAAACCCACAATTGAAAAGCAAACAAACCATTTTTGAAAACACAAATGAGCAAGTATCTAAGAGCCCATGGATAAACATGGATAGAAAGGGTGCTAACACCTTCCCTTTCTATAACCTACCTCCCGAACCGAGAGCAATCTCTTTAAGGAATTTTTCTATGCTTTTGTCCTTTCCATTTGGAGAAAATAAAAGACGGTGGCGACTCTTGCTTCCGCGACATTTCGCGAACCAGCTTTAAACAGTCAGTTCCAGATCCATCGATCACAGAACTGGCGACTCTGCTGGGGAATACAAACTTAAAGTGAGGTGTACCTTAGGGCTAGTTCATAACTGTGTTTTCAATTGTTTTCCTTGTGTGCTTTAAATTGTGGACTGTCTTGGGAGTTCTATAGATCCTAAACCTGGATCTGGGGGATACCTTCTTAGAAAGTAGCAACAAGGCTGTGAGGGAACTGTGCGGGGTATACGGACATGGTTGAAACAGTCTGCTACGTTGATGTGGCGCTTTGGTGTGTACCGGTAACCCTTGAGTTCAGTCAAGGAGAGTACGGGGCCTCCGCGTGGTGTCATGAAGCATCAACAGACCTTAGGAACCTTAATTGAACTATCTTGGCCTCTTTAGGGTAGTGAGATAACTGACTTTGGTGCAGTCCGAGGTTGGTTGATACTCGATACTACGCTCAATTGAGGGTTGCTTTCCTGGAATATTTCGGTCGCCAGTTCAGTGGCTAAATCGAAACCATGAACAATGAAAGCAATCCTGTGATATTGGGAACCTTAGAACCCGGTTACTTTGATTAGGACAGGTTGAACCCACCAACTTCAAGAGGGTACTACCCAGACCCCATGCTGGCCTAAAACCTTAAGGGCTTGTCTTGTGTGCCTTGTGTGCCTTACCTGTTTGTCTTTGTAAATATCTGTGGTGTGTTCAATCATAGCATCATGACATCATCCAGCATCATATGCATTGACTAACCATTTCAGGGGTTCGAATTTTCATCTTTGTTCTTGTTTTGTAGGACATGGAAACTGTTCGTAGAAAGACAATTCAAATCAGTCTTGTAAGGATCCCTCCTCAGCTTAAGGAGCTTATATCCAGGATTCCCGAGAACTCTTCATTCAGTGAAAGGCATGGAAGCCTCATCAGCTTGGTCAACACCAACATTGAGGAAGACATGATAAAGGTCCTGTTCCAGTTCTTTCATCCTCTGCATCACTGTTTTACCTTCTTGGACTATCAGTTGGTACCTACATTGGAGGAGTTCTTCCGGCTCCTGAAGATCCCTATCCTTGATCAGCTACCCTTCAACGGTACAGAAAAGGAACCTAAGCTTGAAGAGATTGCTAAAGCCTTGCACCTACAGTCATCTGACCTCAAGGGACATTGGGAAGTTAGAAGTGGTATCAAAGGGTTCTTAGCCAGGTTTCTGTTTGAAAAGGCCCATGAATGCTGGAACTCCCTTGACTTGCAAGCTTTTGAAGAGGTTGTGGCCCTCCTTGTCTATGGTTTGGTGTTGTTCCCTAACCCAGATCAGCTTATTGATATCAGCGCTGTCCAGATCTTTATGTCCAGGAATCCTATACCTACGTTGTTGGGGGACATCCTTCACTCATGTTACACTCGAACCATGAGAAAAAGAGGTGTCCTTATGTGTTGCACTCCTCTCCTGGGAAGGTGGTTTATTTCGCACCTTCCACAATCAGTCCTGAAGAATGAGCGGGGTTTGAGGTGGTCACAACGGTTGATGACTCTCACACATGCAGATATACATTGGTGCCCTAGGTCCAGAGAAGATGTCACTATCATTGATCGTTGTGGGGAGTACCCTAATGTTCCTTTACTTGGAATCAGAGGAGGTATTACTTATAGCCCATGCCTGGCTTGGAGACAGTTTGGTTATGCTCGGAGGGATGGTCCTCATGACATGTTAACCCCTGACATAGTTTTTGACTTCGACAATGATACTCAAGGACTTCGCCAGAGATTTATCAGAGCTTGGAGGATGCCTAGTAGGATAGACAGCAAGACACTGGGGCACAGGAACTCCATCCCATTGGAACCCTATCTCAAGTGGGTACGCGCCCGCTCTCAGAAGTTAGTGATGCCTTATCCTCATATGCTCCCAGTAATCAAAGAACCAGTCTTGGAAGGGGAAGTGTCCTACACTATTCAGCACCCTGATATGCCCACATCCTGGGAAGAGATGCAGAAGAGCTGGATCCAGCTTAAGGAGGAAAGGAATTCTCTTGAGACCAGTCTACATGCCAGTGAAAAGAAGGTCTTGGAGCTCACCCGCCTGTTGCATGAGGAGAGGAATCTCAACACTTACATAGCTCCAAAGAGGATGCGCAGTGTATTTTGGGATTGACTTGATTTTGTACTTTTTGCCCATGAGGCCTTAATGTATCAAACAATGGTTTCCTTAATGATAACGTGTGTTCCTTTTTGTCTACAACAAATTTGAACTTTCGAACCCCTGAATGCATTGCATAAACGCATTTCATACATCATGTGCATAGCAGGTTTTTCCTCTTTTCAGGTTGCTTACAGTTCTTCGCTGTTTATTTCAGCATCATGAATACCGACTCTGCATCAACTGAGACATCAATCAAGGCTCTTCAGGTGCAGAATGCACAATTCCAGGAATTAATCAAGGGTCTGGCTCAAGGCCAAGAAGAACTGAAGGCTATGCTCCTGAAGAAGGAGAAGAAGAAGAAGAGAAGAACTGTTCTGTTCAACTCGGGCCGAAGGTTTAACAATACTCTGCAACAGGAAGAGGCTGGTTCCTCTGTTGACAAGAATTCTCCTCAGGCAGAAGCAAGGGTTCCTAGTCCGGTAGTCTCCGACAACGAGACTGATTTTGATGAAGAGCAGTACCCTCCTGCAGACGACAGATATAAGCAACTGGAGGACAGATTGAAGGCTATGGAGGTTCAACAGGTACCTGGGCTGGATTTCGGAGATCTGGGTTTGTCAACTGGTGTGATCATCCCTCACAAGTTCAAAGCACCATCCTTCTCTAAATATGACGGGGCGTCTTGTCCCAAGCTGCATCTAAGGTCCTATGTTCGGAAGATTCAACCATACTCTGCGGACAAGAATCTATGGATCCACTTCTTCCAGGAGAGTCTTTCAGGGACTCATCTCGAATGGTTCTATCAGCTGGATGGGACCAAGGTTCGTAACTGGGAGGAGTTGGCTACTGCTTTCTACAAGCAGTATCAATATAATGCCGACCTTGCCCCCACACGTACCCAACTCCAGGGTATGTCGTTAGGTGCAAGCGAAGGTTTTAAAGAATACGCTCAGAAGTGGAGAGACCTGGCTGGCAGGGTGCAGCCACTATTGACTGATCGGGAGCTGGTAGACATGTTCTTGGGGACCCTATCAGGGCCGTTTTTCAACCATCTGATTGGGAATTCTTCTGCTGGGTTCACTGATTTGATTCTAACTGGGGAGAGAATTGAAGCTGGGTTAAAGTCTGGAAAGATTGCGAAGGGTGCATTGTTTAGTTCGGAAAAGAAACCATTCAAAAAGGAGTCTAGTGCCATATATGGTTCCAGGAAATCAGAGAGACCTGAGCACCGCCAATCTGTCAGTGCGGTAATGATTGCCAAGCCTGCTGCCGCTCCTCGGCCAAATAATCCTCAAAGGGCTGAAAGACTCCGGAGGGAGTTTGCCCGGTTAAGCATGACCCTATCACAGATCCTGCCACAGTTGCTATCAACCAATTTGGTGACTGTCAGGGAGGCTCCGAAGTTCCCCAACACTACATCTCCTAAGTACAACCCGAATGCTCGTTGTGCTTACCATTCAGATAGCCCGGGGCACTCCACTGATGACTGTTGGGCATTAAAGAACAAGCTGCAAGACCTTATTGACGCCCAAGAGGTACAGTTTGAGGCATCTGAGAAACCTAATGTAGTGACAGCTCCCCTGCCCGCTCATGGAGTTAATGCTATTGGGGACGAAGAGGAAGTTGATGAAGCCGAGTTTGATAGCTGGATCTACCCGGCAACCGACGGTGGACTTAACAATTGGAGCGCAAAAGAAAATCTCTCTGTTTCTCTTGTTACTGAGTAATGAATTCCTATGTTTTGTTATTTTGTAATAAACAATGATAAACTCTATGGCCCGGTGTCTTACCCAAGGCACCGTGGTTCTATTTGTGAGGGCATATAAATTGTCATTTCATATATCATGAATGAAAATCTTGGACGTATTTTTGCATTGCAAATATTGTGCTCCTTTTCTGTCTTTCTTTTCCTTTACATAATTTTCAAAACAGCTGTATTTACACACACACTCACTCATACAGGTTTCAATCCACTCTGGATCTCACTGATAACAACTCTGCTACTGCCAATTATGACTTCGAAAATCCGATCAACTTAGCCGAAGACGAAGGTGAAGATGATTGCGAAGTGCCTGGCGAGCTTGCAAGACTGTTGCTTCAGGAAGAAAGGGCAATTCAACCCCATGAAGAGCCAGTGGAAACAATAAACTTGGGTACTGAGGCAGACAGGAAAGAGTTAAAGATTGGTGCCAACCTAGAGCTCAGCGTGAAGCAACGGTTAACCAAGATGCTGCATGATTATATGGAGATCTTTGCCTGGTCCTACGAAGACATGCCCGGGTTGGATACCGACATTGTGGTCCATCATTTGCCAACTAAGGAAGACTGCCCTCCAGTTAAGCAAAAGATCCGTCGGATGCGTCCAGAGATGTCTGAGAAGATTAAGGCCGAGGTTATGAAACAGTTTGATGCTGGGTTCCTTGCAGTGACTTCTTATCCTCAATGGGTTGCTAATGTGGTGCCGGTACCTAAGAAAGACGGTAAGGTCAGAATGTGTGTCGACTACAGGGATCTGAACAGGGCCAGCCCCAAGGATGACTTCCCCTTACCTCACATTGATGTCCTTGTTGATAATACGGCTCAGCACAAAGTATTCTCTTTCATGGATGGATTTTCAGGTTACAATCAGATTAAGATGGCACCTGAAGACATGGAGAAGACTACATTTGTTACTCAGTGGGGCACCTTCTGTTACAAGGTCATGCCATTTGGGTTGAAGAACGCTGGGGCAACCTACCAACGTGCCATGGTTGCCTTATTTCATGACATGATCCATCACGAGATAGAGGTGTATGTGGACGACATGATCGCGAGGTCCCAAACTGAGGAAGAGCATCTAGATCATCTGCAGAAGTTGTTTGACCGGTTGAAACTGTACAAGCTGAGATTGAACCCGAAAAAGTGCACCTTCGGGGTAAGATCTGGGAAGTTGCTAGGCTTCGTGGTCAGTGATAAAGGTATTCAAGTGGACCCTGCTAAGGTCAAAGCTATTCAAGAGATGCCAGTCCCTAGGACAGAGAAGGAGGTCAGAGGCTTTTTAGGACGCCTGAATTACATCGCTCGATTCATCTCACACTTGACTGCTACCTGTGAACCAATCTTCAAGCTGCTGAAGAAAGATCAGGTAGTACGTTGGAACGATGAATGTCAGGCTGCTTTTGACAGAATCAAAGAGTATCTCCAAGAACCACCTATCCTTATGCCACCGGTTGAAGGGAGACCTCTGATACTATATGTGACAGTACTGGATAACTCAATGGGGTGTGTGCTGGGGCAGCATGACGAGTCTGGCCGAAAAGAGCATGCCATTTATTACCTTAGCAAAAAGTTTACCGACTGTGAGACCCGATACTCACTGCTTGAGAAAACTTGCTGCGCTTTGGTATGGGCCGCTCGCCGGCTGAGACAGTATATGCTGACTCACACTACCTTGTTGATCTCAAAAATGGATCCTATAAAGTACATATTCGAAAAGCCTGCTCTGTCTGGGAGAATTGCAAGATGGAAAATGATCTTGACGGAATACGACATTCAGTACACGACCAAGAAAGCCATCAAGGGGAGTGTATTGGCAGACCACTTGGCACATCAAGCTGTAGATGACTATCAGTTAATGAACTTCGAGTTTCCGGATGAAAGCATTATGATAGTAACTGATTGTGAAGTACCTGGACCGGATGAAGGACCTGAACCAGGATCCCGATGGTCTATGCACTTTGACGGAGCCTCCAATGCTTTGGGAAATGGTATCGGCGCCATAATCATATCACCTCAAGGTACTCATACTCCACTCACTGCCCGGCTGTGTTTCAACTGTACCAACAACATGGCGGAGTATGAGGCGTGCATCATGGGTCTTCAAGCTGCGATCGACTTAAGGATCAAGTTTCTGAGTGTCTTCGGAGATTCCGCTCTGGTGATCAATCAGATCAAAGGAGAGTGGGATACGAAACATCCAAACCTGATTCCTTACAGAGAATGTGTGTTGACCCTGATCCCCCACTTCACAGAGATAACCTTCGAACACTTTCCAAGAGAAGAGAATCAGCTGGAAGACGCGTTAGCTACAATGTCTTCAATGTTCAAGGTCAAATGGGATAATGAGGCTCCCCGGATCATCATCTGGAAACTGGACGAACCGGCATACTGTTGTGATCTCGAAACTGAATTGGTGACTGAGAAGCCTTGGTACCACGAAGTGAAGAGATATCTGGAAGCTCAGGAATACCCTGAGGGTGCATCTGTCAACGATAATAAATTCCTGAGGAGGTTCGCAGCAAAGTTCTTCCTTAGCAACGGCATCTTGTACAAGCGAAACCATGATTCAACCTTACTGCGTTGTGTGGATAAGACTGAAGCAGAAAGAATCATGGAAGAGCTACATGAAGGGATCTTTGGTACACATTCCAGTGGACACACTATGGCTAAGAAAATCCTACGGGCAGGATATTACTGGTCTACAATGGAAGCTGATTGTTACCAACATTCCAGGACATGCCACAAGTGCCAGATTTATGCAGACAAGGTGCATGTTCCTCCGGTTCCCCTGAATGTTCTGACTGCGCCTTGGCCGTTTGCAATGTGGGGCATAGACATGATCGGCGAGATTAAACCTACGGCATCCAATGGACATCGCTTCATCCTAGTGGCGATTGATTATTTCATGAAGTGGGTCGAGGCAGCATCCTATGCTACAGTAACCAAGACTGTTGTGGCACGGTTCATTCGGCACAACCTGATCTGTCGGTACGGCGTCCCTGAGCGGATTATTACAGACAACGGTACCAATCTGAACAACAAGATGATCACTGAGCTCTGCGAACAGTTCAAGATACAGCACCACAATTCTTCTCCTTACAGACCGAAGATGAATGGGGCTGTAGAAGCAGCAAATAAGAACATCAAGAAAATCGTGCAGAAGATGACAGTGACTTACAAAGATTGGCACGAGATGTTACCGTTCGCTCTACATGGGTACCGTACCTCAGCTAGGACGTCAACTGGGGCAACTCCTTTCTCTCTGGTTTATGGCATGGAGGCAGTCTTGCCGATTGAAGTGCAAATACCTTCTCTCCGGATAATGAAGGATGCAATCTGAACGAAGATGATTGGATCCAGACACGACTTGATCAACTCAATCTCATTGACGAAAAGAGACTTGCTGCTATCTGTCATGGTCAGACATATCAGAAACGGATGATCAGGGCATTTAACAAAAAAGTCAGACCACATGAATATCAAGTTGGGGATCTGGTAATCAAGAGAATCATCCTTCCTCAGAGTGATCAAGGGGCAAATGGACCCCTACGTACGAAGGGCCATTTGTGGTTAAGCATGTGTTCTCAGGAGGAGCAATGATATTAACCAACATGGATGGTGACGACCTTCCTCACCCCGCCAATGCAGACATAGTAAAAAAATACTACGCATAAAAAAGACCCGCTAGGCTGACATGCCTAGGCAAAAATTAGGGCTTCCCGTCGAACCAAAAGGGTTCGGGCAAAATGAAGGGATGAAAATGAAAAAAAATCTGTACACCCGGCAAGTCGAAAACCTGAAAAGGCAGCTTGGGCAAAAATGGGTATCCCGGTGGACCGAAAACCCGAAAGGGCGGTCCAGGCAAAAATTAGGGATAAAAGCGTAATACTATGTCTCATTGATCACTTTGCATCCATAATCCGGTATCTGCATCAAGTTCAAACGGCATCGATCAGTCAGCTTCACCTTCAACCAAGGACATCAAGTGATGAGACGCTCGGAGTTATAAAGGCAACAACAGAGTTGAAACCCAGTGGATCATTCATTTCACACAGCTGTTTTATTTTCTTTTGTACAAAATTTGTATAAACTCTTTTGTTCGGCGACGTTCTCTTACTAGGACGTCAGCCTCTTGTACACAAAACGCCTATTTACAGGCCATTCAAAAATCAATACAAATACATTTTCAGTTAAAAGTGCAAGTGTTTTTCTTTTTCTGTTTTGTTCTGCGAAGAACGTCCAAGGTTCAATTTGTGATATATGCATTGACAATAGTTTGCTAACTCATAAATATTTGCATACGAAACAAAGGAATTAATTGCAGGTGACACTAGAAACAGGGGCAATAAAGATTTGTCTGAGCAGTCCAATTGTTCTATCCTCCAAGGTACCAAGGTAGGTTCAGCTAAAGAACATGACCAAGTACATCTTAATTCCCTAGAGAATGATTCAGCAAAACAGTGCATTCTTCTCCAGGCAGGGTTGTCAAGTCTCAAGGAAATTGGGTATCCGCCAGCAGATCCCAACATTCCCCAGCAGTATGCACATATTCTTAACAAGCATCCCCGGCAGTCTTGGTCTAAAGATTGTTCCCCGGCGGTATATCAATATTCAAAGGAATCACTTCCCCAGCATATCAAAACTTCCCCAGGAGAGTCCAATCTGATTCCCCAGGAAAGTAGGAATTTATCTCCCCAAGCAATAAGCTTATCCCCAGTAGATTCTGGAAGCTTATCCCCTCACAGAGCACGAACGCGTCGTCTGGCTTGATTTAAAGAGTTATTTCCTTAACAGGATATAACTGGGTTATCCTCAGCCAAAAGCCACGGAAAGAGCGTCGTCGACGAAGTCTTCTTACCCCAGCGAAGTCCATCAACACTTCCAACAACAAGGGTATCCCCAGCAAATTATTATCTACACTCTGCAAAGCATCCCTCTTCCCATAGAGTATTGCTTCCCAGCATGGTCGCTAGAGTATCTTTTCTCCCCGCAGAATCTTCCATTTGCCAAGTTTATTCCGCAACGGAGTTATCTTCTCCTACCGGTATTCTTGCAGTTATCATCCCCAGCGGAAGCAAAATCTATTCTTCAACATCAGCCCAGGATATGACTTCCCGGCACCCGTCAAGGATTTACTTTCCTAGATGAAAACATACATTCATAAAACATCACATACATCATTATAGCATGCATAGACGCATTATATCATGCAAATCTCATTTATGTTGAGAACATCATTGCTTGATCCATATCATGCATTGCATATGACTGACCTCTACCTTTCAGGAAAGATGCAGTTGAAATTCTCAATCATATTTCAAGACCTAGACCGGTTTAGTTAATCGACTCCAAAGATTTCTTATCCAGGCCCAGGCCTTCTCTAGTCCAGCTAAATCGACTCCCAACAGATTTTTCTGATAAAGACTCAGTAGAAGTTATCCCAGATGGTTCCCTCTCCGACGGTGAGTGAGGTGGTAAGTCCTTTTCAGATGTTTCCCTCTCCGACGGTGAGTGTGAGGTGATAGTCTCCCATGGTTCCCTCTCCAACGGTGAGTGAGGTGGTAAGTCCTTTTCAGATGTTTCCCTCTCCGACGGTGAGTGTGAGGTGATAGTCTCCTATGGTCCCCTCTCCGACGGTGAGTGTGAGGTGGTAATCCCTTTTCAGATGTTTCCCTCTCCAACGGTGAGTGAGGTGATAGTCTCCTATGGTTCCCTCTCCAACGGTGAGTGAGGTGGTAAGTCCTTTTCAGATGTTTCCCTCTCCAACAGTGAGTGTGAGGTGATAGTCTCCCATGGTTCCCTCTCCAACGGTGAATGAGGTAACAATTCCTTTTCAGATGTTTCCCTCTCCGACGGTGAGTGAGGTGACAATTCCTTTTCTTATGATTCCCTCTCCGACGGCGAGTGAGGTGATTCCTTTTCAAGATTATAATGGCCTATGGTTCTCGTCCCGATCCTGCGAAGATGGTATTTCCCACCAAGATTTTCTCAACGGGCGTTGTTGAAGTTAAAATCACCCAAGGTTCTCTTACCATTCAGGCTGAGGTAGTAACCATCCCTGGTTCATTCATCATCTTTTGGAAGCTCCAGACCCAGCTCCTGTAACCATTCAGGACATATTTATACCAAGCATCTAAAAATCAGCTCCTGCAACGTGTCAGGTACTCATTTTCTGTTTTGCAGGTACGCAAGTTCTCGCTAAGGAATCTCTTACGCGATCAACATCCAGATGGCATCTATAAGCCCATCATCCTATCCAGCAACCTCTAAATGGCATCTATAAGCCCATTCCCATCATCACTGCTACTATGTGAGCGCAAATTTCTGGGCACTCTAGTGTTCAATCATCTTCTACCCTCGGATTACGAAAGGCATGTCAGCCAATCTGCATACTCAGGTCTAAGAAGATTGAACAGGGGCAACTGTTGTACCCCAAAATTTTCCCTCCCATATTCTCCAAGAAATTGCCAAGTCAAGCTGCAAAATTCCCCAATGGTTGTACAGTGCAAAGGTCTCCCATACAGTCAAAACTAGGGTTTGTGTTCTGATCAAGAAAATGAAGTTTCCAAAGGCCCAATCAAGTCTCACATGCCTACAAATATGGTCAAGCATCCTCATATCAAGTTTCAAGGCATTCAGCACAAAATTGCACAGTCAAAAACCCTAATTGCACTACAGTCAACTGTAGGGGCAAAATGGTCATTTGACAGTCAAAAGTTCAAATTTTTGGTCAACATATCATTTTGAAGCCACAAACATCATTTGATCAATGCTTGATCATGATTCTCAAAATTTGGCTCAGAAATCATCAAGATGCAAAAGTTTCCTTATTTGGACAGCTGAAAAAGTCAACTGAAATTGACCAGGGCATACCTTTCACATGGATTATCAGAAAAATTCCATCCAAAGCTCATTTTGAAGAGAAAGACATTTCCTACAACTCATCTTCATACTTCAAGTCCAAGAAATGCTCTCACAAAAAGTTATCAATTTCAACATTATAGGTCATTTTCAAAAGTCAACAAAAGGGACTTTAAGTCAAAGGCCATAACTTGAGATTGGTAAATCCAAATGACATGGGACCAAAGGCATTGCTTAGAGGACTCAAAGACCTTTCCAAAATGTCCAAGAACATGAGAAAAGCTTAAAAATTGAGCAAGTTATGCCTTGTGGAAGTTGGGAAATTTTTGGATATTTTGAAAAGTCAACATTGGTTCAAATGACCTAAAATTGCTAATGGGCCCATTTTTCTTCCACAATTCATCATTCCAAGCATGTGCACGACCATTTGGCCCAAAGGGAAGTATTTTCTCATTTTTTATTTATTTATTTGAATTTTTATTTATATTAATTCATTTAAATCATTTAAATATATGAAAAATATCTAACTTAACCAAACCAATCTTTTTATACATGTTTTAGACTCAATATTTCGTGTATATGCAAATATGGAAAGAATTGGACTGATTAGATCATGATTTGCCCAAGAACACATGGAAAAAGATTTAAAAAGATCCTTAGAAAATCAAATTTCCAAAACAATGAATGCCATGGATTTGATTGGTTTTTCTTGACCTAATTGGTTCACTACATATGCCTGATCATAAACCTAATCATGCTAGACACAAAGCTGCGCAAGAGAGTACAAAGAAAATTTGGAATTTTTGTCAAAAAAAAGCAATTCTGAAATCATTGTTAGAGGTCGATTCAAAGCACAAAACTTGTTTCAATAGCTTCCTCAAGGTTCCCTGAACGTATTCCAATCACAAACATCCATTCAAACTCCAAGAATTGGTAACATGAACGCAAGCTGTATCAAGAAAATTTCATAATCGTATATCATATTCCATGCATTCTTTGTGAAATTTAATTGTGGATTCATGTTCCTTGTGAAGTTTGGAAGCTAACCATATGCCTTAATTTGGTTTTTATGTTGTATATGAGATTTCACCATGCTTGCTTTCTAGGGTTTGCAGGACCTCAAAATTGGGTTTTTTTATTTAACGAAAAATTAGCCTTCAAGAATGCCATGGTTGTAATCAGCAGACCTGGACGATCCTAAACATGCCATCGCGCCAAATTTCTGAATGACACAGGCCTAATCGCTATTTTCCCATAGCCGGCCTAATGAAACGCATGGAAAACCGTTGCTTTTGTTTTTATGTTTCAGGGATGGTGGAGAAGACAAAGTCGTGTCAAATGGTGACAGGCCAATTCAAAAATGCGCGCGCGTTTCCAAGGCCACTAACCATTTTCTTTTATAATATTTAGTTGTTATATTAATTTATGAATGAACAAAGCGCTTCAGTGGCAGGTGTACACCTTTGCAATGTCCATGACCTGGGTTCGAGCCCCAGGTCTGTATAATTTCCCATATTATTTTGCTATATATGTTCACATGCAGCTTCAGCGTAAAAATACACCATACATCCTCCAGATCCAAGCGTACACGCGTCCAAGAGATTCAAATCAAAGGCTGAGATTGTAGGAACACTATACGCGTGAGTCAATGTGCCAGCATGCTGACTGAAAAAGTCAAAAAAGGCCATTCTAAATGGGCCTGAATTGCTAACAAAAGACCTCCACACTTGGGACTGATACCCCCCCTGGTTTGCAAATCTCTACATTTTCTTTATATTTTATTTTCAATTATTATTTTATTTGCTTTATTGTTTTGATTTAATTAATTATTTTTACAAAATATAAAAAATGCCTAAAAAATCAGGAAAGATAAAAAACATGATAAATATTTTTATTTTAATATTTTCTTGTAAATAAATGCTTGGAAATTAATTAGTTTAAAATAGGTTGCAATTTTAATTCTTTTCACAATAAAAACATAAAAAAACATGGAATTAGGTTTAATCAATGTTTTATTCCTTTTTTTTAATTTTTCTTTTTCACAATAATATTTATTTATTTTATTTATTTTTATAATCAAATTTGCATGAAAATAACTTAGGTTTAATTTAGGTTGAATTTTAATGTTTTCTTAATAAATTAAAAAATAACTAGAATTAGGGTTTGCCTTTTATTTTAATTTTAATTAGTTCTTTTTCTATTAAATCTTAAAATACATAAAAATATTAAAAAAAAACAAAAACAATTTTTTTTCTTAAATTAATTAATTCATGTAATTTAATTTTTGCAAAAGGGTCCAACGCCCTCGTTTCGATTTATTCGCATATTTATTTTATGTCATTTAAATAATTATGTACCTCTCCCGAAGCCTTGTAAATATTACTTCCCGCATTTTACTTTCTTTATTTTCCGTCAAATCGGGTCCTGGTTAATTTTGGCGATGTGGACCCGCGCCATTTGTAATAGCTTTAGATTTACTTTTTCTCGCAATTTTTAACTGTTAAACAAAGCATGCAAGAATGAATGGACCTAAAATAAAAACAAACGCATAGATCACCTTGACATGACAAGACAAATGCAAATGAAAACGACACACAATTCGCACACACCACCCCTAGGGTACGCCTCACTGTTGCCTTGCCTCGAAAGGTGATCGTCGAGTAGAGGATGTCTTAGTAAGTCCTCATGATCTGGGAACCTGGCATGAGGGTAGCTTCTAAGGTGTCTTCCCATTGCTCTGGTGATCACCATGTCCCGAACCTCGAATTGACCCGAACACCTCCAACAGTGGTGCTACCTACCTCTCAATGGTGGGATGGCACTACTTTAAAGGACATTTACACAGACGAATTCCTTAGGGTAGGTAGACGACTCTAGATACTTGCTCTAAATTTAAAAACAAATTCAAAAATACTTTTCACACCAACACATTTTCAAAAAGCTTTCGAAAGCAATTTTTCAAACACTCTTGAGGACCGATACAAGAGTCGAACTGAAATTTTCAAAGAAACTTTTTAAAACCCACAATTGAAAAGCAAACAAACCATTTTTGAAAACACAAATGAGCAAGTATCTAAGAGCCCATGGATAACCATGGATAGAAAGGGTGCTAACACCTTCCCTTTCTATAACCTACCTCCCGAACCGAGAGCAATCTCTTTAAGGAATTTTTCTGTGCTTTTGTCCTTTCCATTTGGAGAAAATAAAAGACGGTGGCGACTCTTGCTTCCGCGACATTTCGCGAACCAGCTTTAAACAGTCAGTTCCAGATCCACCGATCACAGGGAATATTGAGATTTTCTGGGGGATAATCCAACTTCCTTAAGGCTGACAGTAAACTAACTGTGCTTGAGGGGAGAGTATTGTTGACTTGCTGGAGATATTGTGCCTTTTAGGGCTGATTGGAGACCAACTGGTTTGGGGAGAATTGTTGAATCTTTTCTTACTCTCGGGGAGTGAAGGTATCTGGGTTACATTCTTCAGCCGAACTTACCTTAGTACCTTGGTGGACAGAGAAACTAGATCGCTTAGACAACTCATTATTGCCCCTGTTTCTAATGTCACTTGCAATTAATCCTTTGTTTCGCATGCAAATATTTATGAGTTAGCAATTAGTGTCAAATGCATATATCAAAAATGAACATTGGACGTTCTTTGCAAAACAAAACAGAAAAAGGAAAATAATAGGCAATTTATCTGAAATGTGAATTTGTATTGATTTTGGAATTTGCCTGTAAATAGGCATTTATGTACAAGAGGTTGACGTCCTGGTAAGAGAACGCCGCCGAACAACAGAGTTTATACAATTTTATGAAAAGGAAAACAAAACAGCTATGTGAAAGGAATAATCCCACTGGGTTCCAACTCTGCTATCGCCTTTATATCTTCGAGCGTCTCATCACTTGGCTGCTTAGTTGAAGATGAAGCTGACTGATCGATGCCGTCTGAACCTGATGGTTGATACCGGATTCTGGATGCAAGGTGATTCAATGAGACATAGTATTACGCTTATATCCCTAACTTTTTCCTGGACCGCCCTTTCGGGTTTTCGGTCCACCGGGATACCCATTTTTGCCCAAGCCGCCTTTTCAGGTTTTCGACTTGTCGGGTGTACATTTTTTCATTTTTCATCCCTTATTTTTGCCCGAACCCTTTTGGTTCGCCGGGAAGCCCTTATTTTTTCCTAGGTGTGTCAACCTAGCGGGTCTTTTATTCATGCGTAGTATCTTTTTACTATGTCTACATTGGCGGGGTGAGGAAGGTCGTCACCATCCATGGTAGTTAGAATCATGGCTCCTCCTGAGAAGACATGTTTAACCACAAACGGCCCTTCGTACGTAGGGGTCCATTTGCCCCTGGGATCACTTTGAGGAAGGATGATGCGTTTGATTACCAGGTCTCCGACTTGATACTCTTGTGGTATGACTTTCTTGTTAAATGCCCTGATCATCCGTTTTTGATACGTTTGACCATGACAAATAGTAGTGAGTCTCTTTTTGTCAATTAGGTTTAATTGATCAAGTCGAGTCTGGATCCAGTCATCTTCGCTCAAACCTGCATCCTTCATTATCCGGAGAGAGGGTATCTGGACTTCAATATGCAAGACTGCCTCCATGCCATAGACCAAGGAAAAGGGAGTTGCCCCGGTTGACGATCTCGCTGAGGTACGGTACCCATGAAGAGAAAACGGTAACATCTCGTGCCAATCTTTATAGGTAACTGTCATCTTCTGCACAATCTTTTTGATATTCTTATTTGCTGCTTCGACAGCTCCATTCATCTTCGGCCGGTAGGGAGAAGAGTTGTGGTGTTGTATCTTGAATTGCTCGCAGAGCTCAGTGATCATCTTGTTATTAAGATTGGTACCATTATCCGTAATGATCCTTTCTGGGACGCCGTATCGACAGATCAGGTTGTGTCGAATGAACCGCGCCATGACGTTCTAGGTTACGGTAGCGTGGGAAGCTGCTTCAACCCACTTTGTAAAGTAATCGATCGCCACCAAGATGAAGCGATGCCCGTTGGATGCCGTAGGTTTAATCTCGCCGATCATATCAATGCCCCACATTGCAAAAGGCCAAGGTGCGGTCAAGACATTCATAGGAACTGGAGGAACGTGCACCTTATCCGCATAGATCTGGCACTCATGACATGTCCGAGAATGTTGGTAACAGTCGGCTTCCATTGTGGACCAGAAATATCCTTCCCGAAGGATTTTCTTTGCCATGGTATGTCCACTGGAATGTGTTCCGAAGGTACCTTCATGTAGTTCTGCCATGATCTTTTCTGCTTCCGTCTTATCCACACAACGCAGTAAGGTTGAATCATGGTTTCGCTTGTAGAGAATGCCATTGTTGAGGAAGAACTTTGCTGCGAACCTTCTCAGAAACTTCTTGTCATTAATGGATGCACCCTCGGGGTATTCTTGAGCTTCCAGGTACTTCTTCACCTCATGATACCAGGGTTTTTCAGTTACCTCTTCCGTCTCAAGATCACAACAATATGCAGGTTCATCCAGTTTCCAGATAATGATCCGGGGAGCCTCGTTATCCCATTTTACTTTGAATATGGAAGACATCGTAGCCAACGCGTCCGCCAATTGATTCTCCTCTCTTGGGAGGTGTTTAAAAGTTATCTCCGTGAAATGGGGGATCAACGTCAACACACACTCCTTATAAGGAATGAGATTTGGGTGTTTCGTATCCCACTCGCCTTTGATCTGATTGATCACGAGAGCGGAATCTCCGAAGACACTCAGAAACTTGATCCTTAAGTCAATTGCGGCTTGAAGACCCATGATGCACGCCTCATACTCTGCCATGTTGTTGGTGCAGTTGAAACATAGTCGGGCAGTAAGTGGAGTATGAGTGCCTTTGGGGAATATGATCATAACGCCAATGCCGTTACCCAAAGCATTGGAGGCTCCGTCAAAGTGCATGGACCATCAGAATCCTTCCTCAGGTCCTTCATCCGGTCCAGGTACTTCACAATCAGTCACTACCATGATTTTCTCGTCAGGAAACTCAAAGTTCAATGACTGGTAGTCATCCACTGCCTGGTGTGCCAAATGGTCTGCCAGTACACTTCCTTTGATTGCTTTCTGAGTCGTGTACTGGATGTCGTATTCTGTCAAGATCATCTGCCATCTTGCTATTCTTCTGGACAAGGCAGGCTTTTCGAATATGTACTTTATTTGATCCATTTTTGAAATCAACAGAGTAGTGTGAGTCAGCATATACTGTCTCAGCCGGCGAGCAGCCCATACCAAAGCGCAGCAAATTTTCTCGAGCAGTGAGTATCGGGTCTCACAGTCGGTAAACTTTTTGCTAAGGTAATAAATGACGTGCTCTTTTCGGCCAGACTCGTCATGCTGCCCCAGCACATACCCCATTGAGTTGTCAAGTACTGTCAAGTATAGTATTAGAGGTATCCCTTCAACCGATGGCATAAGAATGGGGGGTTCTTGGAGATACTCTTTGATTCTGTCGAAAGCGGCCTGACATTCATCATTCCAACGTACTACTTGATCTTTCTTCAGCAGCTTGAAGATTGGTTCACAGGTAGCAGTTAGATGTGAGATGAATCGAGTAATATAATTCAGACGTCCTAGAAAGCCTCTGACTTCTTTCTCTGTCTTGGGAACTAGCATCTCTTGTATGGCTTTAACCTTGGAAGGGTCCACTTGAATACCTTTGTCACTCACGACGAAGCCTAGCAATTTTCCAGATCTTACCCCGAAGGTGCACTTGTTCGGGTTCAACCTCAGCTTGTACAACTTCAGACGGTCAAACAGCTTCTGTAGGTGGTCAAGGTGTTCCTTCTCAGTTTGAGACCTTGCAATCATATCGTCGACATATACTTCTATCTCATGATGGATCATGTCATGAAATAAAGCGACCATGGCACGTTGGTAGGTTGCCCCAGCATTTTTCAACCCAAAAGGCATGACCTTGTAATAGAAGGTGCCCCACTGAGTAACAAAGGTAGTTTTTTCCATATCTTCAGGAGCCATTTTGATCTGATTATAACCTGAAAAGCCGTCCATGAAGGAGAACACCTTGTGCTGAGCAGTATTGTCAACCAGAACGTCGATGTGAGGTAGGGGGAAGTCATCCTTGGGGCTGGCCCTATTCAAATCCCTGTAGTCAACACACATTCTGACCTTACCATCTTTCTTCGGCACCGGAACCACATTGGAAACCCACTGAGGGTAAGAAGTTACTGCAAGAAAACCGGCGTCAAATTGTTTCATAACCTCAGCTTTGATTTTCTCGGACATCTCTGGACGCATACGGAGGACCTTCTGTTTAACCGGAGGGCAGTCTTCCTTGGTAGGCAGGTGATGAACCACAATGTCGGTATCCAACCCAGGCATGTCTTCGTAAGACCAGGCGAAGATTTCCACATAATCATGCAACATCTGAATCAACCGTTGTTTCACACTGCACTCTAGGTTGGAACCAATCTTGACTTCCTTTCTGTCTGTCTCAGTACCCAGATTTACCGTTTCCACTGGCTCTTCATGTGGCTGAATGGCCCTCTCTTCCTGGAGTAACAGTCTTGCAAGCTCTCCAGGCACTTCACAATCATCTTCACCTTCGTCTTTGGCTAAGTTGATCGGATTTTCAAAGTCATAACTGGCAGTAGCAGAGTCGTTACCAATGAGATCCAGAGTGGATTGAAACCTGTATAGGTGAGTGTGTGTAAATATAGCTGTTTTGCAATATAGAAAGAAAGAAAGGGAGCACAAGATTTGAAATGCGAAAAACATCCAATGTTTTTATTTATGATATATGGAAATGACAAGTAATAAGCCCTCACAAATGAAGCCACGGTGCCCCGAGTAAGACACCGGACCATAAAGTTTCAAATTATTGTTCGTTACAAATTTAAAAACAAAGAAGTTCATTACTGAGTAACAAAAGTAACAGGTATGTAGTCTTTTGCAGTCCAGTTGCTTGGTCCACTGTCGGCCGTTGGGTAGATCCAGCTGTTGAACTCAGATTCCTCCACTTCGTCACCATCCCTGATAGCATTTACCCCATGATTGGGCATGGGAGCTGTCACCACATTAGGCTTCTCGGGCGTCTCGAACTGAACCTCTTTAGCATCAATAAGGTCCTAAACCTTATTCCTCAGGGCCCAGCAATCATCAGTAGAATGCCCCGGGCTATCAGAGTGATAAGCACAGCGGGCGTTAGGATTGTACTTCGGAGAGGTTGTATTTACCACCTTCGGAGCTTCTTTGACAGTTACCAAGTTGGTTGATAGCAGTTGCGGCAAGATCTGAGACAAGGTCATACTAAGCCGAGTGTATTCTCTTATGGGTCTCTCACCCCTTGGTTGGTTAGGTTGCCGAGGAGCGGCAACAGGCTTTGCAATTACCACCGCGTTGACAGCTTGGCGGCATTCCGGTTTATTTTGCCTTCTGGGGCCATACACAGCACTGGCTTCCTTCTTGAAAGGCTTCTTTTCAAAACTTGAGGACGCACCTTTCTGTATCTTCCCTGATTTCATACCAGCTTCTATCCTTTCCCCAGTCAGAATGAGGTCTGTAAACCCTGCAAAAGAATTACCAATCAGGTGGTTAAAGAACGGCCCAGACAGGGTCCCCAAGAACATGTCCACGAGTTCACGGTCGGTTAACGGTGGCTGCACCCTGCCAGCCAGGTCCCTCCAATTCTGTGCGTACTCTTTAAAACCTTCTCCCGATCCTAGCGACATACCCTGGAGTTGGGTACGTGTAGGAGCGAGGTCGGCATTATACTGATACTGCTTATAAAAAGCAGTAGCCAAGTCCTCCCAGTTACAAATCTTGGTTCCATCCAGCTGATAGAACCATTCGATATGAGTCCCTGAAAGACTCTCCTGGAAGAAATGAATCCATAAGTTCTTGTCCACAGTATACGGTTGGATCTTCCGCACATAAGATCTGAGATGTAGCTTAGGACAGGAAGCCCCGTCATACTTCGCAAAAGATGGTGCCTTGAACTTGTGTGGGATCACCACACCAGAAGATAGACCCAGATCTCCAAAATCCAACCCAGGCACTTGTTGAATTTCCATGGCATTCAGACGATCCTCTAACTGCTTGTACCTGTCTTCAGCGGGAGGGTACTGCTCTTCATTGAAATCCGTCTCGTTGTCAGAGACCACAGGACTAGGAACCCTCCCCCCTTGGGGACTGCCTTTCCCTACAGAAGAACCAGCTTGATCAGCCTCATTTTGCAGTGTGTTGCCAAACCTCCGGCCAGTGTTGAATAGTACAGTTCTCTTCTTCTTCTTCTTTACCAACAGAGCCTTCAATTCCTCTTGACCTTGGGCTAAACTCATGATCAACTCTTGGAACTGGGCGTTCTGAGCCTGGAGGGCCTTGATGGATTGCTCAATAGATGATTCAGGATTCATGATGACTGCTGAAATAAACAGCGAAGAACATTAAGCAACCTGAAAAGAAGAGTACCTGTGATGCACATGATGAATGGAATGCGTATGATTTATGTTTTCAAAGAAAATCGGGATTCAACTTTGTAAACAAAAAGGAACACACTTCATTAGATTCAAACTTTAAATTGTTCAAGAAATTGCCCTTAGGCGTTTACATAAATGAAAATACTGAAAAGGAAATAAAACTGTAAAAGAGCATCCAAAGCTTATCAGTGATCCCATGGTCTCTTCTTCTCAGTACGGATATAGTCATTCAAAGTCCGCTCATTCTCCAACTGCTTTTTCAGCCTCTGGATCTTCAATTCCTGTTCGTTGAACTTTTCCCGATAAGAATCCTGTTCTTCTTGCAGTTGCGCCCAAGACCTCTTTAGTGTATCAACATCAGTGGGTATCCGAGGAGGGAGTACAATTGGAGGAACTCCGTCTCTATCAGGAAACTCAAGAATGATAGGCCTGACGGCTTCGTATGGCATACCTAAATTCTGAGCACGGATGCGGACCCATCTGTAGTAGGATTCCATACGCAGAGAAGTCTTCGGTCCCAACTCCTGTGGTTCAGCCCTATGAACTTTGTCCCAGGCCTTGATGAATCTACGACGCTGCTCGTCACAGTCCATCCAAAACTCAAAGCTGATGTGAGGCACTAACATCTCATGAGGCCCTGTACTTCTGGCTCTTCCGAACTGACGGAGCGCTAAACATGGATTATAAGAGATTCCTCCTTGGGTACCGAGTAGTGGAACATTTGGATATTCTCCGCAACGATCAATAACGGCTACTTCATCCATACCTCTGAGAGTCCAAATGATGTCATTATCAGTGAGAGACATTAACCTATGAGCCCAACCTCTTCCTTCTTTGTTCTTCAGCACGAACTTAGGGAGGTGCGAAATAAACCACCTCACTAACAAAGGAGCACAACACCACAAAGTTCCCCGTCTTCGAGCAGTACGAGCATAAAGTTGTTGCAAGATATCACCCAAGAGAGTGGGCACCGGATTCTGAGACATGAAGATCATTATGGCATTGACATTAACAAAGTTATCTGGATTCGGAAACAGAACCAAACCATAGATTAGGAGAGCCATAATGTCTTCATACGCCCTGAAGTCTAATTCATTCCAGTAACTGTTAGCTTTACCAATCAGAAACTTATCCAAAAAGCCCTTAACTCTGCTTCTAGTCATCCAGTTGTCCATTACTTCTTTTGTGGTCAAAGGGAGGGCTGCAGCAATCTCCTCAAGCCTAAGGGTCTTTTCCCAACCAGTGAAGGGAGTCTGATCCAAGATAGGGATACCAAGCAAACCAGAGAATTCTTCCAGGGTAGGGACCAGCTGGAAGTCTTGGAAGGTGAAGCACTGATACAAGGGATCGTAAAACTGGGTCAGGACACTTATCAGCTGTTGGTCCCACTTTGCAGTGACTAAGCCAAGGAGAGAACCATGCCTCTGGATGAAGGAAGTAGTGTTTGGAATTCTGCTAACCAATTCTTCAAGCAACTCAGGTGGGTGAACAAAATTAAGCCGGATAGTGTTCCTTCGCACAGGCATCATAATGTCCTACAAAACAGAGCAAAGATGAAACCCTTTTGTCTTTGAAATGGGTCAGTCCTTATGCAGGATGCATGCAGTGGTATGATGGCATGATGTTATGATAAAGCACACCACAAGTATTCACAAAGGCAAACATGATAAGGCACACAAGGCACACAAGACAACCCTTAGAGTTTAGGCCAGCATGAAGTTCAGGTACTACCCTCTTTCAGTTTGTTGGTTAAGAACTGTCCTATCAAAAGTAACCGGGTTCTAGAGGATCCCAATATCACTGACTACCCTCAATCGGTCACAACTCCAGCATCGCAATCTTTTCTTACGGCCAGAACCATCGCGAGAGTTTAGCCTCAATGGGTGTAGCATACTGCTACTGTTCTATTGGCCAAGTTGGGTCATTTAAGGTTCTAAGGTCGGTTGGTGCTTAATGACTCCTCAGAAGACCCATATTCTCCTCGTTGCGACACAAGGGATATCAGTACAGACCAAGGTGCCACACCAACGTAGCCACTGCTTCACCCGTGTCGGTCTACGCCGGACAGGTCCCTCACAGCTTATGCTACCTAAAACAAGGTATCCCCAGATCCGGGTTAGGATCTATGAAGCTCCAAGACAAAAACCCACAAATAATAAAGCAAACAAAACATTCAATTGAAAACATGAGTATTATCTAATCCTAAGGTACACCTCACTTATTAAGTGTCCCCAGCAGAGTCGCCAGTTCTGTGATCGGTGGAAATAGAACTGACTGTTTTTAGCTGGTTTCGCGAAATGTCGCGGTAAGCAAGAGTCGCCACCGTCTTTTATTTTCTCCAACATGGAAAGGACAAAAGCACAGCAAAATTCGTTATGAGAATGTCTCTCGGTTCGGGAGGTAGATTTATAGAAAGGGAAGGTGTTAGCACCCTTTCTATCCATGGTTATCCATGGGCTCTTAGGTACTTGCTCTTATGTTTTCAAAATGTGTTTGCTTTTCAAATGTGAGTGAGTTTGAAAAAGTTTCATTGAAAGATTTCTGAGTAACTCTTGTATCTGTCCTCAAGAGTGTTTGAAAAATTTGTTTTGAAAGCTTTTTGAAAGTGTCAGTGTGAAAAGATTGTTTTGTTTGTTTTTAAAGAGAGCAAGTACCCAGGAGTCATCTATCTACCCTAAGGAATTAGGCTATGTAAAAGTCCTTAAGGTAGTGCCATCCCACCATTGAGAGGTAGGTAGAACCACCGTTGGAGGTGTTCGGGTCAATTCAATTTTAGGGACAGTGTGGTCACCGAAGCAATAGTAGGACACCTTAGAAGTAACCCTAATGTCCTAGATCCTTTTATCCGAGGCAACCATTTCGAGGCGACTGGAACTTAGACATAAGGGCAACTGCTAAAACACCCTATACTTGACGACCACGTTTCGAGGCAACGGGTGAGGCGTACCCTAGAAGTGGCATGTGCATTGTGTGTTGTTTTCATGTTAACATTTATCTTGAATCATACAATGGTGAGCTACGAGTTGTTTTTTAATTATCATACATTCTTTCATGCAATTAGCAGTTAGGAGTGCGGAAAATAAAATACTGAAAGATAAAAGCTACGCTATTACAAGGCGCGGGTCTATACATCGCCAAAAAACAAAGACCCGTTTTTGATAAAGATGCGGAAAGTAAAGAAAAGCGATAAACCTAATTACTATTACATCCGGAAACAGTTACATAATAATCAAATACTAAAATAATGCGCAAGTAGAAATTCAACGGGACGTCCTTAGGGTTTTGACCCTTTTGAGAAATTATGAATTTTTGTCCTTTGCTTGAAATTAAAAGTTTTTTGTCCTTTTGTTTGAAATTAAATTAAATTAAACCTAAATCTAATTATTTAATTATTTACCAAAAAAATGTTTTTTATGTTTTTTTATATTTAATGAAAATAAGAAAAGAATTTAAAAGTTAGTAAACAACCCTAATTCTAGATTATTTTAATTATTAATGAAAATGTCAAAGTTGACCTAATTTACTAATTAATTAATTTACATGTTTATGTACAAAATAATAATAATAATTAATAATGATAATAATAATTAATTAAGAAAAAAAAGATTAAAAGTGTCAAAACCTAATTCTATATAATTTTTATTTATTAAGAAAAAGATTAAAATATAAACCTAAATTAAGCTAAGTTAATTATTTAATATTTATTTACAAAAATAAGTTAATGGTGAAATTATTAATTAATTAAAATAATTTACAATTTTTGATTTCCTGATTTTTATGATGAAAAGTTAATTTGTTGTGAATTAATGATAATTATTAAACAATTAAAAGAATTAAAAAAGAAGAGAAAATAAATAAAACTATGCAAACCAAGGGGGTTAGATGGCCCATGTGGAGGTGAGATTGCAGTAATTCTGGCCCAAGAAAGACCAAGCCTGTTTGACTTTTCACTGATCACGTGCATGCTGTTTGACTGGGAGTATCATGGTCTTCACTCTGTGGCCATTGGATTGGGCATCATGGCCACTTGGCAAGCTTATGCTGAGCGTGCGTGGTGGAACTCTGAATGATTGCTGCATTGGAAAGCTTTAAGCAAAATAAGAACAATTATATGGGGGACCTGGGAATCGAATTCAGGTCCCAGTACTTGCAAGCCACGTCCTTTGCCAACTGAGCTATCCAGCGCTTTTGTAATATAAATGAACAACAAATATTATATTAAAAAAACAATCATTATGGCAATCAAACAAAATAACGCGCGCTGGATTTGAACCCTCCAATCACGTTGAGCCACGCACGTCTTCTTCTTCGTTTTCTTGTAAAAAACACAACAAGATAGCGGGGGTTTTAAACCCCCACAAAACACAACCACGAATAATAGCGATTAGCGTTAGGGATAATATAAAAAAGGCGCGATATGTCCATTCAATTCGTCTCGAGCTTCTGAGTTTAATGGTATATGTCTCAAGGCCTGATTTTTCCTCAATAAGAAAGCCCTAATTTTCAAGCTTCTAAACCCTAGATTTTATCCATGGTGGATTTTGATTCAGAGGGCTATAACCAAATTGGTTTGTACCAACAGCTTCAGAAGGTCCCTATTAACATAAATCAATCCAAAAAAATGGTCAAAAACACATGAATCATGATATGCAAATTTGGAAAATAAAGCAAACCGTGTCACTTGTGATGAACGATTCTTTGCGTGTTAAGCTTCCTTCTTGATTGCAATGGCTTCCTGGCAATGTCAGCAATGTATTGGAAACAATTTTAGGCCTTGAATTCACCTGCAATATTGATTTCAGTTTTCAAGTTTTTCTTGAATTTCTGCAAAGTGGTTATGGCTTTCTATGGCAGTTTTTTCGTGTCCTCCTTTAGGGTTTTCTTCAGCACATATATGTGAATGGAATTAGGTTAAAATTAAGCCCAAAAGTCCATTGTATTATGACTTGAATGTGTGATTGCCAATCATATCTTTTTCAATCTTTTCTTTCATGAAACCTTGCCAATCATGGATATTTTAATGCCTTTGAGGTGTACATGAGTTTCCAGCTTGCCCTAGCCTTATTTGTCTCACAAAAGATCCAAAAATCATATCTTTTTAATTTTCCTACAATTAAAACCAATTAAATGAATTAATATTAATAAAAATTCAATTAATTAATTAAAAATAAGAAAATAAATCAAATTAAGTTCAATGGGTCGTGCATAGTCCTTGGGTAAGGATTCAAGAAAGAATTTGAGGCCCATTACCAAAAATGAAGTGTTTTAGGCAAAGTTGACTTTTGAAAATTCCCAAAAATTTCCCAACTTCTCCAATGCATATCTTGCTCAATTTTGAAGCTATGAACATGTTCTTGGACATTTTGGAAAGGTCTTGAAGTCCTCTAACCAATGTCTTTGGTCCAATGTAATTTTGATTTACCAATCTCAAGTTATGGTCTTTGACTTAAAGTGCCTTTTTGTTGACTTTTGAAAATGACCTATAATGTTGAACTTGATAACTTTTTGTGAGAGCATTTCTTGGATTTGGAATGTGAAGATGAGTTGTAGGAAATGTCATCCCCTTCAAAATGAGCATTGGATGGGATTTTTATGATGAACCATGAAAAAGTTATGCCTTGGTCAAGTTATAGTTGACTTTTCAACTGTCCAAAGATAGAAACTTTTGCATCTTGAGACTTTTTGAGCCATGCTTGAGGAATCATGATCAAGAATTGATCAAATGATGATTGTGGCTTCAAAATAAGATGTTGACTAAAAATTTTGACTTTTGACTGCCAAATGACCATTTTGCCCCTGCAGTTGACTGTGAAGCAATTAGGGTTTTTGACTGTTCAACTTGATGCTGTGAGTCTTGAAACTTGACATATAGATGCTTGACAATGTATATAGGCATATGAGACTTGATTGGACCCTTAAAAACCTCAATTTCTTTTGCAAGAACCAAAACCCTAATTTTGACTGTGTTAGGAGGCAATTGGACTGTGCAATCCTTGAGCAATCTTGAATCTTGATCTTGACAAATCTTGAAGAATATGGGAGAGCAAATTTTGGGGTACAACAAGTTAGGTTAAGGGTTTAAGGTTTAATGTTTAGGTTCAGGGTTTAGGATTTAGGTTTAGGGTTTAGGGTTAGGGTTAGTGTTTAGGTTATAGAGTTTAGGGTATATGGTATAGGTTTAGGGTTTAGGATTTAGGGTGTATGGTTTAAGGTTTAGAATTAGGGTTTAGGGTTTAGGGTATTGGGTTTAGGGTATAGGGTTTAGGTTTAGGGTTTAGGATTTAGGGTGTATGGTTTACGGTTTAGGATTAGGGTTTATGGTTAGGATTTAGGGTTTAAAATTTAGGGTTTAGGCTTAGGGTTTAGGGTTTAAGGGTAGGGTTTAGGGTTTATGTTAAGTGTTTAAGCTTTAAGGTTAAGGGTTTATGGTTTAGGTTTAAGTTTAGGGTTTAGGGGTATGGTTAAGGGTTTACGGTTTAAGGTCTAGGGTTTATGGTTTAAGGTTTAGGATTTAGGGTTTAAGGTTAGGGTTAAGGTTTAGAGTTTAGGGTTTAGGGTTTAGTGTTTAGGGTTTAGGATTTAGGGTTAGGGTTAGGATGGTTTAGGGTTAGGGTTTAGTATTTAGGGTTTAAGGTTTAAGGTTTACGGTTAGGGTTTAGGGTTGGTGGTTTAGGATTTAGGGTTTATAGTTTAGGGTTAAAGGTTTAGGTTTAGTATTTAGGGTTCAATGTCAAGGGTCTAGGGTTTAAGGTTAGGGTTTAGGGTTAAAGGGTTAAAGGGTTTAAGGTATATGGTTAGGGTTTAGGGTTTAGGGTTAGGGTTTAGGTTTAGGTTTAGGGTTAGAGGTTAGGGTTAAGGTTTAGGGTTTAAGATTAGGTTTATGGTTATGGTTTATGGTTTAGGGTTAGGGTTTATGGTGTACGGTTAGGGTTAGGGTTTAGGTTTAGGGTTTAGGGTTAGGGTTTAGGATTTAAGGTTTAGGGTTAAGGTTTTTGGATTTAAGGTTTAGGTTATAGGGTTAGGGTTTAGGATTTAGGGTTTATGGTTTAGGGGTTAGGGTTTAAGATTTAGGGTTTAGAGTTTAGGGTTTAAGGTTTATGGTGTAAGGTTTAGGCTTTAATATTTAGGGTATAGAGTTTAGGGGTTAAGGTTTAGGGTTCATAGTTGATGGTCTAGGATTTATGGTTAACGGTTTAGGGTTTAGGGTTTAGGGTTTAGGTTTAGGGTTTAAGGTATATGGTTTAGGGTATAGGGTTTAGGGTTTTAGGGTTATATGATTTTAGGTTTTAGGGTTTAGAGTTTAGGGTTTAAGGTTAAAGGGTTAGGGTTTATGTTTAGGGTTTATGGTTTTGGGTATAGGGTTTAGGGTTTAGGGGTTTAGGGTTTAGGGTTAGGGTTATGGTTTAGGGTTAGGATTTAGGATTTAGGGTTTAGGATTTAGGGTATAGGGTTACGATTTAGGGTAGGGTTTAGGGTTTAGAGTTTAGGGTTTGGCTTAGGGTTTAGGGTTTAAGGTTTGGGGTTTGGGGTTTAGGGTTTAGGGTTATGGTTTAGGGTTTATGGTTTAGGGTTTAGGGTATAGGGTGTAGGGTTTGGGGTATAGGGTTTAGGTTTAGGGTTTAAGATTTAGGGTGTATGGTTTAGGGTTTAGGGTTAGGGTTTAGGGTTTAGAATTTAGGGCTTAGGGTTTAGGTTTAGGATTTAGGGTTTAGGGTTTAGGGTTTAGGTTTAGGGTTTGGTTTAGGGTTTCGGATTTAGGGTTTAGGGTTTAGGTTTAGGGTTTAGGATTTATGGTTTAGGGTTTAGGGTTTAGGATGTATGTTTAGGATTTATGGTTAGGGTTTAGGGTTTAGAGTTTAGGCTTAGGGTTTATGGTTTTAGGTTTAGGGTTTGGGGTTTAGGATTTAGGGTTTAGGGTTAGGGTTTAGTGTTTAAGGTTTAAGGTTTAGGGTTTAGGGTTTAGGTCTAGGGTTTAGGATTTAGGTTTAGGGTTTAGGGTTAGGCTTTAGGGTTTAGGGTTAGGGTTTAGGGTTAAGGTTTAGAGTTTAGGGTATAGGGTATATGTTAAAGGTTTATGATTTAGGGTGTATGGTTTATGGTTTAGGATTAGGGTTTAGGATTTAGGGTTTAGGGTTAGGATTTAGGGTTTAGAATTTAGGGTTTAGGCTTAGGGTTTAGGGTTTACTGTTTAGGGTTTGGGGTTTAGGGTTTAAGGTTTAGGTTTAGGGTTTAAGGTTTAAGGTTTAGGTTTAGGTTTAGGGTTTAGGGTTTAGGGTTTAGGTTTAGGGTTTAGGATTTAGGTTTAGGGTTTAGGGTTAGGGTTTAGGGTTTAGGGTTTAGAGTTTAGGGTATATGGTATAGGTTTAGGGTTTAGGATTTAGGGTGTATGGTTTAGGGTTTAAGATTAGGGTTTAGGGTATTGGGTTTAGGGTATATGGTTTAGGTTTAGGGTTTATGGTTTAGGATTTAGGGTGTATGGTTTAGGGTTTAGGATTAGAGTTTAGGGCTTAGGGTTTAGGGTTTAGAATTTAGGGTTTAGGGTTTAAAGGTAGGGTTTGGGGTTTAGGGTGTAGGGTGTAGGGTTTAGGTTTAGGGTTTAAGCTTTAAGGTTAAGGGTTTAGGGTTTAGGTTTAAGTTTAGGGTTTAGGGTTTAGGGGTATGGTTAAGGGTTTATGGTTTATGGTTTTGGGTTTAGGATTTAGGGTTTAAGGTTAGGGTTAAGGTTTAGAGTTTAGGGTTTAGTGTTTAGGGTTTAGGATTTAGGGTTAGGGTTTAGGGTTAGGGTTTAGTATTTAGGGTTTAAGGTTTAAGGTTTACAGTTAGGGTTTAGGGTTGGTGGTTTAGGATTTAGGGTTAGGGTTTAGGGTTTAGGGTTAAAGGTTTAGGGTTAGTATTTAGGGTTTAGGGTTCAGGGTCAAGGGTCTAGGGTTTAGGGTTAGGGTTTAGGGTTAAAGGGTTAAAGGGTTTAAGGTATAGGGTTAGGGTTTTGGGTTTTGGGTTAGGGTTTAGGTTTAGGTTTAGGGTTATAGGTTAGGGTTAAGGTTTAGGGTTTAGGGTTAGGGTTATGGTTTAAGGTTTAGGGTTAGGGTTTATGGTTTACAGTTAGGGTTAGGGTTTAGGGTTTAGGGTTAGGGTTTAGGATTTAAGGTTTAGGGTTAAGGGTTTAGGATTTAAGGTTTAGGGTATAGGGTATAGGGTTAGGGTTTAGGATTTAGGGTTTATGGTTTAGGGTTTATGGGTTAGGGTTTAAGATTTAGGGTTTAGAGTTTAGGGTTTAAGGTTTAGGGTGTAAGGTTTAAGGTTTAAGATTTAGGGTCTAGAGTTTAGGGGTTAAGGTTTAGGGTTCACGGTTGATGGTCTAGGATTTAGGGTTAACGATTTAGGGTTTAAGGTTTGTGGTTTAGGTTTAGGGTTAGGGTTTAGGGTTTAAGATTTAAGGTTTAGTATTTAAGGTTTAAGGTTGATGGTTTAGGGATTAGGGTTTAGGGTTTAGTATTTATGGTTTAGGGTCTAGATTTTTAGATTTAGAGTTTAGGGTTTAGGGGTTAGGGTTTATGGTTTAGGGTTAAAGGGTTTAAGGTTTAGGGTTTGGGGTTTATGGTTTAGAGCTTAGGGTTTATGGTAATGGTTTAAGGTTTAGGGTTTAGGGTTTTAGCGTTTTAGGGTTTTGGGGTTCAGGGTTTTAGGGTTTTAGGATTTAGGATTTATCGTTTAGGGTTTAGAGTTTATGGTTTAGGGTTTAGGTTTAGGGTTTAGGGTATATGGTTTAGGGTTTAGGATTTAGAATTTAGGGTTTATGGTTTAAAGGTAGGGTTTGGGGTTTAGGGTTTAGGGTTTAGGTTTAGGGTTTAAGCTTTAAGGTTAAGGGTTTAGGGTTTAGGTTTAAGTTTAGGGTTTAGGGTTTAGGGGTATGGTGAAGGGTTTACGGTTTATGGTTTTGGGTTTAGGATTTAGGGTTTAAGGTTAGGGTTAAGATTTAGAGATTAGGGTTTAGGGTTTAGTGTTTAGGGTTTAGGATTTAGGGTTAGGGTTTAGGGTTAGGGTTTAGTATTTAGGGTTTAAGGTTTAAGGTTTACGGTTAGGGTTTAGGGTTGGTGGTTTAGGATTTAGGGTTAGGGTTTAGGGTTAAAGGTTTAGGGTTAGTATTTAGGGTTTAGGGTTCAGGGTCAAGGGTTAAGGGTTTAGGGTTAGGGTTTAGGGTTAAAGGGTTAAAGGGTTTAAGGTATAGGGTTAGGGTTTAGGGTTTTGGGTTAGGGTTTATGTTTAGGTTTAGGGTTATAGGTTAGGGTTAAGGTTTAGGGTTTAGGGTTAGGGTTATGGTTTAAGGTTTAGGGTTAGGGTTTATGGTTTACGGTTAGGGTTAGGGTTTAGGGTTTAGGGTTTAGGGTTAGGGTTTAGGATTTAAGGTTTAGGGTTAAGGGTTTAGGATTTAAGGTTTAGGGTATAGGGTATATGGTTAGGGTTTAGGATTTAGGGTTTATGGTTTAGGGTTTAGGGGTTAGGGTTTAAGATTTAGGGTTTAGAGTTTAGGGTTTAAGGTTTAGGGTGTAAGGTTTAAGGTTTAAGATTTAGGGTCTAGAGTTTAGGGGTTAAGGTTTAGGGTTCACGGTTGATGGCCTAGGATTTAGGGTTAACGGTTTAGGGTTTAGGGTTTGTGGTTTAGGTTTAGGGTTAGGGTTTAGGGTTTAAGATTTAGGGTTTAGTATTTAAGGTTTAAGGTTGATGGTTTAGGGATTAGGGTTTAGGGTTTAGGGTTTAGTATTTATGGTTTAGGGTCTAGGTTTTTAGATTTAGAGTTTAGGGTTTAGGGGTTAGGGTTTATGGTTTAGGGTTAAAGGGTTTAAGGTTTAGGGTTTGGGGTTTATGGTTTAGGGCTTAGGGTTTATGGTAATGGTTTAAGGTTTAGGGTTTAGGGTTTTAGCGTTTTAGGGTTTTGGGGTTCAGGGTTTTAGGGTTTTAGGATTTAGGATTTATCGTTTAGGGTTTAGAGTTTATGGTTTAGGGTTTAGGTTTAGGGTTTTGGGTATATGGTTTAGGGTATAGGGTTTAGGGTTTTAGCGTTATATGATTTTAGGTTTTAGGGTTTAGGGTTTAGAGTTTAGGGTTTAAGGTTAAAGTGTTTAAGGTTTAGGGTTTATGTTTAGGGTTTATGGTTTTGGGTATAGGGTAAAGGGTTTAGGGTTTAGGGTTAGGATTTAGGGTTTAGGGTTTAGGATTTAGGGAATAGGGTTATGATTTAAGGTAGGGTTTAGGGTTTAGGGTTTAGGCTTAGGGTTTAGGGTTTAAGGTTTAGGGTTTGGGGTTAAGGGTTTAGGATTAGGGTTTAATGTTTAAGGTTTAGGGTTTATGTTTAGGGATTAGGGTTTAAGGTTAGGGTTTAATGTTTAAAGTTTAGGGTTTAGGTTTAGGGTTTAGGTTTAGGGTTTATGGTTTAGGGTTTACGGTATAGGGTATAGGGTTAAGGGTATAGGGTTTAGGTTTAGGGTTTAAGATTTAGGATTTATAGTGTATGGTTTAGGGTTAGGGTTTAGGATTTAGGGTTTAGGGTTTAGTATTTGGGGTTTAGGGAATAAGGTCTAGGGTTTAGCCTTTAGGGTCTAGGGTTTAGGGGTTAGGGTTTATGGTTTAGGGTTAAAGGGTTTAAGGTTTTGAGTTAGGGTTTATGGTTTAGGGTTAGGGTTTAGGTTTAGGGGTTTAGGGTTTAGGGGTTTATGGTTTAGGTTTAGGGTTAGGATTTAGGGTTTAGGGTTTAGGATTTAGGGTTTAGGTTTAGGGTTTAGGGTTAGGATTTAGGGTTTAGGATTTAGTGTTTAGGGTTAAGGGTTTATGGATTAGGGTTAAGGGGTTGGGGTTTAAGATTTAGGGTTTAGAGTTTAGGGTTTAAGGTTTAGGGTTTAAGATTTAGGGTCCTGAGTTTAGGGGTTAAGGTTTAGGGTTGAGGGTTGAGGATTAGGGTTTAGGGTTTAAGATTTAGGGTTTAGTATTTAAGGTTTAGGGTTGATGGTTTAGGGATTAGGGTTTAGGGTTTAAGATTTAGGGTTTAGTATTAGGGGTTTAGGGTTTCGGGTCTAGGGTTTAAGATTTAGAGTTTAGGGTTTAGGGGTTAGGGTCTATGGTTTACGGTTAAAGGGTTTAAGGTTTAGGGTTTTAGCATTTTAGGGTTTTAGGGTTCAGGGTTTAGGGTTTTAAGGTTTAGGATTTATCGTTTAGGGTTTAGAGTTTATGGCTTAGGGTTTAGGGTTTAGTATTTGGGGTTTAGGGTTTAACGTTTAGGGTCTAGGGTTTAAGATTTAGAGTTTAGGGTTTAGGGGTTAGGGTTTATGGTTTAGGGTTAAAAGGGTAAAGGGTTTAAGGTTTAGGGTTTTGGGTTTATGGTTTAGGGCTTTGGGTTTAGGGTTAATGGTTTAAGGTTTAGGGTTTAGGGTTTTAGCATTTTAGGGTTTTGGGGTTCATGGTTTAGGGTTTTAGGCTTTAGGATTTATGGTTTAGGGTTTATAGTTTACAGTTTAGGGTTTAGGTTTAGGGTATAGGGTTTAGAGTATAGGGTATATGGTTTTAGGGTTATATGATTTTAGGTTTTAGGGTTTATAGTTTAGGGTTTAAGGTTAAAGGGTTTAAGGTTTAGGGTTAGGGTTTACGTTTAAGGTTTATGGTTTTGGGTATAGGGTTTAGGCTTTAGGGGTTTAGGGTTAGGGTTAGGATTTAGGGTTTAGGGTTTAGGATTTAGGGTATAGGGTTACGATTTAGGGTAAGGTTTAGGGTTTAGAGTTTAGGGTTTAGGCTTAGGGTTTAGGGTTTAAGGTTTACGGTTTAGGATTTAGGGTTTAGGGTTTAGTATTTGGGTTTAGGGTATAAGGTCTAGGGTTTAGCCTTTAGGGTCTAGGGTTTAGGGGTTAGGGTTTATGGTTTAGGGTTAAAGGGTTTAAGGTTTAGAGTTAGGGCTTATGGTTTAGGGTTAGGGTTTAGGTTTAGGGGTTTAGGGGTTTAGGGTTTAGGTCCAGGGTTAGGATTTAGGGTTTAGGGTTTAGGATTTAGGGTTTAGGTTTAGGGTCTAGGGTTAGGATTTAGGGTTTAGGGTAAGGGTTTAGGATTTAGGGTTTAGGGTTTAGTATTTGGGGTTTAGGGTATAAGGTCTAGGGTTTAGCCTTTAGGGTCTAGGGTTTAGGGGTTAGGGTTTATGGTTTAGGGTTAAAGGGTTTAAGGTTTTGAGTTAGGGTTTATGGTTTAGGGTTAGGGTTTAGGTTTAGGGGTTTAGGGTTTAGAGGTTTATGGTTTAGGTTTAGGGTTAGGATTTAGGGTTTAGGGTTTAGGATTTAGGGTTTATGTTTAGGGTTTAAGGTTAGGATTTAGGGTTTAGGATTTAGTGTTTAGGGTTAAGGGTTTATGGTTTAGGGTTAAGCGGTTAGGGTTTAAGATTTAGGGTTTAGAGTTTAGGGTTTAAGGTTTAAGATTTAGGGTCCTGAGTTTAGGGGTTAAGGTTTAGGGTTCACAGTTGATGGTCTAGGATTTAGGGTTAATGGTTTAGGGTTTAGGGTTTAGGTTTAGGGATGAAGGTTAGGGTTTAGGGTTAAAGATTTAGGGTTTAGTATTTAAGGTTTAGGGTTGATGGTGTAGGGATTAGGGTTTAGGGTTTAAGATTTAGGGTTTAGTATTAGGGGTTTAGGGTTTAGGGTTTAGGGTTTAGGGTCTAGGGTTTAAGATTTAGAGTTTAGGGTTTAGGGGTTAGGGTTTATGATTTACGGTTAAAGGGTTTAAGGTTTAGGGTTTAGGGTTTTAGCATTTTAGGGTTTTGGGGTTCAGGGTTTAGGGTTTTAGGGTTTAGGATTTATCGTTTAGGGTTTAGAGTTTATGGTTTAGGGTTTAGTATTTGGGGTTTAGGGTTTAGGGTTTAAGGTTTAGGGTATAGGGTTTAAGATTTAGAGTTTAGGGTTTAAGGGTTAGGGTTTATGGTTTAGGGTTAAATGGGTAAAGGGTTTAAGGATTAGGGTTTGGGGTTTATGGTTTAGGGCTTTGGGTTTAGGGTTAATGGTTTAAGGTTTAGGGTTTTATCATTTTAGGGTTTTGGGGTTCATGGTTTAGGGTTTTATGGTTTTAGGCTTTAGGATTTATGGTTTAGGGTTTAGAGTTTATAGTTTAGGGTTTAGGTTTAGGGTATAGGGTTTAGGGTATAGGGTATATGGTTTTAGGGTTATATGATTTGAGGTTTTAGGGTTTAGAATTTAGGGTTTAAGGTTAAAGGGTTTAAGGTTTAGGGTTAGGGTTTACGTTTAAGGTTTATGGTTTTGGGTATAAGGTTTAGGCTTTAGGGGTTTAGGGTTAGGATTTAGGGTTAGGATTTAGGGTTTAGGGTTTAGGATTTAAGGTATAGGGTTTAGGGTTACGATTTAGGTAAGGTTTAGGGTTTAGAGTTTAGGGTTTAGGCCTAGGGTTTAGGGTTTAAGGTTTAGGGTTTAAAATTTAGGGTTTAGGGTTTAGGGTTTAGTATTTGGGGTTTAGGGTATAAGGTCTAGGGTTTAGCCTTTAGGGTCTAGGGGTTAGGGTTTATGGTTTAGGGTTAAAGGGTTTAAGGTTTAGAGTTAGGGCTTATGGTTTAGGGTTAGGGTTTAGGTTTAGGGGTTTAGGGTTTAGGGGTTTAGGGTTTAGGTTTAGGGTTAGGATTTAGGGTTTAGGGTTTAGGATTTAGGGTTTAGGTTTAGGGTTAGGATTTAGGGTTTATGGTCTAGGGTTTAAGATTTAGGGTTTAGCATTTAAGGTCTAGGGTTTAAGATTTAGAGTTTAGGATTTAGGGGTTATGGTTTAGGGTTAAAGGGTTTAAGGTTCAGGGTTTGGGGTTTATGGTTTAGGGCTTAGGGTTAATGCTTTAAGGTTTAGGGTTTAGGGTTTTAGTGTTTTAGGGTTTTGGGGTTCAGGGTTTAGGGTTTTAGGGTTTTAGGCTTTAGGATTTATGGTTTAGGGTTTAGAGTTTATGGTTTAGGGTTTAGGTTTAGGGTATAGGGTTTAGGGTATAGGGTATAGGGTTTTAGGGTTATATGATTTTAGATTTTAGGGTTTAGGGTTTCGAGTTTAGGGTTTAAGGTTAAAGGGTTTAAGGTTTAGGGTTAGGGTTTACGTTTAAGGTTTATGGTTATGGGTATAGGGTTTAGGGGTTTAGGGTTTATGGTTAGGGTTTAGGGTTAGGATTTAGGGTTTAGGATTTAGGGTATAGGGTTACTTTAGGGTAGGGTTTAGGGTTTAGAGTTTAGGGTTTAGGCTTAGGGTTTAAGGTTTAAGGTTTAGGGATTGGGGTTTAGGGTTTAGGGTTAGGGTTTAATGTTTAAGGTTTATGGTTTAGGTTTAGGGTTAAAGTTTAGGGTTTAGGGTTAGGGTTTAATGTTTAAGGTTTAGGGTTTAGGGTTTAGGGTTTATTGTTTAGGGTTTAGGGTATAGGTTATAAGGTTTAGGTTTAGGGTTTATGGTTTAGGATTTAGGGTGTATGGTTTAGGGTTAGGGTTAGGGTTTAGGATTTAGGGTTTAGGTTCTCGAATTTAGGGTTTAGGGTTTAGGTTTAGGATTTAGGGTTTAGGTTTGGGTTTAGGGTTGATGGTCTAGGATTTAGGGTTAACGGTTTAGGGTTAACGGTTTGGGGTTTAGGGTTTAGGTTTAGGGTTGAGGGTTAGGGTTTAGGGTTTACATTTTGGGTTTAGTATTTAAGGTTTAGGGTTGATGGTTAAGGGATTAGGTTTTAGGGTTTAAGATTTAGGGTTTAATATTTGGGGTTTAGGGTTTAAGGTCTAGGGTTTAAGATTTAGGGTTTAGGGTTTAGGGGTTAGGGTTTATGGTTTAGGGCTTAAGGTTTAGGTTTAATGGTTTAGGGTTTAGGGTTTTAGCGTTTTAGGGTTTTGGGGTTCAGGGTTTAGGGTTTTAGGGTTTTAGGCTTTAGGATTTATGGTTTAGGGTTTAGAGTTTAATGTTTAGGGTTTAGGAATTAGGTTTAGGGTTTAGGTTATAGGGTTTAGGGTATAGGGTATAAGGTTTTAGGGTTATATGATTTTAGGTTTTAGGGTTTAGGGTTTAGAGTTTAGGGTTTAAGGTTAAGGGGTTTAAGGTTTAAGGTTAGGGTTTATGTTTTGGGTTTATGGTTTTGGGTATAGGGTTTAGGGTATAAGGGTTTAGGGTTTAGGGTTAGGGTTTTGGGTTAGGATTTAGGGTTTAGGATTTAGGGTATAGGGTTATGATTTAGGGTGGGGGTTAGGGTTTAGAGTTTAGGCTTAGGGTTTAGGGTTTAAGGTTTAGGGTTTGGGGTTTATGGTTTAGGTTTAGGGTTTAATGTTTAAGGTTTATGATTTAGGTTTAGGGTTAGAGTTTAGGGTTTAGGGTTAGGGTTTAATGTTTAAGGTTTAGGGTTTAGGTTTAGGGTTTAGTGTTAGGGTTTAGGGTTTAGTTTTAGGGTTTATGGTTTAAGGTTTAGGGTTTAGGTTTAGGTTTAGGCTTTAGGATTTAGGGTTTAGGGTTTCGGGTTTAGGGTTTAGGGTTTAGGGTTTAGGGTTTAAGATTTAGAGTGTGGGTTTAAGGGTTAGGGTTTATGGTTTAGGGTTAAATGGGTAAAGGGTTTAAGGTTTAGGGTTTGGGGTTTATGGTTTAGGGCTTTGGGTTTAGGGTTAATGGTTTAAGGTTTAGGGTTTTATCATTTTAGGGTTTTGGGGTTCATGGTTTAGGGTTTTAGGGTTTTAGGCTTTAGGATTTTTGGTTTAGGGTTTAGAGTTTATAGTTTAGGGTTTAGGTTTAGGGTATAGGGTTTAGGGTATAAGGTATATGGTTTTAGGGTTATATGATTTTAGGTTTTAGGGTTTAGAATTTAGGGTTTAAGGTTAAAGGGTTTAAGGTTTAGGGTTAGGGTTTACGTTTAAGGTTTATGGTTTTGGGTATAAGGTTTAGGCTTTAGGGGTTTAGGGTTAGGGTTTAGGGTTAGGATTTAGGGTTTAGGGTTTAGGATTTAAGGTATAGGGTTTAGGGTTACGATTTAGGTAAGGTTTAGGGTTTAGAGTTTAGGGTTTAGGCCTAGAGTTTAGGGTTTAAGGTTTAGGGTTTAGGATTTAGGGTTTAGGGTTTAGGGTTTAGTATTTGGGATTTAGGGTATAAGGTCTAGGGTTTACCCTTTAGGGTCTAGGGGTTAGGGTTTATTGTTTAGGGTTAAAGGGTTTAAGGTTTAGAGTTAGGGCTTATGGTTTAGGGTTAGGGATTAGGGTTTAGGGGTTTAGGGTTTAGGTTTAGGGTTAGGATTTAGGGTTTAGGGTTTAGGATTTAGGGTTTAGGTTTAGGGTTAGGATTTAGGGTTTAGTGTCTAGGGTTTAAGATTTAGGGTTTAGTATTTAAGGTCTAGGGTTTAAGATTTATTGTTTAGGATTTAGGGGTTATGGTTTAGGGTTTAAGGGTTTAAGGTTCAGGGTTTGGGGTTTATGGTTTAGGGCTTAGGGTTAATGGTTTAAGGTTTAGGGTTTAGGGTTTTAGTGTTTTAGGGTTTTGGGGTTCAGGGTTTAGGGTTTTAGGGTTTAGGATTTATGGTTTAGGGTTTAGAGTTTATGGTTTAGGGTTTAGGTATAGGGTATAGGGTTTAGGGTATAGGGTATAGGGTTTTAGGGTTATATGATTTTAGATTTTAGGGTTTAGGGTTTCGAGTTTAGGGTTTAGGTTAAAGGGTTTAAGGTTTAGGGTTAGGGTTTACGTTTAAGGTTTATGGTTATGGGTATAGGGTTTAGGGGTTTAGGGTTTATGGTTAGGGTTTAGGGTTAGGATTTAGGGTTTAGGGTTTAGGATTTAGGGTATAGGGTTACTTTAGGGTAGGGTTTAGGGTTTAGAGTTTAGGATTTAGGCTTAGGGTTTAAGGTTTAAGGTTTAGGGATTGGGGTTTAGGGTTTAGGGTTAGGGTTTAATGTTTAAGGTTTATGGTTTAGGTTTAGGGTTAAAGTTTAGGGTTAGGGTTTAATGTTTAAGGTTTAGGGTTTAGGGTTAGGGTTTAGGGTTTAGGGTTTATTGTTTAGGGTTTAGGGTATAGGTTATAAGGTTTAGGTTTAGGGTTTATGGTTTAGGATTTAGGGTGTATGGTTTAGGGTTAGGGTTAGGGTTTAGGATTTAGGGTTTAGGGTCTCGAATTTAGGGTTTAGGGTTTAGGTTTAGGATTTAGGGTTTAGGTTTGGGTTTAGGGTTGATGGTCTAGGATTTAGGGTTAACGGTTTAGGGTTAACGGTTTGGGGTTTAGGTTTAGGGTTGAGGGTTTAGGGTTTAAGATTTAGGGTTTAGTATTTAAGGTTTAGGGTTGATGGTTAAGGGATTAGGGTTTAGGGTTTAAGATTTAGGGTTTAATATTTGGGGTTTAGGGTTTAAGGTCTAGGGTTTAAGATTTAGGGTTTAGGGTTTAGGGGTTAGGATTTATGGTTTAGGGCTTAAGGTTTAGGTTTAATGGTTTAGGGTTTAGGGTTTTAGCGTTTTAGGGTTTTGGGGTTCAGGGTTTAGGGTTTTAGGGTTTTAGGCTTTAGGATTTATGGTTTAGGGTTTAGAGTTTAATGTTTAGGGTTTAGGGTTTAGGTTTAGGGTTTAGGGTATATGGTTTAGGGTATAGGGTATAAGGTTTTAGGGTTATATGATTTTAGGTTTTAGGGTTTAGGGTTTAGAGTTTAGGGTTTAAGGTTAAGGGGTTTAAGGTTTAAGGTTAGGGTTTATGTTTAGGGTTTATGGTTTTGGGTATAGGGTTTAGGGTATAAGGGTTTAGGGTTTAGGGTTAGAGTTTTGGGTTAGGATTTAGGGTTTAGGATTTAGGGTATAGGGTTTAGGGTTATGGTTTAGGGTGGGGGTTAGGGTTTAGAGTTTAGGGTTTAGGCTTAGGGTTTAGGGTTTAAGGTTTAGGGTTTGGGGTTTATGGTTTAGGTTTAGGGTTTAATGTTTAAGGTTTATGGTTTAGGTTTAGGGTTAGAGTTTAGGGTTTAGGGTTAGGGTTTAATGTTTAAGGTTTAGGGTTCTGGTTTAGGGTTTAGTGTTAGGGTTTAGGGTTTATGGTTTAAGGTTTAGGTTTAGGATTTAGGGTTTAGGTTTAGGTTTAGGGTTTAGGATTTAGGGTTAAGGGTTTAGGGTTTAGGGTTTCGGGTTTAGGGTTTAGGGTTTAGGGTTTAGGGTTTAAGATTTAGAGTTTAGGGTTTAAGGGTTAAGGTTTATGGTTTTGGGTTAAATGTGTAAAGGGTTTAAGGTTTAGGGTTTGGGGTTTATGGTTTAGGGCTTTGGGTTTAGGGTTAATGGTTTAAGGTTTAGGGTTTTATCATTTTAGGGTTTTGGGGTTCATGGTTTAGGGTTTTAGGGTTTTAGGCTTTAGGATTTATGGTTTAGGGTTTAGAGTTTATAGTTTAGGGTTTAGGTTTAGGGTATAGGGTTTAGGGTATAGGGTATATGGTTTTAGGGTTATATGATTTTAGGTTTTAGGGTTTAGAATTTAGGGTTTAAGGTTAAAGGGTTAGGGTTTACGTTTAAGGTTTATGGTTTAGGGTTTAGGGTTTAGGGGTATGGTTAAGGGTTTACGGTTTATGGTTTTGGGTTTAGGATTTAGGGTTTAAGGTTAGGGTTAAGATTTAGAGTTTAGGGTTTAGGGTTTAGTGTTTAGGGTTTAGGATTTAGGGTTAGGGTTTAGGGTTAGGGTTTAGTATTTAGGGTTTAAGGTTTAAGGTTTACGGTTAGGGTTTAGGGTTGGTGGTTTAGGATTTAGGGTTAGGGTTTAGGGTTTAGGGTTAAAGGTTTAGGGTTAGTATTTAGGGTTTAGGGTTTAGGGTCAAGGGTTAAGGGTTTAGGGTTAGGGTTTAGGGTTAAAGGGTTTAAGGTATAGGGTTAGGGTTTAGGGTTTTGGGTTAGGGTTTAGGTTTAGGTTTAGGGTTATAGGTTAGGGTTAAGGTTTAGGGTTTAGGGTTAGGGTTATGGTTTAAGGTTTAGGGTTAGGGTTTATGGTTTACGGTTAGGTTAGGGTTTAGGGTTTAGGGTTAGGGTTTAGGATTTAAGGTTTAGGGTTAAGGGTTTAGGATTTAAGGTTTAGGGTATAGGGTATAGGGTTAGGGTTTAGGATTTAGGGTTTATGGTTTAGGGTTTAGGGGTTAGGGTTTAAGATTTAGGGTTTAGAGTTTAGGGTTTAAGGTTTAGGGTGTAAGGTTTAAGGTTTAAGATTTAGGGTCTAGAGTGTAGGGGTTAAGGTTTAGGGTTCACGGTTGATGGCCTAGGATTTAGGGTTAACGGTTTAGGGTTTAGGGTTTGTGGTTTAGGTTTAGGGTTAGGGTTTAGGGTTTAAGATTTAGGGTTTAGTATTTAAGGTTTAAGGTTGATGGTTTAGGGATTAGGGTTTAGGGTTTAGGGTTTAGTATTTATGGTTTAGGGTCTAGGTTTTTAGATTTAGAGTTTAGGGTTTAGGGTTTATGGTTTAGGGTTAAAGGGTTTAAGGTTTAGGGTTTGGGGTTTATGGTTTAGGGCTTAGGGTTTATGGTAATGGTTTAAGGTTTAGGGTTTAGGGTTTTAGCATTTTAGGGTTTTGGGGTTCAGGGTTTTAGGGTTTTAGGATTTAGGATTTATCGTTTAGGGTTTAGAGTTTATGGTTTAGGGTTTAGGTTTAGGGTTTAGGGTATATGGTTTAGGGTATAGGGTTTAGGGTTTTAGCGTTATATGATTTTAGGTTTTAGGGTTTAGGGTTTAGAGTTTAGGGTTTAAGGTTAAAGTGTTTAAGGTTTAGGGTTTATGTTTAGGGTTTATGGTTTTGGGTATAGGGTATAGGGTATAGGGTTTAGGGTTAGGATTTAGGGTTTAGGGTTTAGGATTTAGGGAATAGGGTTACGATTTAAGGTAGGGTTTAGGGTTTAGGGTTTAGGCTTAGGGTTTAGGGTTTAAGGTTTAGGGTTTGGGGTTAAGGGTTTAGGATTAGGGTTTAATGTTTAAGGTTTAGGGTTTATGTTTAGGGATTAGGGTTTAAGGTTAGGGTTTAATTTTAAAGTTTAGGGTTTAGGTTTAGGGTTTAGGTTTAGGGTTTATGGTTTAGGGTTTACGGTATAGGGTATAGGGTTAAGGGTATAGGGTTTAGGTTTAGGGTTTAAGATTTAGGATTTATAGTGTATGGTTTAGGGTTAGGGTTTAGGATTTAGGGTTTAGGGTTTAGTATTTGGGGTTTAGGGAATAAGGTCTAGGGTTTAGCCTTTAGGGTCTAGGGTTTAGGGGTTAGGGTTTATGGTTTAGGGTTAAAGGGTTTAAGGTTTTGAGTTAGGGTTTATGGTTTAGGGTTAGGGTTTAGGTTTAGGGGTTTAGGGTTTAGGGGTTTATGGTTTAGGTTTAGGGTTAGGATTTAGGGTTTAGGATTTAGGGTTTAGGTTTAGGGTTTAGGGTTAGGATTTAGGGTTTAGGATTTAGTGTTTAGGGTTAAGGGTTTATGGATTAGGGTTAAGGGGTTAGGGTTTAAGATTTAGGGTTTAGAGTTTAGGGTTTAAGGTTTAGGGTTTAAGATTTAGGGTCCTGAGTTTAGGGGTTAAGGTTTAGGGTTCACGGTTATGGTCTAGGATTTAGGGTTAATGGTTTAGGGTTTGGGGTTTAGGTTTAGGGTTGAGGGTTGAGGATTAGGGTTTAGGGTTTAAGATTTAGGGTTTAGTATTTAAGGTTTAGGGTTGATGGTTTAGGGATTAGGGTTTAGGGTTTAAGATTTAGGGTTTAGTATTAGGGGTTTAGGGTTTCGGGTCTAGGGTTTAAGATTTAGAGTTTAGGGTTTAGGGGTTAGGGTCTATGGTTTACGGTTAAAGGCTTTAAGGTTTAGGGTTTTAGCATTTTAGGGTTTTAGGGTTCAGGGTTTAGGGTTTTAAGGTTTAGGATTTATCGTTTAGGGTTTAGAGTTTATGGCTTAGGGTTTAGGGTTTAGTATTTGGGGTTTAGGGTTTAGGGTTTAACGTTTAGGGTCTAGGGTTTAAGATTTAGAGTTTAGGGTTTAGGGGTTAGGGTTTATGGTTTAGGGTTAAAAGGGTAAAGGGTTTAAGGTTTAGGGTTTTGGGTTTATGGTTTAGGGCTTTGGGTTTAGGGTTAATGGTTTAAGGTTTAGGGTTTAGGGTTTTAGCATTTTAGGGTTTTGGGGTTCATGGTTTAGGGTTTTAGGCTTTAGGATTTATGGTTTAGGGTTTATAGTTTATAGTTTAGGGTTTAGGTTTAGGGTATAGGGTTTAGGGTATAGGGTATATGGTTTTAGGGTTATATGATTTTAGGTTTTAGGGTTTATAGTTTAGGGTTTAAGGTTAAAGGGTTTAAGGTTTAGGGTTAGGGTTTACGTTTAAGGTTTATGGTTTTGGGTATAGGGTTTAGGCTTTAGGGGTTTAGGGTTAGGGTTAGGATTTAGGGTTTAGGGTTTAGGATTTAGGGTATAGGGTTACGATTTAGGGTAAGGTTTAGGGTTTAGAGTTTAGGGTTTAGGCTTAGGGTTTAGGGTTTAAGGTTTACGGTTTAGGATTTAGGGTTTAGGGTTTAGTATTTGGGTTTAGGGTATAAGGTCTAGGGTTTATCCTTTAGGGTCTAGGGTTTAGGGGTTAGGGTTTATGGTTTAGGGTTAAAGGGTTTAAGGTTTAGAGTTAGGGCTTATGGTTTAGGGTTAGGGTTTAGGTTTAGGGGTTTAGGGGTTTAGGGTTTAGGTCTAGGGTTAGGATTTAGGGTTTAGGGTTTAGGATTTAGGGTTTAGGTTTAGGGTCTAGGGTTAGGATTTAGGGTTTAGGGTAAGGGTTTAGGATTTAGGGTTTAGGGTTTAGAGTTTAGTATTTGGGGTTTAGGGTATAAGGTCTAGGGTTTAGCCTTTAGGGTCTAGGGTTTAGGGGTTAGGGTTTATGGTTTAGGGTTAAAGGGTTTAAGGTTTAGAGTTAGGGTTTATGGTTTAGGGTTAGGGTTTAGGTTTAGGGGTTTAGGGTTTAGGGGTTTATGGTTTAGGTTTAGGGTTAGGATTTAGGGTTTAGGGTTTAGGATTTAGGGTTTATGTTTAGGGTTTAAGGTTAGGATTTAGGGTTTAGGATTTAGTGTTTAGGGTTAAGGGTTTATGGTTTAGGGTTAAGCGGTTAGGGTTTAAGATTTAGGGTTTAGAGTTTAGGGTTTAAGGTTTAGGGTTTAAGATTTAGGGTCCTGAGTTTAGGGGTTAAGGTTTAGGGTTCACAGTTGATGGTCTAGGATTTAGGGTTAATGGTTTAGGGTTTAGGGTTTAGGTTTAGGGATGAAGGTTAGGGTTTAGGGTTAAAGATTTAGGGTTTAGTATTTAAGGTTTAGGGTTGATGGTGTAGGGATTAGGGTTTAGGGTTTAAGATTTAGGGTTTAGTATTAGGGGTTTAGGGTTTATGGTTTAGGGTCTAGGGTTTAAGATTTAGAGTTTAGGGTTTACGGGTTAGGGTTTATGATTTACGGTTAAAGGGTTTAAGGTTTAGGGTTTAGGGTTTTAGCATTTTAGGGTTTTGGGGTTCAGGGTTTAGGGTTTTAGGGTTTAGGATTTATCGTTTAGGGTTTAGAGTTTATGGTTTAGGGTTTAGTATTTGGGGTTTAGGGTTTAGGGTTTAAGGTTTAGGGTATAGGGTTCAAGATTTAGAGTTTAGGGTTTAAGGGTTAGGGTTTATGGTTTAGGGTTAAATGGGTAAAGGGTTTAAGGTTTAGGGTTTGGGGTTTATGGTTTAGGGCTTTGGGTTTAGGGTTAATGGTTTAAGGTTTAGGGTTTTATCATTTTAGGGTTTTGGGGTTCATGGTTTAGGGTTTTATGGTTTTAGGCTTTAGGATTTATGGTTTAGGGTTTAGAGTTTATAGTTTAGGATTTAGGTTTAGGGTATAGGGTTTAGGGTATAGGGTATATGGTTTTAGGGTTATATTATTTGAGGTTTTAGGGTTTAGAATTTAGGGTTTAAGGTTAAAGGGTTTAAGGTTTAGGGTTAGGGTTTACGTTTAAGGTTTATGGTTTTGGGTATAAGGTTTAGGCTTTAGGGGTTTAGGGTTAGGATTTAGGGTTAGGATTTAGGGTTTAGGGTTTAGGATTTAAGGTATTGGGTTTAGGGTTACGATTTAGGTAAGGTTTAGGGTTTAGAGTTTAGGGTTTAGGCCTAGGGTTTAGGGTTTAAGGTTTAGGGTTTAAAATTTAGGGTTTAGGGTTTAGGGTTTAGTATTTGGGGTTTAGGGTATAAGGTCTAGGGTTTAGCCTTTAGGGTCTAGGGGTTAGGGTTTATGGTTTAGGGTTAAAGGGTTTAAGGTTTAGAGTTAGGGCTTATGGTTTAGGGTTAGGGTTTAGGTTTAGGGGTTTAGGGTTTAGGGGTTTAGGGTTTAGGTTTAGGGTTAGGATTTAGGGTTTAGGGTTTAGGATTTAGGGTTTAGGTTTAGGGTTAGGATTTAGGGTTTAGGGTCTAGGGTTTAAGATTTAGGGTTTAGTATTTAAGGTCTAGGGTTTAAGATTTAGAGTTTAGGATTTAGGGGTTATGGTTTAGGGTTAAAGGGTTTAAGGTTCAGGGTTTGGGGTTTATGGTTTAGGGCTTAGGGTTAATGCTTTAAGGTTTAGGGTTTAGGGTTTTGGTGTTTTAGGGTTTTGGGGTTCAGGGTTTAGGGTTTTAGGGTTTTAGGCTTTAGGATTTATGGTTTAGGGTTTAGAGTTTATGGTTTAGGGTTTAGGTTTAGGGTATAGGGTTTAGGGTTTAGGGTTTAGGGTTTTAGGGTTATATGATTTTAGATTTTAGGGTTTAGGGTTTCGAGTTTAGGGTTTAAGGTTAAAGGGTTTAAGGTTTAGGGTTAGGGTTTACGTTTAAGGTTTATGGTTATGGGTATAGGGTTTAGGGGTTTAGGGTTTATGGTTAGGGTTTAGGGTTAGGATTTAGGGTTTAGGATTTAGGGTATAGGGTTACTTTAGGGTAGGGTTTAGGGTTTAGAGTTTAGGGTTTAGGCTTAGGGTTTAAGGTTTAAGGTTTAGGGATTGGGGTTTAGGGTTTAGGGTTAGGGTTTAATGTTTAAGGTTTATGGTTTAGGTTTAGGGTTAAAGTTTAAGGTTTAGGGTTAGGGTTTAATGTTTAAGGTTTAGGGTTTAGGGTTTAGGGTTTATTGTTTAGGGTTTAGGGTATAGGTTATAAGGTTTAGGTTTAGGGTTTATGGTTTAGGATTTAGGGTGTATGGTTTAGGGTTAGGGTTAGGGTTTAGGATTTAGGGTTTAGGGTCTCGAATTTAGGGTTTAGGGTTTAGGTTTAGGATTTAGGGTTTAGGTTTGGGTTTAGGGTTGATGGTCTAGGATTTAGGGTTAACGGTTTAGGGTTAACGGTTTGGGGTTTAGGGTTTAGGTTTAGGGTTGAGGGTTAGGGTTTAGGGTTTAAATTTTGGGTTTAGTATTTAAGGTTTAGGGTTGATGGTTAAGGGATTAGGTTTTAGGGTTTAAGATTTAGGGTTTAATATTTGGGGTTTAGGGTTTAAGGTCTAGGGTTTAAGATTTAGGGTTTAGGGTTTAGGGTTTAGGGGTTAGGGTTTATGGTTTAGGGCTTAAGGTTTAGGTTTAATGGTTTAGGGTTTAGGGTTTTAGCGTTTTAGGGTTTTGGGGTTCAGGGTTTAGGGTTTTAGGGTTTTAGGCTTTAGGATTTATGGTTTAGGGTTTAGAGTTTAATGTTTAGGGTTTAGGAATTAGGTTTAGGGTTTAGGTTATAGGGTTTAGGGTATAGGGTATAAGGTTTTAGGGTTATATGATTTTAGGTTTTAGGGTTTAGGGTTTAGAGTTTAAGGTTTAAGCTTAAGGGGTTTAAGGTTTAAGGTTAGGGTTTATGTTTTGGGTTTATGGTTTTGGGTATAGGGTTTATGGTATAAGGGTTTAGGGTTTAGGGTTAGGGTTTTGGGTTAGGATTTAGGGTTTAGGATTTAGGGTATAGGGTTTAGGGTTATGATTTAGGGTGGGGGTTAGGGTTTAGAGTTTAGGCTTAGGGTTTAAGGTTTAAGGTTTAGGGTTTGGGGTTTATGGTTTAGGTTTAGGGTTTAATGTTTAAGGTTTATGGTTTAGGTTTAGGGTTAGAGTTTAGGGTTTAGGGTTAGGGTTTAATGTTTAAGGTTTAGGGTTTAGGTTTAGGGTTTAGTGTTAGGGTTTAGGGTTTAGGTTTAGGGTTTATGGTTTAAGGTTTAGGGTTTAGGTTTAGGTTTAGGCTTTAGGATTTAGGGTTTAGGGTTTAGGGTTTCGGGTTTAGGGTTTAGGGTTTAGGGTTTAGGGTTTAGGGTTTAAGATTTAGAGTGTGGGTTTAAGGGTTAGGGTTTATGGTTTAGGGTTAAATGGGTAAAGGGTTTAAGGTTTAGGGTTTGGGGTTTATGGTTTAGGGCTTTGGGTTTAGGGTTAATGGTTTAAGGTTTAGGGTTTTATCACTTTAGGGTTTTGGGGTTCATGGTTTAGGGATTTAGGGTTTTAGGCTTTAGGATTTATGGTTTAGGGTTTAGAGTTTATAGTTTAGGGTTTAGGTTTAGGGTATAGGGTTTAGGGTATAAGGTATATGGTTTTAGGGTTATATGATTTTAGGTTTTAGGGTTTAGAATTTAGGGTTTAAGGTTAAAGGGTTTAAGGTTTAGGGTTAGGGTTTACGTTTAAGGTTTATGGTTTTGGGTATAAGGTTTAGGCTTTAGGGGTTTAGGGTTAGGGTTTAGGGTTAGGATTTAGGGTTTAGGGTTTAGGATTTAAGGTATAGGGTTTAGGGTTACGATTTAGGTAAGGTTTAGGGTTTAGAGTTTAGGGTTTAGGCCTAGGGTTTAGGGTTTAAGGTTTAGGGTTTAGGATTTAGGGTTTAGGGTTTAGGGTTTAGTATTTGGGATTTAGGGTATAAGGTCTAGGGTTTAGCCTTTAGGGTCTAGGGGTTAGGGTTTATTGTTTAGGGTTAAAGGGTCTAAGGTTTAGAGTTAGGGCTTATGGTTTAGGGTTAGGGATTAGGGTTTAGGGGTTTAGGGTTTAGGTTTAGGGTTAGGATTTAGGGTTTAGGGTTTAGGATTTAGGGTTTAGGTTTAGGGTTAGGATTTAGGGTTTAGTGTCTAGGGTTTAAGATTTAGGGTTTAGTATTTAAGGTCTAGGGTTTAAGATTTATTGTTTAGGATTTAGGGGTTATGGTTTAGGGTTAAAGGGTTTAAGGTTCAGGGTTTGGGGTTTATGGTTTAGGGCTTAGGGTTAATGGTTTAAGGTTTAGGGTTTAGGGTTTTAGTGTTTTAGGGTTTTGGGGTTCAGGGTTTAGGGTTTTAGGGTTTAGGATTTATGGTTTAGGGTTTAAAGTTTATGGTTTAGGGTTTAGGTATAGGGTATAGGGTTTAGGGTATATGGTATATGGTTTTAGGGTTATATGATTTTAGATTTTAGGGTTTAGGGTTTCGAGTTTAGGGTTTAAGGTTAAAGGGTTTAAGGTTTAGGGTTAGGGTTTACGTTTAAGGTTTATGGTTATGGGTATAGGGTTTAGGGGTTTAGGGTTTATGGTTAGGGTTTAGGGTTAGGATTTAGGGTTTAGGGTTTAGGATTTAGGGTATAGGGTTACTTTAGGGTAGGGTTTAGGGTTTAGAGTTTAGGGTTTAGGCTTAGGGTTTAAGGTTTAAGGTTTAGGGATTGGGGTTTAGGGTTTAGGGTTAGGGTTTAATGTTTAAGGTTTATGGTTTAGGTTTAGGGTTAAAGTTTAGGGTTTAGGGTTAGGGTTTAATGTTTAAGGTTTAGGGTTTAGGGTTAGGGTTTAGGGTTTAGGGTTTATTGTTTAGGGTTTAGGGTATAGGTTATAAGGTTTAGGTTTAGGGTTTATGGTTTAGGATTTAGGGTGTATGGTTTAGGGTTAGGGTTAGGGTTTAGGATTTAGGGTTTAGGGTCTCGAATTTAGGGTTTAGGGTTTAGGTTTAGGATTTAGGGTTTAGGTTTGGGTTTAGGGTTGATGGTCTAGGATTTAGGGTTAACGATTTAGGGTTAACGGTTTGGGGTTTAGGTTTAGGGTTGAGGGTTAGGGTTTAGGGTTTAAGATTTAGGGTTTAGTATTTAAGGTTTAGGGTTGATGGTTAAGGGATTAGGGTTTAGGGTTTAAGATTTAGGGTTTAATATTTTGGGTTTAGGGTTTAAGGTCTAGGGTTTAAGATTTAGGGTTTAGGGTTTAGGGGTTAGGATTTATGGTTTAGGGCTTAAGGTTTAGGTTTAATGGTTTAGGGTTTAGGGTTTTAGCGTTTTAGGGTTTTGGGGTTCAGGGTTTAGGGTTTTAGGCTTTAGGATTTATGGTTTAGGGTTTAGAGTTTAATGTTTAGGGTTTAGGATTTAGGTTTAGGGTTTAGGGTATATGGTTTAGGGTATAGGGTATAAGGTTTTAGGGTTATATGATTTTAGGTTTTAGGGTTTAGGGTTTAGAGTTTAGGGTTTAAGGTTAAGGGGTTTAAGGTTTAAGGTTAGGGTTTATGTTTAGGGTTTATGGTTTTGGGTATAGGGTTTAGGGTATAAGGGTTTAGGGTTTAGGGTTAGAGTTTTGGGTTAGGATTTAGGGTTTAGGATTTAGGGTATAGGGTTTAGGGTTATGATTTAGGGTGGGGGTTAGGGTTTAGAGTTTAGGGTTTAGGCTTAGGGTTTAGGGTTTAAGGTTTAGGGTTTGGGGTTTATGGTTTAGGTTTAGGGTTTAATGTTTAAGGTTTATGGTTTAGGTTTAGGGTTAGAGTTTAGGGTTTAGGGTTAGGGTTTAATGTTTAAGGTTTAGGGTTTAGGTTTAGGGTTTAGTGTTAGGGTTTAGGGTTTATGGTTTAAGGTTTAGGTTTAGGATTTAGGGTTTAGGTTTAGGTTTAGGGTTTAGGGTTTAGGATTTAGGGTTAAGGGTTTAGGGTTTAGGGTTTCGGGTTTAGGGTTTAGGGTTTAGGGTTTAGGGTTTAAGATTTAGAGTTTAGGGTTTAAGGGTTAAGGTTTATGGTTTTGGGTTAAATGGGTAAAGGGTTTAAGGTTTAGGGTTTGGGGTTTATGGTTTAGGGCTTTGGGTTTAGGGTTAATGGTTTAAGGTTTAGGGTTTTATCATTTTAGGGTTTTGGAGTTCATGGTTTAGGGTTTTAGGGTTTTAGGCTTTAGGATTTATGGTTTAGGGTTTAGAGTTTATAGTTTAGGGTTTAGGTTTAGGGTATAGGGTTTAGGGTATAGGGTATATGGTTTTAGGGTTATATGATTTTAGGTTTTAGGGTTTAGAATTTAGGGTTTAAGGTTAAAGGGTTTAAGGTTTAGGGTTAGGGTTTACGTTTAAGGTTTATGGTTTTGGGTATAAGGTTTAGGCTTTAGGGGTTTAGGGTTAGGGTTTAGGGTTAGGATTTAGGGCTTAGGGTTTAGGATTTAAGGTATAGGGTTTAGGGTTTCGATTTAGGTAAGGTTTAGGGTTTAGAGTTTAGGGTTTAGGCCTAGGGTTTAGGGTTTAAGGTTTAGGGTTTAGGGTTTAGGGTTTAGTATTTGGGGTTTAGGGTATAAGGTCTAGGGTTTAGCCTTTAGGGTCTAGGGGTTAGGGTTTATGGTTTAGGGTTAAAGGGTTTAAGGTTTAGAGTTAGGGCTTATGGTTTATGGTTAGGGTTTAGGTTTAGGGGTTTAGGGTTTAGGGGTTTAGGGTTTAGGTTTAGGGTTAGGATTTAGGGTTTAGGGTTTAGGATTTAGGGTTTAAGTTTAGGGTTTGGATTTAGGGTTTAGGGTCTAGGGTTTAAGATTTAGGGTTTAGTATTTAAGGTCTAGGGTTTAAGATTTAGAGTTTAGGATTTAGGGGTTATGGTTTAGGGTTAAAGGGTTTAAGGTTCAGGGTTTGGGGTTTATGGTTTAGGGCTTAGGGTTAATGGTTTAAGGTTTACGGTTTAGGGTTTTAGTGTTTTAGGGTTTTGGGGTTCAGGGTTTAGGGTTTTAGGGTTTTAGGCTTTAGGATTTATGGTTTAGGGTTTAGAGTTTATGGTTTAGGGTTTAGGTTTAGGGTATAGGGTTTAGGGTATAGTGTATAGGGTTGTAGGGTTATATGATTTTAGATTTTAGGGTTTAGGGTTTAAGGTTAAAGGGTTTAAGGTTTAGGGTTAGGGTTTACGTTTAAGGTTTATGGTTATGGGTATAGGGTTTAGGGGTTTGGGGTTTATGGTTAGGGTTTAGGGTTAGGATTTAGGGTTTAGGATTTAGGGTATAGGGTTACTTTAGGGTAGGGTTTAGGGTTTAGAGTTTAGGGTTTAGGCTTAGGGTTTAAGGTTTAAGGTTTAGGGATTGGGGTTTAGGGTTTAGGGTTAGGGTTTAATGTTTAAGGTTTATGGTTTAGGTTTAGGGTTAAAGTTTAGGGTTTAGGGTTAGGGTTTAATGTTTAAGGTTTAGGGTTTAGGGTTAGGGTTTAGGGTTTAGGGTTTAGGGTTTATTGTTAAGGGTTTAGGGTATAAGTTATAAGGTTTAGGTTTAGGGTTTATGGTTTAGGATTTAGGGTGTATGGTTTAGGGTTAGGGTTAGGGTTTAGGATTTAGGGTTTAGGTTTAGGATTAAGGGTTTAGGTTTGGGTTTAGGGTTGATGGTCTAGGATTTAGGGTTAACGGTTTAGGGTTAACGGTTTGGGGTTTAGGGTTTAGGTTTAGGGTTGAGGGTTAGGGTTTAGGGTTTAAGATTTAGGGTTTAGTATTTAAGGTTTAGGGTTGATGGTTAAGGGATTAGGGTTTAGGGTTTAAGATTTAGGGTTTAATATTTGGGGTTTAGGGTTTAAGGTCTAGGGTTTAAGATTTAGGGTTTAGGGTTTAGGGGTTAGGGTTTATGGTTTAGGGCTTAAGGTTTAGGTTTAATGGTTTAGGGTTTAGGGTTTTAGCGTTTTAGGGTTTTGGGGTTCAGGGTTTAGGGTTTTAGGGTTTTAGGCTTTAGGATTTATGGTTTAGGGTTTAGAGTTTAATGTTTAGGGTTTAGGTTTAGGGTTTAGGGTATATGGTTTAGGGTATAGGGTATAAGGTTTTAGGGTTATATGATTTTAGGTTTTAGGGTTTAGGGTTTAGAGTTTAGGGTTTAAGGTTAAGGGGTTTAAGGTTTAAGGTTAGGGTTTATGTTTAGGGTTTATGGTTTTGGGTATAGGGTTTAGGGTATAAGGGTTTAGGGTTTAGGGTTAGGGTTTTGGGTTAGGATTTAGGGTTTAGGATTTAGGGTATAGGGTTTAGGGTTATGATTTAGGGTGGGGGTTAGGGTTTAGAGTTTAGGGTTTAGGCTTAGGGTTTAGGGTTTAAGGTTTAGGGTTTGGGGTTTATGGTTTAGGTTTAGGGTTTAATGTTTAAGGTTTATGGTTTAGGTTTAGGGTTAGAGTTTAGGGTTTAGGGTTAGGGTTTAATGTTTAAGGTTTATGGTTTAGGTTTAGGGTTTAGTGTTAGGGTTTAGGGTTTAGGTTTAGGGTTTATGGTTTAAGGTTTAGGTTTATGATTTAGGGTTTAGGTTTAGGTTTAGGGTTTAGGATTTAGGGTTAAGGGTTTAGGGTTTAGGGTTTAGGGTTTAGGGTTTAGGGTTTAGGGTTTAGGGTTTAGGGTTTAAGATTTAGAGTTTAGGGTTTAAGGGTTAGGGTTTATGGTTTTGGGTTAAATGGGTAAAGGGTTTAAGGTTTAGGGTTTGGGGTTTATGGTTTAGGGCTTTGGGTTTAGGGTTAATGGTTTAAGGTTTAGAGTTTTATCATTTTAGGGTTTTGGGGTTCATGGTTTAGGGTTTTAGGGTTTTAGGCTTTAGGATTTATGGTTTAGGGTTTAGAGTTTATAGTTTAGGGTTTAGGTTTAGGGTATAGGGTTTAGGGTATAGGGTATATGGTTTTAGGGTTATAACATTTTAGGTTTTAGGGTTTAGAATTTTGGGTTTAAGGTTAAAGGGTTTAAGGTTTAGGGTTAGGGTTTACGTTTAAGGTTTATGGTTTTGGGTATAAGGTTTAGGCTTTAGGGGTTTAGGGTTAGGGTTTAGGGTTAGGATTTAGGGTTTAGGGTTTAGGATTTAAGGTATAGGGTTTAGGGTTACGATTTAGGTAAGGTTTAGGGTTTAGAGTTTAGGGTTTAGGCCTAGGGTTTAGGGTTTAAGGTTTAGGGTTTAGGATTTAGGGTTTAGGGTTTAGGGTTTAGTATTTGGGGTTTAGGGTATAAGGTCTAGGGTTTAGCCTTTAGGGTCTAGGGGTTAGGGTTTATGGTTTAGGGTTAAAGGGTTTAAGGTTTAGAGTTAGGGCTTATGGTTTATGGTTAGGGTTTAGGTTTAGGGGTTTAGGGGTTTAGGGTTTAGGGGTTTAGGGTTTAGGTTTAGGGTTAGGATTTAGGGTTTAGGGTTTAGGATTTAGGGTTTAGGTTTAGGGTTAGGATTTAGGGTTGAGGGTCTAGGGTTTAAGATTTAGGGTTTAGTATTTAAGGTCTAGGGTTTAAGATTTAGAGTTTAGGATTTAGGGGTTATGGTTTAGGGTTAAAGGGTTTAAGGTTCAGGGTTTGGGGTTTATGGTTTAGGTATTAGGGTTAATGGTTTAAGGTTTAGGGTTTAGGGTTTTAGTGTTTTAGGGTTTTGGGGTTCAGGGTTTAGGGTTTTAGGGTTTTAGGCTTTAGGATTTATGGTTTAGGGTTTAGAGTTTATGGTTTAGGGTTTAGGTTTAGGGTATAGGGTTTAGGGTATAGGGTATAGGGTTGTAGGGTTATATGATTTTAGATTTTAGGGTTTAGGGTTTCGAGTTTAGGGTTTAAGGTTTAGGGTTAGGGTTTACGTTTAAGGTTTATGGTTATGGGTATAGGGTTTAGGGGTTTAGGGTTTATCGTTAGGGTTTAGGGTTAGGATTTAGGGTTTAGGATTTAGGGTATAGGGTTACTTTAGGGTAGGGTGTAGGGTTTAGAGTTTAGGGTTTAGGCTTAGGGTTTAAGGTTTAAGGTTTAGGGATTGGGGTTTAGGGTTTAGGGTTAGGGTTTAATGTTTAAGGTTTATGGTTTAGGTTTAGGGTTAAAGTTTAGGGTTTAGGGTTAGGGTTTAATGTTTAAGGTTTAGGGTTTCGGGTTAGGGTTTAGGGTTTAGGGTTTAGGGTTTATTGTTTAGGGTTTAGGGTATAGGTTATAAGGTTTAGGTTTAGGGTTTATGGTTTAGGATTTAGGGTGTATGGTTTAGGGTTAGGGTTAGGGTTTAGGATTTAGGGTTTAGGGTCTCGAATTTAGGGTTTAGGGTTTAGGTTTAGGATTTAGGGTTTAGGTTTGGGTTTAGGGTTGATGGTCTAGGATTTAGGGTTAACGGTTTAGGGTTAACGGTTTGGGGTTTAGGGTTTAGGTTTAGGGTTGAGGGTTAGGGTTTAGGGTTTAAGATTTAGGGTTTAGTATTTAAGGTTTAGGGTTGATGGTTAAGGGATTAGGGTTTAGGGTTTAAGATTTAGGGTTTAATATTTGGGGTTTAGGGTTTAAGGTCTAGGGTTTAAGATTTAGGGTTTAGGGTTTAGGGGTTAGGGTTTATGGTTTAGGGCTTAAGGTTTAGGTTTAATGGTTTAGGGTTTAGGGTTTTAGCGTTTTAGGGTTTTGGGGTTCAGGGTTTAGGGTTTTAGGGTTTTAGGCTTTAGGATTTATGGTTTAGGGTTTAGAGTTTAATGTTTAGGGTTTAGGGTTTAGGTTTAGGGTTTAGGGTATATGGTTTAGGGTATAGGGTATAAGGTTTTAAGTTTATATGATTTTAGGTTTTAGGGTTTAGGGTTAAGAGTTTAGGGTTTAAGGTTAAGGGGTTTAAGGTTTAAGGTTAGGGTTTATGTTTAGGGTTTATGGTTTTGGGTATAGGGTTTAGGGTATAAGGGTTTAGGGTTTAGGGTTAGGGTTTTGGGTTAGGATTTAGGGTTTAGGATTTAGGGTATAGGGTTTAGGGTTATGATTTAGGGTGGGGGTTAGGGTTTAGAGTTTAGGGTTTAGGCTTAGGGTTTAGGGTTTAAAGTTTAGGGTTTGGGGTTTATGGTTTAGGTTTAGGGTTTAATGTTTAAGGTTTATGGTTTAGGTTTAGGGTTAGAGTTTAGGGTTTAGGGTTAGGGTTTAATGTTTAAGGTTTAGGGTTTAGGTTTAGGGTTTAGTGTTAGGGTTTAGGGTTTAGGTTTAGGGTTTATGGTTTAAGGTTTAGGTTTAGGATTTAGGGTTTAGGTTTAGGTTTAGGGTTTAGGATTTAGGGTTAAGGGTTTAGGGTTTAGGGTTTAGGGTTTAGGGTTTAGGGTTTAGGGTTTAAGATTTAGAGTTTAGGGTTTAAGGGTTAGGGTTTATGGTTTTGGGTTAAATGGGTAAAGGGTTTAAGGTTTAGGGTTTGGGGTTTATGGTTTAGGGCTTTGGGTTTAGGGTTAATGGTTTAAGGTTTAGAGTTTTATCATTTTAGGGTTTTGGGGTTCATGGTTTAGGGTTTTAGGGTTTTAGGCTTTAGGATTTATGGTTTAGGGTTTAGAGTTTATAGTTTAGGGTTTAGGTTTAGGGTATAGGGTTTAGGGTATAGGGTATATGGTTTTAGGGTTATAACATTTTAGGTTTTAGGGTTTAGAATTTAGGGTTTAAGGTTAAAGGGTTTAACGTTTAGGGTTAAGGTTTACGTTTAAGGTTTATGGTTTTGGGTATAAGGTTTAGGCTTTAGGGGTTTAGGGTTAGGGTTTAGGGTTAGGATTTAGGGTTTAGGGTTTAGGATTTAAGGTATAGGGTTTAGGGTTACGATTTAGGTAAGGTTTAGGGTTTAGAGTTTAGGGTTTAGGCCTAGGGTTTAGGGTTTAAAGTTTAGGGTTTAGGATTTAGGGTTTAGGGTTTAGTATTTGGGGTTTAGGGTATAAGGTCTAGGGTTTAGCCTTTAGGGTCTAGGGGTTAGGGTTTATGGTTTAGGGTTAAAGGGTTTAAGGTTTAGAGTTAGGGCTTATGGTTTATGGTTAGGGTTTAGGTTTAAGGGTTTCGGGTTTAGGGGTTTAGGGTTTAGGTTTAGGGGTTTAGGGTTTAGGGGTTTAGGGTTTAGGTTTAGGGTTAGGATTTAGGGTTTAGGGTTTAGGATTTAGGGTTTAGGTTTAGGGTTAGGATTTAGGGTTTAGGGTCTAGGGTTTAAGATTTAGGGTTTAGTATTTAAGGTCTAGGGTTTAAGATTTAGAGTTTAGGATTTAGGGGTTATGGTTTAGGGTTAAAGGGTTTAAGGTTCAGGGTTTGGGGTTTATGGTTTAGGGCTTAGGGTTAATGGTTTAAGGTTTAGGGTTTAGGGTTTTAGTGTTTTAGGGTTTTGGGGTTCAGGGTTTAGGGTTTTAGGGTTTTAGGCTTTAGGATTTATGGTTTAGGGTTTAGAGTTTATGGTTTAGGGTTTAGGTTTAGGGTATAGGGTTTAGGGTATAGGGTATAGGGTATAGGGTATAGGGTATAGGGTTGTAGGGTTATATGATTTTAGATTTTAGGGTTTAGGGTTTCGAGTTTAGGGTTTAAGGTTAAAGGGTTTAAGGTTTAGGGTTAGGGTTTACGTTTAAGGTTTATGGTTATGGGTATAGGGTTTAGGGGTTTAGGGTTTATCGTTAGGGTTTAGGGTTAGGATTTAGGGTTTAGGATTTAGGGTATAGGGTTACTTTAGGGTAGGGTGTAGGGTTTAGAGTTTAGGGTTTAGGCTTAGGGTTTAAGGTTTAAGGTTTAGGGATTGGGGTTTAGGGTTTAGGGTTAGGGTTTAATGTTTAAGGTTTATGGTTTAGGTTTAGGGTTAAAGTTTAGGGTTTAGGGTTAGGGTTTAATGTTTAAGGTTTAGAGTTTAGGGTTAGGGTTTAGGGTTTAGGGTTTAGGGTTTATTGTTTAGGGTTTAGGGTATAGGTTATAAGGTTTAGGTTTAGGGTTTGTGGTTTAGGATTTAGGGTGTATGGTTTAGGGTTAGGGTTAGGGTTTAGGATTTAGGGTTTAGGGTCTCGAATTTAGGGTTTAGGGTTTAGGTTTAGGATTTAGGGTTTAGGTTTGGGTTTAGGGTTGATGGTCTCGGATTTAGGGTTAACGGTTTAGGGTTAACGGTTTGGGGTTTAGGGTTTAGGTTTAGGGTTGAGGGTTAGGGTTTAGGGTTTAAGATTTAGGGTTTAGTATTTAAGGTTTAGGGTTGATGGTTAAGGGATTAGGGTTTAGGGTTTAAGATTTAGGGTTTAATATTTGGGGTTTAGGGTTTAAGGTCTAGGGTTTAAGATTTAGGGTTTAGGGTTTAGGGGTTAGGGTTTATGGTTTAGGGCTTAAGGTTTAGGTTTAATGGTTTAGGGTTTAGGGTTTTAGCGTTTTAGGGTTTTGGGGTTCAGGGTTTAGGGTTTTAGGGTTTTAGGCTTTAGGATTTATAGTTTAGGGTTTAGAGTTTAATGTTTAGGGTTTAGGGTTTAGGTTTAGGGTTTAGGGTATATGGTTTAGGGTATAGGGTATAAGGTTTTAGGGTTATATGATTTTAGGTTTTAGGGTTTAGGGTTTAGAGTTTAGGGTTTAAGGTTAAGGGGTTTAAGGTTTAAGGTTAGGGTTTATGTTTAGGGTTTATGGTTTTGGGTATAGGGTTTAGGGTATAAGGGTTTAGGGTTTAGGGTTTTGGGTTAGGATTTAGGGTTTAGGATTTAGGGTATAGGGTTTAGGGTTATGATTTAGGGTGGGGGTTAGGGTTTAGAGTTTAGGGTTTAGGCTTAGGGTTTAGGGTTTAAGGTTTAAGGTTTGGGGTTTATGGTTTAGGTTTTGGGTTTAATGTTTAAGGTTTATGGTTTAGGTTTAGGGTTAGAGTTTAGGGTTTAGGGTTAGGGTTTAATGTTTAAGGTTTAGGGTTTAGGTTTAGGGTTTAGTGTTAGGGTTTAGGGTTTAGGTTTAGGGTTTATGGTTTAAGGTTTAGGTTTAGGATTTAGGGTTTAGGTTTAGGTTTAGGGTTTAGGATTTAGGGTTAAGGGTTTAGGGTTTAGGGTTTCGGGTTTAGGGTTTAGGGTTTAGGGTTTAAGATTTAGAGTTTAGGGTTTAAGGGTTAGGGTTTATGGTTTTGGGTTAAATGGGTAAAGGGTTTAAGGTTTAGGGTTTGGGGTTTATGGTTTAGGGCTTTGGGTTTAGGGTTAATGGTTTAAGGTTTAGAGTTTTATCATTTTAGGGTTTTGGGGTTCATGGTTTAGGGTTTTAGGGTTTTAGGGTTTTAGGCTTTAGGATTTATGGTTTAGGGTTTAGAGTTTATAGTTTAGGGTTTAGGTTTAGGGTATAGGGTTTAGGGTATAGGGTATATGGTTTTAGGGTTATAACATTTTAGGTTTTAGGGTTTAGAATTTAGGGTTTAAGGTTAAAGGGTTTAAGGTTTAGGGTTAGGGTTTACGTTTAAGGTTTATGGTTTTGGGTATAAGGTTTAGGCTTTAGGGGTTTAGGGTTAGGGTTTAGGGTTAGGATTTAGGGTTTAGGGTTTAGGATTTAAGGTATAGGGTTTAGGGTTACGATTTAGGTAAGGTTTAGGGTTTAGAGTTTAGGGTTTAGGCCTAGGGTTTAGGGTTTAAGGTTTAGGGTTTAGGATTTAGGGTTTAGGGTTTAGGGTTTAGTATTTGGGGTTTAGGGTATAAGGTCTAGGGTTTAGCCTTTAGGGTCTAGGGGTTAGGGTTTATGGTTTAGGGTTAAAGGGTTTAAGGTTTAGAGTTAGGGCTTATGGTTTATGGTTAGGGTTTAGGTTTAGGGGTTTAGGGTTTAGGGGTTTAGGGTTTAGGTTTAGGGGTTTAGGGTTTAGGGGTTTAGGGTTTAGGTTTAGGGTTAGGATTTAGGGTTTAGGGTTTAGGATTTAGGGTTTAGGTTTTGGGTTAGGATTTAGGGTTTAGGGTCTAGGGTTTAAGATTTAGGGTTTAGTATTTAAGGTCTAGGGTTTAAGATTTAGAGTTTAGGATTTAGGGGTTATGGTTTAGGGTTAAAGGGTTTAAGGTTCAGGGTTTGGGGTTTATGGTTTAGGGCTTAGGGTTAATGGTTTAAGGTTTAGGGTTTAGGGTTTTAGTGTTTTAGGGTTTTGGGGTTCAGGGTTTAGGGTTTTAGGGTTTTAGGCTTTAGGATTTATGGTTTAGGGTTTAGAGTTTATGGTTTAGGGTTTAGGTTTAGGGTATAGGGTTTAGGGTATAGGGTATAGGGTTGTAGGGTTATATGATTTTAGATTTTAGGGTTTAGGGTTTCGAGTTTAGGGTTTAAGGTTAAAGGGTTTAAGGTTTAGGGTTAGGGTTTACGTTTAAGGTTTATGGTTATGGGTATAGGGTTTAGGGGTTTAGGGTTTATCGTTAGGGTTTAGGGTTAGGATTTAGGGTTTAGGATTTAGGGTATAGGGTTACTTTAGGGTAGGGTGTAGGGTTTAGAGTTTAGGGTTTAGGCTTAGGGTTTAAGGTTTAAGGTTTAGGGATTGGGGTTTAGGGTTTAGGGTTAGGGTTTAATGTTTAAGGTTTATGGTTTAGGTTTAGGGTTAAAGTTTAGGGTTTAGGGTTAGGGTTTAATGTTTAAGGTTTAGGGTTTAGGTTTAGGGTTTAGGGTTTAGGGTTTAGGGTTTATTGTTTAGGGTTTAGGGTATAGGTTATAAGGTTTAGGTTTAGGGTTTATGGTTTAGGATTTAGGGTGTATGGTTTAGGGTTAGGGTTAGGGTTTAGGATTTAGGGTTTAGGGTCTCGAATTTAGGGTTTAGGGTTTAGGTTTAGGATTTAGGGTTTAGGTTTGGGTTTAGGGTTGATGGTCTAGGATTTAGGGTTAACGGTTTAGGGTTAACGGTTTGGGGTTTAGGGTTTAGGTTTAGGGTTGAGGGTTAGGGTTTAGGGTTTAAGATTTAGGGTTTAGTATTTAAGGTTTAGGGTTGATGGTTAAGGGATTAGGGTTTAGGGTTTAAGATTTAGGGTTTAATATTTGGGGTTTAGGGTTTAAGGTCTAGGGTTTAAGATTTAGGGTTTAGGGTTTAGGGGTTAGGGTTTATGGTTTAGGGCTTAAGGTTTAGGTTTAATGGTTTAGGGTTTAGGGTTTTAGCGTTTTAGGGTTTTGGGGTTCAGGGTTTAGGGTTTTAGGGTTTTAGGCTTTAGGATTTATAGTTTAGGGTTTAGAGTTTAATGTTTAGGGTTTAGGGTTTAGGTTTAGGGTTTAGGGTATATGGTTTAGGGTATAGGGTATAAGGTTTTAGGGTTATATGATTTTAGGTTTTAGGGTTTAGGGTTTAGAGTTTAGGGTTTAAGGTTAAGGGGTTTAAGGTTTAAGGTTAGGGTTTATGTTTAGGGTTTATGGTTTTGGGTATAGGGTTTAGGGTATAAGGGTTTAGGGTTTAGGGTTTTGGGTTAGGATTTAGGGTTTAGGATTTAGGGTATAGGGTTTAGGGTTATGATTTAGGGTGGGGGTTAGGGTTTAGAGTTTAGGGTTTAGGCTTAGGGTTTAGGGTTTAAGGTTTAAGGTTTGGGGTTTATGGTTTAGGTTTTGGGTTTAATGTTTAAGGTTTATGGTTTAGGTTTAGGGTTAGAGTTTAGGGTTTAGGGTTAGGGTTTAATGTTTAAGGTTTAGGGTTTAGGTTTAGGGTTTAGTGTTAGGGTTTAGGGTTTAGGTTTAGGGTTTATGGTTTAAGGTTTAGGTTTAGGATTTAGGGTTTAGGTTTAGGTTTAGGGTTTAGGATTTAGGGTTAAGGGTTTAGGGTTTAGGGTTTCGGGTTTAGGGTTTAGGGTTTAGGGTTTAAGATTTAGAGTTTAGGGTTTAAGGGTTAGGGTTTATGGTTTTGGGTTAAATGGGTAAAGGGTTTAAGGTTTAGGGTTTGGGGTTTATGGTTTAGGGCTTTGGGTTTAGGGTTAATGGTTTAAGGTTTAGAGTTTTATCATTTTAGGGTTTTGGGGTTCATGGTTTAGGGTTTTAGGGTTTTAGGGTTTTAGGCTTTAGGATTTATGGTTTAGGGTTTAGAGTTTATAGTTTAGGGTTTAGGTTTAGGGTATAGGGTTTAGGGTATAGGGTATATGGTTTTAGGGTTATAACATTTTAGGTTTTAGGGTTTAGAATTTAGGGTTTAAGGTTAAAGGGTTTAAGGTTTAGGGTTAGGGTTTACGTTTAAGGTTTATGGTTTTGGGTATAAGGTTTAGGCTTTAGGGGTTTAGGGTTAGGGTTTAGGGTTAGGATTTAGGGTTTAGGGTTTAGGATTTAAGGTATAGGGTTTAGGGTTACGATTTAGGTAAGGTTTAGGGTTTAGAGTTTAGGGTTTAGGCCTAGGGTTTAGGGTTTAAGGTTTAGGGTTTAGGATTTAGGGTTTAGGGTTTAGGGTTTAGTATTTGGGGTTTAGGGTATAAGGTCTAGGGTTTAGCCTTTAGGGTCTAGGGGTTAGGGTTTATGGTTTAGGGTTAAAGGGTTTAAGGTTTAGAGTTAGGGCTTATGGTTTATGGTTAGGGTTTAGGTTTAGGGGTTTAGGGTTTAGGGGTTTAGGGTTTAGGTTTAGGGGTTTAGGGTTTAGGGGTTTAGGGTTTAGGTTTAGGGTTAGGATTTAGGGTTTAGGGTTTAGGATTTAGGGTTTAGGTTTTGGGTTAGGATTTAGGGTTTAGGGTCTAGGGTTTAAGATTTAGGGTTTAGTATTTAAGGTCTAGGGTTTAAGATTTAGAGTTTAGGATTTAGGGGTTATGGTTTAGGGTTAAAGGGTTTAAGGTTCAGGGTTTGGGGTTTATGGTTTAGGGCTTAGGGTTAATGGTTTAAGGTTTAGGGTTTAGGGTTTTAGTGTTTTAGGGTTTTGGGGTTCAGGGTTTAGGGTTTTAGGGTTTTAGGCTTTAGGATTTATGGTTTAGGGTTTAGAGTTTATGGTTTAGGGTTTAGGTTTAGGGTATAGGGTTTAGGGTATAGGGTATAGGGTTGTAGGGTTATATGATTTTAGATTTTAGGGTTTAGGGTTTCGAGTTTAGGGTTTAAGGTTAAAGGGTTTAAGGTTTAGGGTTAGGGTTTACGTTTAAGGTTTATGGTTATGGGTATAGGGTTTAGGGGTTTAGGGTTTATCGTTAGGGTTTAGGGTTAGGATTTAGGGTTTAGGATTTAGGGTATATGGTTACTTTAGGGTAGGGTGTAGGGTTTAGAGTTTAGGGTTTAGGCTTAGGGTTTAAGGTTTAAGGTTTAGGGATTGGGGTTTAGGGTTTAGGGTTAGGGTTTAATGTTTAAGGTTTATGGTTTAGGTTTAGGGTTAAAGTTTAGGGTTTAGGGTTAGGGTTTAATGTTTAAGGTTTAGGGTTTAGGTTTAGGGTTTAGGGTTTAGGGTTTAGGGTTTATTGTTTAGGGTTTAGGGTATAGGTTATAAGGTTTAGGTTTAGGGTTTATGGTTTAGGATTTAGGGTGTATGGTTTAGGGTTAGGGTTAGGGTTTAGGATTTAGGGTTTAGGGTCTCGAATTTAGGGTTTAGGGTTTAGGTTTAGGATTTAGGGTTTAGGGTTGATGGTCTAGGATTTAGGGTTAACGGTTTAGGGTTAACGGTTTGGGGTTTAGGGTTTAGGTTTAGGGTTGAGGGTTAGGGTTTAGGGTTTAAGATTTAGGGTTTAGTATTTAAGGTTTAGGGTTGATGGTTAAGGGATTAGGGTTTAGGGTTTAAGATTTAGGGTTTAATATTTGGGGTTTAGGGTTTAAGGTCTAGGGTTTAAGATTTAGGGTTTAGGGTTTAGGGGTTAGGGTTTATGGTTTAGGGCTTAAGGTTTAGGTTTAATGGTTTAGGGTTTAGGGTTAGGATTTAGGGTTTAGTGTCTAGGGTTTAAGATTTAGGGTTTAGTATTTAAGGTCTAGGGTTTAAGATTTATTGTTTAGGATTTTGGGGTTATGGTTTAGGGTTAAAGGGTTTAAGGTTCAGGGTTTGGGGTTTATGGTTTAGGGCTTAGGGTTAATGGTTTAAGGTTTAGGGTTTAGGGTTTTAGTGTTTTAGGGTTTTGGGGTTCAGGGTTTAGGGTTTTAGGGTTTTAGGGTTTAGGATTTATGGTTTAGGGTTTAGAGTTTATGGTTTATGGTTTAGGTTTAGGGTATAGGGTTTAGGGTATAGGGTATAGGGTTATAGGGTTATATGATTTTAGATTTTAGGGTTTAGGGTTTCGAGTTTAGGGTTTAAGGTTAAAGGGTTTAAGGTTTAGGGTTAGGGTTTACGTTTAAGGTTTATGGTTATGGGTATAGGGTTTAGGGGTTTAGGGTTTATCGTTAGGGTTTAGGGTTAGGATTTAGGGTTTAGGGTTTAGGATTTAGGGTATAGGGTTACTTTAGGGTAGGGTTTAGGGTTTAGAGTTTAGGGTTTAGGCTTAGGGTTTAAGGTTTAAGGTTTAGGGATTGGGGTTTAGGGTTTAGGGTTAGGGTTTAATGTTTAAGGTTTATGGTTTAGGTTTAGGGTTAAAGTTTAGGGTTTAGGGTTAGGGTTTAATGTTTAAGGTTTAGGGTTTAGGGTTAGGGTTTAGGGTTTACTGTTTAGGGTTTAGGGTATAGGTTTAAGGTTTAGGTTTAGGGTTTATGGTTTAGGATTTAGGGTGTATGGTTTAGGGTTAGGGTTAGGGTTTAGGATTTAGGGTTTAGGGTCTCGAATTTAGGGTTTAGGGTTTAGGTTTAGGATTTAGGGTTTAGGTTTGGGTTTAGGGTTGATGGTCTAGGATTTAGGGTTAACGGTTTAGGGTTTAGGGTTTGGGGTTTAGGGTTTAGGTTTAGGGTTGAGGGTTAGGGTTTAGGGTTTAAGATTTAGGGTTTAGTATTTAAGGTTTAGGGTTGATGGTTAAGGGATTAGGGTTTAGGGTTTAAGATTTATGGTTTAATATTTGGGGTTTAGGGTTTAAGGTCTAGGGTTTAAGATTTAGGGTTTAGGGTTTAGGGGTTAGGGTTTATGGTTTAGGGCTTAAGGTTTAGGTTTAATGGTTTAGGGTTTAGGGTTTTAGCATTTTAGGGTTTTGGGGTTCAGGGTTTAGGGTTTTAGGCTTTAGGATTTATGGTTTAGGGTTTAGAGTTTATTGTTTAGGGTTTAGGGTTTAGGTTTAGGGTTTAGGGTATAGGGTTTATGGTATAGGGTATAAGGTTTTAGGGTTATATGATTTTAGGTTTTAGGGTTTAGGGTTTAGAGTTTAGGGTTTAAGGTTAAGGGGTTTAAGGTTTAAGGTTAGGGTTTATGGTTTTGGGTATAGGGTTTAGGGTATAAGGGTTTAGGGTTTAGGGTTAGGGTTTTGGGTTAGGATTTAGGGTTTAGGATTTAGGGTATAGGGTTTAGGGTTATGATTTAGGGTGGGGGTTAGGGTTTAGAGTTTAGGGTTTAGGCTTAGGGTTTAGGGTTTAAGGTTTAGGGTTTGGGGTTTATGGTTTAGGTTTAGGGTTTAATGTTTAAGGTTTATGGTTTAGGTTTAGGGTTAGAGTTTAGGGTTTAGGGTTAGGGTTTAATGTTTAAGGTTTAGGGTTTAGGTTTAGGGTTTAGTGTTAGGGTTTAGGGTTTAGGTTTAGGGTTTATGGTTTAAGGTTTAGGTTTAGGATTTAGGGTTTAGGTTTAGGTTTAGGGTTTAGGATTTAGGGTTAAGGGTTTAGGGTTTAGGGTTTCGGGTTTAGGGTTGATGGTCTAGGGTTAGGATTTAGGGTATAGGGTTTAGGATTTAGGGTATAGGGTTTAGGGTTACGATTTAGGGTAGGGTTTAGGGTTTAGAGTTTAGGGTTTAGGCTTAGGGTTTAAGGTTTAGGGTTTGGGGTTTAGGGTTAGGGTTTAATGTTTAAGGTTTAGGGTTTATGTTTAGGGTTAGAGTTTAGGGTTTAGGTTAGGGTTTAATGTTTAAGGTTTAGGGTTTAGGATTAGGGTTTATGGTTTAGGGTTTAGGGTATCGGGTATATGGTTTAGGGTATAGGGTTTGGGGTTAGGGTTTAGTGTTTAGGATTTAGGGTGTATGGCTTAGGGTGTAGGGTTTAGGGTTAGGGTTTAGGATTTAGGGTTTAGGGTTTAGAATTTAGGGTTTAGGGTTTAGGTTTAGGTTTAGGATTTAGGGTTTAGGTTTAGGTTTAGGGTTTAGGATTTAGGGTTTAGGGTTTAGGGTTTAGGGTTTAGGGTTGATGGTCTAGGATTTAAGGTTAACAATTTAGGGTTTATGGTTTAGGGTTTGGGGTTTAGGGTTTAGGTTTACGGTTGAGGGTTAGGGTTTAGGGTTTAAGATTTAGGGTTTAGTATTTAAGGTTTAGGGTTGATGGTTTAGGCATTAAGGTTTAGGGTTTAAGATTTACAGTTTAGTATTTGGGGTTTAGGGTTTAGGGTTTAGGGTCTAGGGTTTAAGGATTAGAGTTTAGGGTTTATGGGTTAGGGTTTATGGTTTAGGGTTAAAGGGTTTAAGGTTTAGGGTTTAGGGTTTTAGCGTTTTAGGGTTTTGGGGTTTAGGGTTTAGGGGTTTAGGGTTTTAGGATTTAGGATTTATGGTTTAGGATTTAGAGTTTATGGTTTAGGGTGTAGTATTTGGGGTTTAGGGTTTAGGGTTTAAGATTTAGAGATTAGGGTTTATGGGTTAGGGTTTATGGTTTTGGGTTAAAGGGTTTAAGGTTTACGGTTTGGAGTTTATGGTTTAGGGCTTAGGGTTAATGGTTTAAGGTTTAGGATTTAGGGTTTTAGTGTTTTAGGGTTTTGGGGTTCAGGGTTTAGGGTTTTAGGGTTTTAGGCTTTAGGATTTATGGTTTAGGGTTTAGAGTTTATGGTTTAGGGTTTAGGTTTAGGGTATAGGGTTTAGGGTATAGGGTATAGGGTTGTGGGGTTATATGATTTTAGATTTTAGGGTTTAGGGTTTCAAGTTTAGGGTTTAAGGTTAAAGGGTTTAAGCTTTAGGGTTAGGGTTTACGTTTAAGGTTTATGGTTATGGGTATAGGGTTTAGGGGTTTAGGGTTTATGGTTAGGGTTTAGGGTTAGGATTTAGGGTTTAGGGTTTAGGATTTAGGGTATAGGGTTACTTTAGGGTAGGGTTTAGGGTTTAGGCTTAGGGTTTAAGGTTTAAGGTTTAAGGATTGGGGTTTAGGGTTTAGGGTTAGGGTTTAATGTTTAAGGTTTATGGTTTAGGTTTAGGGTTAAAGTTTAGGGTTTAGGGTTAGGGTTTAATGTTTAAGGTTTAGGGTTTAGGGTTAGGGTTTAGGGTTTATTGTTTAGGGTTTAGGGTATAGGTTATAAGGTTTAGGTTTAGGGTTTATGGTTTAGGATTTAGGGTGTATGGTTTAGGGTTAGGGTTTAGGATTTAGGGTTTAGGGTCTCGAATTTAGGGTTTAGGGTTTAGGTTTAGGATTTAGGGTTTAGGTTTTGGTTTAGGGTTGATGGTCTAGGATTTAGGGTTAACGGTTTAGGGTTTAGGGTTTGGGGTTTAGGGTTTAGGTTTAGGGTTGAGGGTTAGGGTTTAGGGTTTAAGATTTAGGGTTTAGTATTTAAGGTTTAGGGTTGATGGTTAAGGGATTAGGGTTTAGGGTTTAAGATTTATGGTTTAATATTTGGGGTTTAGGGTTTAAGGTCTAGGGTTTAAGATTTAGGGTTTAGGGTTTAGGGGTTAGGGTTTATGGTTTAGGGCTTAAGGTTTAGGTTTAATGGTTTAGGGTTTAGGGTTTTAGCGTTTTAGGGTTTTGGGGTTCAGGGTTTAGGGTTTTAGGGTTTTAGGCTTTAGGATTTATGGTTTAGGGTTTAGAGTTTATTGTTTAGGGTTTAGGGTTTATCTTTAGGGTTTAGGGTATATGGTTTAGGGTATAGGGTATAAGGTTTTAGGGTTATATGATTTTAGGTTTTAGGGTTTAGGGTTTAGAGTTTAGGGTTTAAGGTTAAGGGGTTTAAGGTTTAAGGTTAGGGTTTATGTTTAGGGTTTATGGTTTTGGGTATAGGGTTTAGGGTATAAGGGTTTAGGGTTTAGGGTTAGGGTTTTGGGTTAGGATTTAGGGTTTAGGATTTAGGGTATAGGGTTTAGGGTTATGATTTAGGGTGGGGGTTAGGGTTTAGAGTTTAGGGTTTAGGCTTAGGGTTTAGGGTTTAAGGTTTAGGGTTTGGGGTTTATGGTTTAGGTTTAGGGTTTAATGTTTAAGGTTTATGGTTTAGGTTTAGGGTTAGAGTTTAGGGTTTAGGGTTAGGGTTTAATGTTTAAGGTTTAGGGTTTAGGTTTAGGGTTTAGTGTTAGGGTTTAGGGTTTAGGTTTAGGGTTTATGGTTTAAGGTTTAGGTTTAGGATTTAGGGTTTAGGTTTAGGTTTAGGGTTTAGGATTTAGGGTTAAGGGTTTAGGGTTTAGGGTTTCGGGTTGATGGTCTAGGATTTAGGGCTAACGGTTTAGGGTTTAGGATTTAGGGTTTAGGGTTTAGGTTTAGGGTTGAGGGTTAGGGTTTAGGGTTTAAGATTTAGGGTTTAGTATTTAAGGTTTAGGGTTAATGGTTTAGGGATTAGGGTTTAGGGTTTAAGATTTAGGGTTTAGTATTTGGGGTTTAGGGTTTAGGTTCTAGGGTTTAAGATTTAGAGTTTAAGGGTTAGGGTTTTTGGTTTAGGGTTAACGGGTTTAAGGTTTAGGGTTTTTGCGTTTTAGGGTTTTGGGGTTCAGGGTTTAGGGTTTTAGGGTTTTAGGCTTTAGGATTTATGGTTTAGGGTTTTGAGTTTATGGTTTAGGGTTTAGTATTTGGTGTTTATGGTTTAGGGTCTAGGGTTTAAGATTTAGAGTTTAGGGATTAGGGGTTAAGGTTTATGGTTTAGGGTTAAAGGGTTTAAGGTTTAGAGTTTGAGGTTTATGGTTTAGGGGTTAAGGTTTAGGGTTAATGGTTTAAGGTTAATGGTTTAAGGTTTAGGGTTTTAGCGTTTTAGGGTTTTGGGGTTCAGGGTTTAGGGTTTTAGGCTTTAGGATTTATGGTTTAGGGTTTAGAGTTTATGGTTTAGGGTTTAAGGTTTATGGTATACGGTTTAGGGTATAAGGTATAGGGTTTTAGGGTTATATGATTTTAGGTTTTAGGGTTTAGGGTTTAGAGTTTAGGGTTTAAGGTTAAAGGGTTTAAGGTTTAGGGTTAGGGTTTATGTTTAGGTTTTATGGTTTTGGGTATAGGGTTTAGGGTTTTGGGGTTTTGGGTTTTGGGTTAGGGTATAGGGTTAGGATTTAGGGTATAGGGTTTAGGATTTAGGGTATAGGGTTTAGGGTTACGATTTAGGGTAGGGTTTAGGGTTTAGAGTTTAGGGTTTAGGCTTAGGGTTTAAGGTTTAGGGTTTGGGGTTTAGGGTTAGGTTTAATGTTTAAGGTTTAGGGTTTATGTTTAGGGTTAGAGTTTAGGGTTTAGGTTAGGGTTTAAAGTTTAAGGTTTAGGGTTTAGGATTAGGGTTTATGGTTTAGGGTTTAGGGTATCAGGTATATGGTTTAGGGTATAGGGTTTGGGTTTAGGGATTAGGATTTAGGGTGTATGGCTTAGGGTTTAGGGTTAGGGTTTAGGATTTAGGGTTTAGGGTTTAGAATTTAGGGTTTAGGGTTTAGGTTTAAGTTTAGGATTTAGGGTTTAGGTTTAGGTTTAGGTTTAGGGTTTAGGATTTAGGGTTTAGGGTTTAGGGTTTAGGGTTGATGGTCTAGGATTTAAGGTTAACAATTTAGGGTTTATGGTTTAGGGTTTGGGGTTTAGGGTTTAGGTTTACGGTTGAGGGTTAGGGTTTAGGGTTTAAGATTTAGGGTTTAGTATTTAAGGTTTAGGGTTGATGGTTTAGGCATTAAGGTTTAGGGTTTAAGATTTACAGTTTAGTATTTGGGGTTTAGGGTTTAGGGTTTAGGGTCTAGGGTTTAAGGATTAGAGTTTAGGGTTTATGGGTTAGGGTTTATGGTTTAGGGTTAAAGGGTTTAAGGTTTAGGGTTTAGGGTTTTAGCGTTTTAGGGTTTTGGGGTTTAGGGTTTAGGGTTTTAGGGTTTTAGGATTTAGGATTTATGGTTTAGGATTTAGAGTTTATGGTTTAGGGTATAGTATTTGGGGTTTAGGGTTTAGGGTTTAAGATTTAGAGATTAGGGTTTATGGGTTAGGGTTTATGGTTTTGGGTTAAAGGGTTTAAGGTTTACGGTTTGGAGTTTATGGTTTAGGGCTTAGGGTTAATGGTTTAAGGTTTAGGGTTTAAGGTTTTAGCGTTTTAGGGTTTTGGGGTTCTGGGTTTAGGGTTTTAGGGTTTTAGGCTTTAGGATTTATGGTTTAGGGTTTAAAGTCTATGGTTTAGGGTTGAGGTTTAGGTTTTGGGTTTATGGTTTAGGGTATAGGGTTTAGGGTATAAGGTATATGGTTTTAGGGTTATATGATTTTAGGTTTTAGGGTTTAGGGTTTAGAGTTTAGGGTTTAAGGTTAAAGGGTTTAAGGTTTAGGGTTAGGGTTTATGTTTAGGGTTTATGGTTTTGGAATAGGGTTTAGGGTTTAGGGGATTATGGTTAGGGTTAGGATTTAGGGTTTAGAATTTAGGGTATAGGGTTACGATTTAGGGCAGGGTTTAGGGTTTAGGGTTTAGGCTTAGGGTTTAGGGT